>VDFB02281492.1:733600070-733689764 GCA_007258455.2 Sequoia sempervirens | reverse complement strand
GAATCAATATAGACAACCAAATCATCCACCTTATATTCCCACACAACATACAAATAATTATCCACCTCCTGGTCAACGTCATGTGCCACAACAAAATATGCAGTACAATAACCCTATGTACCAATATCAATGCCCACCTAATCCTCCTCCTTATCAATATACAACCATGATTAGAAAATTTGATCTAGCAGGGTTTCAATTATACCCTTATCCCATGGACATCAGTTGGAGAGGTTTAGTACCCAAGTTTACAGGAAGTAATGTAATGCAATCACAACTAAGGATCATTTAAGGAATTTCAATGCCTTCATTCAGGATTTGGATGTAACTTATGAAGATTTACATATGAGATTGTTCATGATGTCCCTTATTGAGGAAGCTAGGGATTGGCTCAATAGCTTGGCAACTGCTTCCATTTATTCTCTCCAGATGTTTCAAGATTAATTCCTTGAACAATTTGGGAATTTGAGTGCACTAGAAGCTGCTCTCCATGAACTAATGAGAATTCAGAAAGGTCAGAATGATTCAATCTTTGATTTTAATAGAAGATTCAATAAACTGTAGAATAGAATACCTCCGGATAAAAGTTACCAGACTCTGTAGCATTAAGTGTTTACCTAAATGCATTCGACCCTAAAATAGGGTATGAGATGAGAAACAGGTTCCCAAGGGACTTAGCTAAAGCACAAAAGATAGCACTAACAATTAAGAATAACAGAAAGCCTGCTGGGATAATGAATAAGAGAGACAACCCTAGAGCTCCTCAACAAAACAATAATTATCAATATAAGAAAGAGAACACATATAGGAATGAAAGGCCAAGGCCGAGGTTGCATGACATGCCCTATAACACAAACTAGAAGGATGGAAAACCTATAACAGATGGGCCTAGAAGCAAAGAAACTCTTGATCCATTGAAGAAGAAGGGAACATATATGGTGAATAGTAATTATTTTTGTGAAGTTTGTGATAAACCACACTCCCCTGATTATTGTGTAGTAGCTCAGAGAATGCAAGAAGAAGGAGTGTTAATGGGAGATGGTGGAGAAGATCACATGATCTACTTAACTTCAAATGCTTCTCACCATGTTGAGGAGAGGTACTCATCTTCGGAGGAGGGAGGTTATGAGTATGATGTTGCAGAAAAAAGGTACAATGTCCATATGGCTGAGTAGCATGTTATTTCTGACTCTGAGGATGTTTATGTAGAATCACAATCTATTGAGGTGCATGCTCACAATAATGTGAGGAGACTTACTAAGGAAGAGATAGAAAGATTGACTGTTGCTGTAGTAGAAGAAGCGAAGAATAAGTACTGGTTGAGAAGTAGGACAGTAAATGAGAAGGAAGGTGTCCCTAGGGGTATCTTTATGAAAGATCAGAAAGTTGTACAAGGAGTTTCAAAGAAAACTAAAAACAAACAACATGAGGAAAGCAAACAGAATCCTGTCCAAAAGGATGCAGTAAAAGAACTACATAGAGAAATTCAAAAAACTGATCAGTCAGGTAGAGGAGAAAAAGAAGTGAACAAAGGAGAAACATCAGAACAAAAGAAAGTGATTAAGGCAGAAGGTTCTTCTTTTGATTTCACTCAAGCGTTGTCTCAGGTAAAGATGTCTATCCCACTTCTAGAAATGATGAAAATTAAGGAGTACAGGGACAGTGCAGTGCAATTGATAACAAATGAAAGTGAAAAACATGTAAGTACTGAAAATAAAATGGTTGCTAAAAATAAGCAAGATAAAGTAAACATCCCTGAAGTCTGTTTGAGTAATGTATTGACAAGTCCACCATAGGTTGATCCTTTCTTTATCACATTACTCATAAATAATAAATTATTGAGGAATTGTATGATAGATTCTAGTGCCGCCATGAATATTATGCCAGTAGGAGTGATGAAACAACTAGGCATGTGGGTGGATACACATGAAGGAAAGTGTTACGCAATGGATAACTGACCTGTTCCTGTGGTTGGTATAATGAAAGATGTAGAAGTCAAGTTAGCTGCCTACCCTCAAGTAGCTTACAATATTGATATAACAGTTATAGACACCCCTCCTCAATTTGGTATGCTTTTATGAAGGCAATGGACAGTGGCTATTGGTGGAAATGTCCAGTTCAATCTATCTTATGCAACCATTCCTATAAATGGCCAAGAAGTGAAATTGTACAGGGAGCCGAGGATGAATCAACTCATTGATTCTGTGCCACAAGACCAAATCAATTGCTTTTGTGATGTTGATCTTGGGAGTTTCAAAATAGAACCTACACAGCCAAAATTGACTAATAGTGATCCTATGGAGAAGCATGCTGCACGGAACCACAATGGTGTGTAGAAGATGTATTTTGATGGAGCCTACAACCAAGAAGGCAATGGAGCTGGGATAGTATTCATTTCACCTGAAGGTATTACTTTTAAGTATTCATTCATGTTAACCTTTGAATGCACAAAATATGTGGCAGAGTATGAAGCTCTGTTAACTGGATTGAATATAGCGGTGAAGCATAAAATAAAGTTGTTGGCTATTCTAGGAGATTCAGAGTTAGTTGTCTCACAAATTAAGTCAAAGTATGCAGCAAAAAATAAAAGACTAAAGCAATATAGAAATGTTGTATGGGATACAATTGAGTTGCTTGATGCCTTCTCAATTGAGTGGGTAGATAGGTCGAAGAATATAATGGCAGATTTTCTAGCTAATGTAGCATTGAAGAGAGATGATATTACGTTGACAAGAGTGTCACAAATTGAATTCAAGACAAGGCCTGTTGTGCCTGATAATGTATATAGCTGGCAAGTCTTTAATGATGACACTGATCTTTTGAAATTCCTTCACTGTATAGACCAGTATGAAGCCCAAGAGATCGACTTCAATGCCTTTGTTGAAGAAGTGGATGGAAACCAAACAGTCTTTGGAAAAGAGATCTTACAGCTTAAAACAAATAAGATTCCTAAAGGCTTGGTGGCATTAGAGAGGGTATATGATGGAAGTGATCGGTCTTTAATGAAGCAAACACCAGTTGGAAGGGATGACATTGAAGAAATTAATTTGGGAGCTGAGATGGCACCAAAAAAGGTGTACATAGGTAAAAAGATAAGCCCTGCAATTAGAAGAATGTTGATTGAATTGTTAAGAAAGTATAAACATGTATTTGCTTGGTCTTATGAAGATTTGAAAGCGTATAGAGAAGACTTGTTTCAGCATGAAATACCATTGAAGCCAGATGCTAAACCATTCAGACAAAAGCAAAGGCCTATAAATCCAACTCTAGAACCTAAAATGCAGGAGGAATTGGCGAAGCTCAGAGATGGTGGAATTATTAATCCAATCAGACATTCAACATGGGTGTCAAATCTGGTCCCTGTTAGAAAGAAAAATGGAGATATTAGATTATGTGTAGATTTTAGAAATTTGAACATAGCGTCCCTCAAAGACAATTATCCTTTGCCTAATATGAAGGCCATATTGCATAAGGTGACAGGCTGTGAGTTATTGTCCATGATGGACGGATTTTTAGGGTATAATCAAGTTAAGGTTAAAGAGTCTGAGCAATAAAAAACAACATTCACAACTCCTTGGGGAACGTATGTTTATCTGAGAATGCCATTTGGTCTCACTAATGCAAGGGCGACTTTTCAAAGAGCCATGGATGTGGCATTTGCTTATTTGATCAATATTCTCATGGTGGTGTATCAGGATGATCTCACTACTTACTCCAAGAAGGCTGAGGATCATGTTCATCATTTGGAAAAGGTATTTATAAAAGCCCTTGAGTATGGTATTAGCTTAAACCCCAAGAAGTGTAATTTTGTTGTCACAGAGGGTAAGCTTTTGGGGCATATTGTTTCAAAGGAAGGGATTAGGATAGACCCTAAAAGGGTGGAAGCTATTGATAAAATCCCTATCCCTAAAACTGTTAAGGCGATACAGTCATTTTTTGGACAGATTAACTTTGTTAGAAGGTTTGTTTCTAACTTTGCTGAGATTATCAAACCTATATCAAAAATGTTAAAGAAAGGACAAAAGATAGAATGGACTGCAGAAGCCTTGGAAGCTTTTGTATCTATAAAACGAGCCATCAAGGAGGCTCCTATTCTTAAGTCGCCTGACTTTTCAAAACCTTTCCAGATTTTTTCATTTGCCTCAATGCACACTGTTGCAGTTGTTATGCTACAAAAGAATGAAGATGGTCATGAGCAGCCAATATCTATTTTCAGTAAGTCATTACAGGGTTCTGAACTAAAGTATGATATAATGGAGAAGCAAGCATTTGCACTAGTGAAAGTTGTAAAAGATTTCAGGCCATATCTTGTTGGAGCAAAGGTAGTTGCTTATGTTCCTCATGCAGCTGTCAAGGATATTCTGACATAGTCTAAAGTAATAGGTAAAAGATGCAAATGGATCAACAAAATCCAAGAATTTTACCTGGAGATTCAAATTACTAAACAGGTTAGAGGTTAGGGTTTGGCTAAAATAATGGCAGAGGCAAATTTTGAAGCAAATCAGATTTGCAATGTAGTAGGAGAAGATGTAATTGCAAGTATTGAGCATACTCAATGGTATATAGATATCATGCATTATCTTAAACATATGAAGTGTCCAGAAGGATTGAATGATAACCAGAAAAGAACGCTGAAGTTGTAGGCATCTAAATATGTTTTTATGGATGGGGATTTATTTTGGAAAAATAGGGATGGTGTATTATTATTGTGTCTGGATGAATTTCAAGCTAAACATGTTTTGAGTGAAATGCATGAAGGAGTATGTGGAGGACATTACTCAGCAAAGACAACAACGCATAAAATTCTCAGGGCAGGCTATTATTGGCCTACGATTTTTAATGACTCTTTTGCATATGTGAGAAAATGTGAAGCTTGCCAGAAGTTCTCTGGAAAATTGAAATGTCAGGGAGCTTTTCCATTAAGACCTTTGCAGGTTGATGCCCCTTTTCATCAATGGGGAATTGATTTCATTGGAGAAATACAAGAAAAATCAAGTGGTGGACATAGGTGGATATTGGTGGCCACTGATTATTTTACCAAATGGGTAGAGGCCATCCCAACTAAACAAGCTACAAGTAAGGTGGTGACATAATTCCTGATGGATAATATTATTACCAGATTTGGTACACCATTGAGGTTGATTACTGATAATGGGATGTGTTTTAGATTAGATGAATTCAGAGGCTTCTGTAGCACATATGGTATTGCCATCTCTTATGTAGCCCCTTATCATCCACAGGCTAATGGACAAGCATAATCTAGCAATAAGAGTCTTCTGAAGATTATAAGAAGGATGCTAGGTCAAAATAAGAAGGCTTGGGATTCAAAATTAAGATTGGCTGTATGGGATAATAGAATTACGGTGAAGAAGGTAATTGGGAAGTCCCCATTTGAGTTAGTGTATGGAGCCCAAGCTAGGATGCCTTTGCAAAACTTGTTACTTGTTTACAAGTTTGTTCTTCAGGAGGATTTGGATATTCCTGAACCCATGGAGGAAAGAATGGAGCAGCTAGCTGAACTAGATGAAACAAGGAGAGTGGCTCAAAATCAAAATATAAAGTTGCAGACGTAGATGAAATATTTATTTGACAAAAGGGAAAAGGATAGGAAATTTGGAGAAAGTGATCTGGTACTGATGTGGAATGCAAGGTGCCAGGAAAAGGGAAAACATGGTAAGTTTGAAGCCTTATGGCTAGGGCCTTTTGTGGTGATTGGAAAGAAAGGTGAAGACTCATATTATCTACAAAATATGGCTGGTGAGGAACAAGAATTTCCTGTACATGGGAAATTTCTGAAACATTTTGTCTCCTGAAGTAACACAGAGGATTAAGGGTTGCCAGTGCATGGACAACTCTTGATGATCTTCTTTGAAATTCTTTTCCATGCACAATAGTTTAGGTGTTAAAAGGAATAGGATTTTCAAGTACATGGACAATCTTAGTTTTCCTTCTCTTCTAATAAATTCTTCCATGTACAGTAGTATAGGGTCTCATTCATTACCATTGTCATTGGTTCTTTTCTGCTCACATGTTCCATCACTTTGAGTTTGGTCTACTAACCCAGAAATTTGAATCCTTGTAATGATCTTACTATCATTCATCCCCAGATGGAGCCACTGTTAGAACTATAAAATTTTGAAATTTTTACAGTCTATTTCATCCAAGTGTTCCAGCATTGAGTCCTCATCATAAGTATAAAAGTCCCTCTTTGTATTGTCTTGCTTATTTTCCGTCATAAAATCCATTGAATCCATCAAGTCTTTCATTTTTCATTAAAAGACCTGAATCGGCAAGACATGGTAAAAGTCTTCCTGACCTAATTTTTCACTAATGTATGTTTGTTGCAGACTATCGGTAGGACAATTTTCTTGTTTCGGCGAAAAAAGGAGTCATTTCGACGAAGGGAATCATTGTCAGAGTGAAGTCATAGCAAATACATTGTGTTTCACCGATCGATGCATTTGGGAGTATATCGGTCAAGCTAAAGGTGTTCGGGATAATGTTTCAGCGAACTACTTTTTCTTGCCAAAAGGCATCTATAAAAAGTATATCGGCATATGTTGGGGCATTGGTGTAATATCAGGGCGAAGATAATATGTCTTACCAACTAATGCATAAAGGGGTTTTTTTGGCCAGACTAATTGGTATCGGCATGAACTCATAACGAAATCATTTTGTCTTACTGACTGGCTTGACAACAATTATATCAGTAAGACTTATGTGCATCGGGGAACGTCTTAGCGAAGTGGCTATTATTTCACTGAACAAAGTTCAAGGATATTCAAAAGTTATCGGTGAGAGGTTATAGAGTCTTGCCAAATTAAAACTTGTGCCGATAGAGATCTGCATTGCTGGGAGAGGAACTTTTTGGTATAAGTTTCACCGAAGTATGAATATTATATCGACAGATATTTTGGGGTGAGTCTTTCCGAATGGAGTAATATGGAAGAGTGATTTTGGTAAGACATTTAGTGCCGGTATAAGTCTTTCCAAGTTCTCAGGATCTTGCCGATTGAATTTATTTCATCAGTAGGATTATTTTCATCGACAAAAGGGTGATCTCGTCATAGTGACTGGAGAATATTTTGAAGAGTACATATCGGTAAGATGCAAAGGTATCTATATAACATCTCCCCGACCTTGAAAGTCACAGCGAAGCGGGTGAAATGAAGATTGCATCATCGGCAAGAGTATAAATTCATCTTGGCGACCCAAGGAAAATGAAGACTTTGGGTGAAGTAGGATGAAGTCTATGAAATATCTCCCCGACATTTGCAGGTTACGGCGAAGAGCATAAAGATAAAGGATTTCGGTCAGTGTGAGAACATTAATGTCTCAGCGACTGGAGAATATTTTGAAGAATGTATATCGGTATGGCACCATGAAGTATATGTAATATTTCCCCAACTTGAAGTTGTCACAATGACATGAAAAATAGAAGTAATGGTCATCAAGTTGATTCCAAGTGTCGGTAAGACCACAGAGTGTCTTGGCGAATGGTGAAATAAACGTTGAAAAGGGATTTTGCCCCAGATTTGAAATTTTCTCATCGATAGGACATTTGATGCAACAGTGCCAGTTTTAAAGGAGGCCTCATTTGTGCTTCATTAATGGCGTGATGGGATAAAATAGTAATGACATTAGTGTTTTAATCAATTCTTCATTTCCGAATTGATTGCTGGTGAATTGGCATACTGGATAGAGAACAGAGATATTTTTTCAGTCTGAGGAGTTCGAGTAGAATATTGTAAGTAATTTCTTCTTTGTTTTTCACATTTTGATTTTGTAAGCTTGAAAATGGAGTCTTCTAGTTTTGGAAAGGGTAAGGGTCGAAAGCTTGGTGAGAGTAGTCAGCCGAAGTGAAAGAAACAAAAGACTAATATGGAGGAGGGAGGCACTGAAAGGAGGTTGAACCAAGACCTCATTGATCAACTACCTGGTTTAGGTCCTAAAGCTAGAAGGTCTCCACAACTCAGGGAAGAGGCTGATAAGCTAGGTGATAAATGCAAGTTCATAGGTGATGTTTGGACTGTTATAAGAGGGTATGAGCTTTTCAATTTCCACTACCATAGGAGGAACCATTTTGAGCCAGTCTGTAATCCATGGAAGTTGAATGTAGGGAAGTTGGTGTGCCCTAATGTATTTGTTAATGCTGAATTGGTAAAATTGCTTGTTGATCATTAAGATCCAAAGCATAAAGCTATATGTGATCCTTCTAGAAAACCACAGATACATGTGTCAAAAGAAGCAATTGGTGAGGTTTTCAAACTGGAAGGGTTTTGCAACAAGGAAATTAATTGTGAGGAGTTGCAGAAGGAAATTTCAAGGATGGATACAAGTTACAAGGGTTGGAGGTTACCAATTCATAGGGTCAAATAGGGTAACAAGCCAGAACCTTTGGAAGATAGTGAAGGGCCTCCCTATCATGTAGATTTGTTTGAACCCTATATGAAGTACACATATTTTTCAGTGTGTCAGGTATTAGGGATGGATGCCCCTGAATTCATGTCAATGGTGCCAATGGTTATCACAACGAATATTCAATATCACAATTCCAGGCCATTTGATTATGCTTCATATGTTTCTAAGGAGCTTGATTCAGGATTGATGGCTATAAAGGGTGGAGCTTCTATTGTTCACCTCAAAAATTATTCATTGTTGATGCATTTTGTGCTATATTTTGGACATGAGTTAGGGGTATGGCCTCCAGAGATGAGAGTTTCTCAAATTGGCAAGGAGGGTGAAGCATTGACTATTCAGTTGTGGACTGCCATTTGGGACAGCAGGTTTGCTAGTTCTAGTTTTATTCATTTTGAAGAGCATTTTGTAAAGACATTGTATAAATTGTATCATTATCCTTGTAATTATTCATTGACTGATGAGATCAAAAGATTCCTTCGGCCTAAAGACTTCAATGGGCCAATTGATCATAACTGGGGAGACTGGTATTGTTTGGAGGGAGCTACAGTAATCAGTGTGTATGGATTTGAAGATGCTCCTCTCATTCTGCCAAGGACAGTTCCGAACAGGGTTGCATATTTGGAAATTGTTAGACAAATGGATTACTGTAGTGTGATGCAATTCAGTCCTTTTGGGAAGTAGGCTTTTATTCCTAGTACTTTATGTTTTGGTGATTTCACTGTATTGGCTAAAGAGGGATATAATTCAATCCTTGACAAATTATTGCATTATAATATGAAAAGAGGACCAACCACGAAAAAAATTGATCCTGAAGGATATATCAATTCAGCCAAAGAAAGGATTAACTTTGGAGGGTATCAGCATGTACCCTATCCTTTTGATGTTATGATTAGGAATCTGGATGAAGATGAAGCAGTATGGGTAGTTGAAAGGTATAACCAAGGGCTACAAGATATTGATTTATTGTCTTTTGGAGATGAAGAAGCACCAAGAGCTAATGTGCCACAGGGTAAAATAGAAAAGGTATCTTGGATGAGGACTCGACAGTATGTCTACCCAGTTAGAGAACAAAGTATTGAAAGTGGTGATGTTGATATAAGGCACATGGAGTACAGGTCATTTGTCTCTGATGATGAGTTTATACATTCCCCAGAGTTCAAGGCATTCTTGTACAAGCAGAAGGGGAAGGAAATAAGAGAGAATGTTGATGATGTTACATCTTGAAATGAGGAACAATTGCTGGCTCAATTGAGAAGATGTGTGGATGATGAAATGACAAATATGACTCCTAAAATGGGGAGGAAAATGTTGGAGAGTGCTGGTTTCATGATCTTTTCTGGCCTTGATTTGAACTCTGCATTGTTCTTTGATAGTTTCTTGAAGGGCAGTAATGCTACTCACAAGCTTGATAAGGAAAAGGTGACGGAAGTGTGTGCGGGCTCCAAGTATAATACTGATGAGGGATCAATGTTGATATGGGCTTTGTACCCACCCCACAAGAAATCAGTGGTACTTGATACATAGAAGGCATTTGGCAATGTTTTGACTCTAAAGGTTGGAGAAGCTAATCTTGTACCTACTGTAGATATTGGGGTAAATATTGCAAAGTTGAATAAAGCACAAATTCAGCTGTTGATAAAATAAAGAGAAATGTATAAAGAAAATAATGAAAAGTTGTTGAGAGAAAATGATAGACTCAAAGACTTGGTTGGTGTTTCAATGGGGACAACCAAAATGATCACTCAAGGAGAAATCTCTTTGGCAAAAGACTACTGGGTAGGGTCAAGTGCTTATTCTCAGGGAAAGCATGATGCTATTGCTACAATTGTCAAGAAGAGGCAAGATCATTTGACATCCTAGTTGAATAAATTGTGGGGAAAATACTCTCATACTCTTGCTGCACTGAAGGAGCACACAAGGATGGATGGATGAATCATGGAGAAATTTCATGAGTTGGCTCAAAGTGATGAAGGTAAAATTTTTGCACTTGAAGCTGTAAATTATATATCAATCACCATTCGAATTTCTATGATGAATTGCAAGGGGATGAATAGGGGTTAATTTCAGCTGCTGAGAAAACTGTAATTACATTTTCTGAATACAATGGGGATTTGAAAGAAGCCACCAGATGGAAAAATGAATGTGAGTCAATGCTGAATGAAATCATGAAGACAACTTCCACAAAGGATACAACATTGGAAGAAGTGAGCAAGCAAAATGAGGAAATGGTCAAGATGGAAGTCACGATCTGGAATGCTGTTGGAGATACAAACACATATGAGCATCAGGATTATTTGGACCACCTCAATAAGACTCACTTATGGATAAATAGAGCCTAGTTATTCTCTATCTTTTGTTTTATAATATGTATTTTCTATTTCTGAAAGTATGTGTCTTTTCGTATTCTCAATGTATAAATGTCTATTTTGAAAGCATTGTGCAGGCGATAGGTAGAATAGGATAGAGAATAGAAAATACGGTGGAACACCATGTTTCACTGGGTTGAGACTCTGATGTATGTTTTGAAGCCATGGAGATATCAATGAAAATCATCTGATTTGCTGGTGTATTCTAGTGTCAATTGTTGTGTTGTGCCTATTGAAATAATTATTTGAGTTGTCTCTAAGATTGATGTTGCTTGGTTATTTAAATCAACATAACAAGTTTATGTCTGGTTTATCAATACGTATTTTCCATATCTATGTGATTGGTTGATAGGTTCTTTCAAGGAAGGATTAAATCCTTTTGATTAATCACAATAATCAGGGAATTTCATTTAGATCATTAAGAAGAACTTAAAAATCACAACCTTACATTTTTATACTGGTTATAAATAAAATATGCCAAACAATTTGAATAAATCCATAAAGAAGTCAGTTGTTTAAGATTTTATTTGACTCTGTATATTATATAAGGAACTGGTCTCACCATTTCCATAATTTAGTTTTATTCATGCTTTTTACATATGTTAACTGAGCATATTAGGGTTTAGTTTTGAATGCTGGTATACAATATATACCAATTTTTTTTATTTTGTCCATTCCAATCTGCCATTGTGGACAAATCATGGCATGAAGAGAAAGTCAATAGTCAAGTCTGCTTCATTTGTTATAGGTACACCCACCTAGGTCTAGCAGGACCTGGAGAGTAGAAGGTTTAATTGTTTGAAAACCTTGTTCTATTACCCTAAAACGTCGTGGAAGCTTGGTAGCCTTTCATAGTTCAAACCTGCATTTTTGAGAGCTAACATAATGATTATGAGGTGATGGATTCAAAAGTAAGTGATCTTCATGCTAGTGTCAGTAAATGTACTCTCACCACCTTTCACCAACAAAATTTTAAAAAAATTAGTTAGTAATATATCTCATGCATGTAAAATATACTCTAGTTTAAACTGAACATAATGTTGAGTAAATGGCATTTAATGTCGAAGCAACAACTATAAGCTATTTTAAATTTATCAAGAAAAAATAAATAGACCATTAAATCATTCCTACAATATCATTTCTCTGCATTTTCTCGTAACTAAAGATTGTTGTTCTTGAATTTCTCAAAATCTCCAGCCAGTGAAAATGGGATACAAGAAAATGGCTGAGCCAAAAGAAGCAATTTTGGATAATGAAACAAGGAGATGGTTACAACAAGTAGGATGGATTGACCTTACACTCAAATATGAAGGGTATGAATGGGACGTCATTCAATATTTTTTAAGGAATTCCCATGTTAGCTTCACTGTTGTCAAAGGAGAAACAATTCCAATATCCATAGCTATAATTAGTTTATTTTCTAGAATCCCAGATGAAGGAGAAATGGTTAATTGAGATCAACATGATTTAAAAGAGCTTCTACAAATGTTTCACATTGAACCAGAGCCTCTACCCATTTTTCAAATGCTTAAAGGAAAAAACAAGGGTATTAAAAGAGGAAGTCTTTAGGAGCCTTGGTCTTCAATATTGCACTACTTGATGAAATAATTCACTTATGAGGGTCAGTATGCTTTAGTGTTAGGGCCAGCTTTATGACTGTTGATTCATGTTTGCCATGGTCCAGCTTAACCTGAGGTAATGGTAAATTTTCCCATGTTCCTATTTTCACATGTTAGTGACATGGCAATGAGATGCAAAGAGAAAGAAAGTACAATAACACATCATGGTTTAATGCATTTGATTGTTAAGCATCATTTCTTGCAAAAATAATGATGAAGAGAAATGGATACAATTTTGATAAATGCTAAGGGTGAGGGTTTAGGAAAGTATAAAACCCCAATGACTAGAACTCTAAAACTAGAGAAGGGAAGAAGTTCAAAAGAAACTAGGAAAAAATATGTAGGAAGGCTTAAGGAAAAATACCCTGTGGAATCAACACCTTCCAAGAAAAGGAAAGAAAAAGAGATCAAAACCTTAGAGGAGACTAAAACTAAAAGAGAAAGTGCTAAAAGGGAAAAGGGAACTAGGAAGGAAAAAATATTGAAAAAGAAAAGATAGACTAAAAAATTAGAAAAACCTGAGGAAGGAAAGAAATTAAAAAGAGGGAAAAAGAGAAAAGCTCATAAATCTCCTCCCATAGTTCAAATTGAAGTGCACCATAGAAAAAAGTACCCTTTGCTTGACATGGGAATAATTCATGATAATTTGGACTTAATGAGGTCTTAATTTAGTGTTGTCAGGTGTTTTTCACATCCACACTAACCCATTCATATCTCTTATCATTCATTCATCCACCAATCTTCCATCTCAAGTCAAGCAACTTAGGGTTTTATCATTTCAAGTCACCAAGATATCAATTTTTTAGACATTCAAGGGAAGATCCTCAATGTTTTTCTGTATATTTTCAAGATCAAACATCATGGAAAGGTAATCAACTCCATTATTGCATGTTTCATTCCATTCTTTCTCTATTTTGGTTTAATTACCTAAAAGGGGTTTGACTTAGGCAAACCCCCATGCCCTAACATTCACCATTTTTCTCTCTTGTTTTTTGTTTATGTAGATTTAGGTCTCTTGGGAGCTTGGAGATCATTAAGATTCAAGTTTCAAGGTTCTTCAAGTCTTCTCTTCATTCAACAAATCAAAATATCAACTAAAACTCATTTTTAGGTTCAAAAATTAGAGTTTCAGAAGTGGACACCTGTAGAAAGCCAAAGTGTAGATCGGAAGCTCTGGAATCCACCTTTGAATATTCATAAATTCAATAGTGGACTCATTCACCATGAGTGGTGAATGAGTCCCACTTCTAGGTCAATTTTGAGTTTTTTGCATTTTTAGATACCCTTTTATCAGAAACAGGTTTCAACCCAGTTTTGCAGAACTAGGACTAATTCACCCAGAATGGAAAATGAGTCCCACCAGGCTTGAAAATTAGTATCAACAGCATTTTAAATGTCATTTCCAGTCTTCTTCCACATTCCAGGTGCACACTTTCAGTTTGGTTCATTCTATTTAGTTTTGCATTCATTTCTAGGTGTTGTTGCATTACACAATGTGTTTTCAAGCATTGCATTATTCTTAGGTTTTACATTCATAATCTGTCAAAAAGTACATTTAGTTTCATTCATATTATTCCATTTAGTATAAATAACATCACAAATTACATAATTTGAGTGAACCTAGCTAGATCTTTTGGCTCTTCTTTCTCCTTTTAGGTGAAAAACCTAGAAGTGCTAGAAAGGATTAGGGCACCAAAAATCTATGGTTCATTTTGGTGAACTTTCTTTTTGAACATCTTATTTTCTTTTTACGAGTCCATTTTTATCCTACTTCCATCTTGCATTGAATTTGCATTAGAGTTTCATTGGTTAATTTGCATCTAGGGTTTCAAATTTTTGCATTAGAAAAAAGGTCATTTAGTTTGCATTTTTGCATAAAATTTCCTTAAAGATTTCTGAAATTTTGCATCTCCATCTTAGGTTTTGATCTTAAAACCTAAAAAACATAAAAAACAATTCAAAATTTCTGATTTTTTTTAGAAAACCAGTACTGGGAGTCATTCGTCATGTTGGGCGAATAAGTCCCTGTCCAGATTTTTAACTGACTGTTATAGCATCAAAAACCTCATTTATGTGCTTCCTAAGCCTCCTAGTATCATATAGTATAAGTCTAGAAAGTTTCTAGAACGTTTTTTTTATGCATTTAGCTCAAAAACATCATTTTAGATTACTCATTCTTCAAATCACTTCATTGGCACACATCCTTTCATTTGAAAATGGTTCCATTTATGCAATTTTGCATAACATTGATACAAGTACTTTTCACTTTTGCATATACAATATTTCTATTCATAAATCTTTGCATTAGTTTGGTAAAATTACTTTTCATTCTTGCATATACATTGTTTACATTCTTAAGGTGTTGCATACATTGGATAAGAGTGTTTTGTATCTTTGCATATACATTGTTCATATTGCTGAAACATTGCATGAAAGGGTTACATGTGTTTTTCATTCTTATTCAAATAATCTTAGTACCTTACATATGTAGACATGTTAAGAAACATTTCCTATCCCCTCCCTATGAGAGCATTTTAGTGAAAGAGACTACAACTTGGGCCATTCGTAATGATCATACTTGTTCTTCTCATAATATCTCTCCTCTTGGTGATGAAGATATTTTAGTAGAAGAATCAATTAATGAGAGTTTTGAGAATCCTAGTTGTTTCTCTCCTTTTACCTTTCTTAGTGGACAAAACATTCACAACCAACATAAAACAATCTGATATGATCATGAAATTACAATTTCCTATTCTCCTAGTATCTCTCCTTGTTGTGAAGATGATACTTTGATGTTAGAAAACCTATTTTGTGAAGATCATGAGAATCTTAGTTTTCCCCCTTCACCTCACAAAATTCTTCTTAAACAAGACAATACAACCATAGGTAATCATGACAACAACATTTTTCCTTCTCCTAGTATCTCTCCTAGTTGTGAAGAAGATACTTTGTTTTTAGAAAACACAATTGATAATGGTCATGAGAACCTCCATTGTCCCCCTTCACCACAAAAAACCCTTCTTGAACAAAACAATTCAACCATTGATAATTCTCCTACTCATTGTGAAGTCCTTTTCAAAGAACCAACCTTAGAATGTCAAGAAGATTTAGTTTTTAGTTCTCCTCAAAACCCTCCTCCTAGGAAGGATACCATGATACAAGAGAAGAACCACGATGATGATATAGACTCTCACTTGCTAAGGGATGCTAACATTATTAAAACCTCAAATCATCCTTTACTCCCCTTCACATAAACCTCCACCTCAAAAAAAACCAAAACTTGTCCTTTACCCACCTAAGAATAATGTATCACAGTAGCCAAGTTATAATACTGCTGCTCATACATATAACACTCACAATAATCTTCAACTACCGCAATCAACACCAACACCCTTACTTTGCAAAATCCTATCCCCCCTAGACCTATCTTACTAGGTTTTCCTTGTGAAAAGGAGTACAATCTTGTTGAACAACGAAATAATACTCCTGCTAAAATTTCATTATGGGACCTTATTCAAGCCTCCCCTCACTATCACAACATGATCCAATCAACCTTGCGAAAAATTCCCATTCCTTCTAATATGCTACCAACTACCATAGCAGCCATGATCCAAGGACTAAATGCTGACACTATTTTCCACCAAAGTGAACTCCCCCCTTTGGAAGTGAAAAAAAAAATGACGCTTTCATGATGATTTCTCAATACAATTGGATTGGGATACAGCAAACCCTTATTGATAATGGTTCCACCCTTAATATGTTTAGTGTGAATCTCCTTGATAGATTGTGTGTTGACAAGTCACAAATAACACCCGATTCCTTATCTATTCAAAGATTTGATAATACAACAAAGCAACCACTTGGTGTAATTACTTTTCCTATTATAGTTGGGGTGGCTACTTTTCAAAATCCTATTCATGTTATGCCTTATGATCTTTCGTATAATCTTCTTTTAGGTAGAATATGGATTCATGAGATGAAAGTAGTGCCTTCAACCCTTCATAGTAAAATGAAATATGTCTATAACAACAACATTTATCAAGTTGAAATAGACCCCAAGCCTGAAAGTTGCTTGCACCTTGAAAAAAAAGCCACAAGTCCTTTGAAAACATTGATTCTAGCATCCAATATACACCCTCTTGAAATTGAACAAAACAATGAGGAATTAGTGTCTAAATTATTTGGTGATGATTGGAGATCCTTAGAATTCACACCATATTTTATGGGAAAATACATATTCACGCAAAAGAAAGATGAGAAACAAGAACAACCAACAATAATGTCAACACAAAATTTGGATGACCTTTCGAAAGCATCCGCCTCAACCACTTTAGACAAAGAAGAAAACTACACAGTCAACCTTGACAGTGCTTATCAATAGCTACCACCCAATCCAAAAGCAATGAAAAATCTTTATGGAAAAGGTTATGACCTCATGAAACAACTTGGATATAGTGGAAAAGGATGTGGTGCTTATGAACAAGGTATCTTCAACCCTATCAAGCCTATTACACCAAAAATGACTCATGGTCTTGGTTATTATTCCTTGATTGAGACAACCAAACTTCACTCAATATCCACAATCTCACACAACATACTCCTAACTCAACCCTAACTGTCATCCATCCTGAACTCATCGACACTAGTGTTTTAGAAAACATCATTTACAAAACATGAAACAAACAACTACATCTTCACTTAATGTCCATGCCATCTCGTAAAACGTTCATGAGTTGAATACGTCATATTTTCTACCCTCTTATAATGGAGAGAACAATATCTCACAATCTCAAGAGCCTTGCATAAGTATGAAATCTATGTTGGATGTTGTGTTTGTGTTTCTAATATGTGGTTGTCATTGATGTCAATACTATTAGCATTAATGCATTAGAAGCTATATATGTTGAGGATATTGAGAAAATTGTAATAAGAAGTGTTGTAGGTTGTCAGTGGTGAAGTGAAGTTCATTCTGTCGGTGAGTTCAGTACATTGGTGTTCAAAGGTTGTGGACTAAAGGGTTTCTTGTTGAGTATATCTAGTTTATCCACGTCAAGTTTCAAAGATGCACATGAATATTTGATCAAGTTATGAAGATTTGTATTTTGACAGTTTTTTTGTTACTTCAGTTTGTGTTCCTGAATGAAGATCATGCAATTTCAATAATTTTAGTAGTTGTAGATACTTCTTTGGTGTTTCATGATGTTTTTATATGTTTCTAGTTCATGCTATATCTTTGTTACATGTCTACATTGATTGTTGTGCTCACGATCCAAGATTTTCTCTTGTGTGTTCATGTTTTTCATGTTCCTGGCTGACAAGGTGTTGAAGCATGTTGTGGATCATCGAGGAGTAATTAATTGAAGTGGTTCATTTTTTAGGATGATATTTTGGGTCTTAAATATGTTATGGCCAACCTTGGTTGATTCAAATGAATAATCTTTATTGATCTGAGCCGACTATTTATATTATTTTTATTCTTTTGTTGGAGTTGACTTATAGCGATGAAATTTCTTGTTGCAAATAATAAGAGTGATTTTTTACTCAAATTGAGAGTGTGAAAGTGTGCAAGTGTGAAGTGTGGAATTCTTGTGTGTGAATATTGTTTAGATCACATGAAGGCAAAGCAGAGAGTGAAGAAGAGTGAAGAAGAGTGAAGAAGTGTTCATGAGCTTAATTGGAACTATAATCAGGCATCAACAGATGCTATTTTCTCAGTTCAAGATCTGATGGATTTAAGCAGAACCTATTTGTAAGATAGTGTGTCTTCCTTTGTAATTCAGTAGTGAGCTCTAGGTGGTGTGCCTGAATGTATGTGCATTTCACATTCATATTCCCTTATACTTTTAACAGGGTATAATCTTGTAGACTGACCTCCACTGTGGTTTTTCCCTAACAGATTTTCCATGTAAAAATATTAGTATTATGTGTGCTTCTAATGTGTTGTTCATTTATGCTTTCATGATTAATGACTAGATCTAAGAATACAGTTAATAAGTTGAATAAGTTTGAAAATTTTGTGACAACTGATTCACCCCCCCTCTCAGTTTTTTTCCCTTGTGTTGCCAATAGTTGGTATCAGAGTAGGTTCCTTGGAAGAAGTTTAACATCTTGAGGTGATTCAGGATGGGTACTTATAAGAAGGATAGTCCTAGATTTGATGGAAATAAATATTCTTTGTGGAAGAATTGAATGGAATTCCATCTGAGATGCATTGGTGAACCCTACTAGAGCATTACAAGAGATAGGTATGTTATTCCACAGAATGGTCCTACTACTTCTATTGATATCAGGGATGCTGAGTACAATATTAGGGTTAAGGAAGTGTTTGTTGAGTGATTTGATTGATACTGAGATTAAAAATGTGATGGAGTTGAAGACTACTTATGAGATCTAGAAAAAGCTGGAGACCTTGTATGAAGGTGATGCTAATGTGAAGATTACTAAGCTACAAAGTCTGAAAGGGAAAAATGAAAAGTTGAGAATGGGTGATGATGAAAATGTTACTACTTTCATGCAAAGAGTGAATGAAATTTTGTGTGGTATCAGATGTGTTGGTGGACAAATAGATAAATTATAGATTGTTGCCAAAGTGCTTAGATCCTTACCTAATTCTTACAAATTCAAATCTAGTGCTATTGAAGAGCTCCAGACTATGAAAAATATTACCAGAGATATGTTGATTGGTAAAAGCTTATTACTTTTGAGTTGAGTGAATTTGGTGATGCCCTTCCTAAGGTTGAATTTGCATTCAAGGCCACTACTTCTGGAAGAGATAAATAGAGATATGATCTAGGTGAAAGTTCATCAAGAAATACATTCAAGTATGAGGATGAAATGAAACAACTCGATGAAGAAGAAAGAGAGCTAGAAGAGCTTGAAGCATTGATTATGAAAAGATAAGCCGGAGGACAATGTAAGTATAAGGGAAAGTTTCCTATTAAATGTTTTTCTTGCAATAAGATAGGTCATTTTACATCAAGGTGTCCTGAGAGAGTTTCCAAGCCAAGATATAACAAGCATAAATTCCAAAATAATTGTTACTATGTTGTTGATGAAGGTGTGACAGATGATGAATTTGATAAAGGAAACACAAGTGAAGATGAATTTGTATTTATTGCTATCAAGGAAAATAATCCCATGGCTACTAAATCTACTAATTGTACAAATGTGGAGAAAGCCCTAGTTTCTCAAGTTGAAGAGAAAGATGAATGGGTAATTGATAGTGGATGTTCACATCATATGACAGGAGATAAAAGTAAGTTTGTGAGTTTGGAAAATTATGATGGTGTTGTGAGGTTTTGTGATGACAAAGCTGGTGTGATCCATGGAAGAGGATGCATTTCTCTTGATGGTAAGCATAATATTGATGATGTCCTGTATGTTGAAGGTTTGAAGCATAATATTTCAAGTGTTGGATAGATGGTTGATAAGGGATACAATCTTCAGTTCAAGGATGGAAAGTGCAAAATATTGGGAAATTTTGGAAATATGATTGCATTAGGTACAAAAAAAAGTAATATTTTTCACCTTAGTGCTGCTAGTAAAAGTTGCCTGATTTCTCAAATTGATGAAATTTGGTTATGGCATAGGAGAATGTGTCATGTTAACTTTGATAATATTGTCAAGATAAGGTCTTCTAAGGCTATGAGAGATATTCCTAAGTTGATGAAACCTACTAATACCACATGCAAAGAATTTTAGTTAGGAAAGCAAACAAGAATTTTATTTTGAATCAAACAACAAAATTCAAATGGATTGTTGGATCTTGTGCATATTGATTTGTGTGGTCCTATTAGAGTCATAAGTTTACAAGGTTATAGGTATTTCATGTTGCTTATTGATGACTATTCAAGAATGATGTGGGCTACTTTCTTAAGGGAGAAATCTGAAGCTCTAGTAAAGTTCAAGATCTTTAAGGCTAGTGTTGAGACAAAGATAGGTCTGAAGATTAAATGTCTGAGATCAGATAGAGGTGGTGAATTCACTTCCAGTGAGTTTAATTATTTTTGTAAAGAACATGGAATAAAGAGACAATTATTTGCACTATAGACCCCTCAACAAAATGGAGTTGTGGAAAGGAAGAACAAAATAGTTCTAGATGTTTCTAGAACCATGATGTTGGAAGGAAAGGTACCTCATATCTACTAGAGAGAAGCTATGAGTACTGCTGTGTACACACTTAACCAGGTACAAATCAAAGGAGATACTGGTAAGACATCTTTTTAGCTATGGACTGGTCAAAAGCCTACTATTAGATATTTCAAGATCTTTGGAAACAAGTGTTATATCAAAAGAGATGAAGATATAGGAAATTTTGATGCTAGGAGTGATGAAGGAGTATTTTTGGGTTATTCTACTAATAGAAAGGCCTACTAGTGTTACAATAAGAGATTGAAGAAAATGGTTGAAAGTGCAAATGTTAAGGTTGATGAAGACATAGCTGCACAATCCACAACCTGTGGATATGATTCTAATGATCAAAATGACAATACAATCAAAGGTCAAACTTCAAGTCAAGTCCAAATCATTCCAGTGAATAAAGAAGATCAAGAGGAAGGAGAAATTGGTGAAAGTACAAAAAAGAGATCAGAAGAACCTGAAATTCAAGAATGCCCTAAGACTCTGAGGTATGTAAGGTTGAATCATTTAGAGAATCAAATCATAGGTGATAAGAACAAAGGTATTTAGACTAGGAGAAAGATTGCAGAAGAATATTGTTTGAATTCAAAGACTGAGCCTAAAAATGTGAATGACGCATGCAAAGATGAACATTGAGTTGGAGCAATGAAAGAGGAACTACAACAAATTGAAAATAATGATACACGGATTCTTGTTCCCATACCTAAGGATAAAAATGTAATCAGAACTAAATGGGTCTTTAGAAACAAACTGAATGAGCAAGGTGAAGTGGTTACAAACAAACTAAGACTGGTATGTAAGGGATATTCACAGATGGAAGGTATTTATTTTAAAGAAACCTTTACCCTTATTGCTAGAATTGAAGCTCTGTGATTGTTTCTTTCTTATGTTGCTTACAAAGTCTACAAGGTTTATCAGATGGATGTCAAGTGAACTTTTCTAAATGGTGAGTTGGAAGAAGAGGTGTATGTTGAAAAACTAGATAGATTCTAGTTGACTGATCAGGGAGATATGGTTCGTCGGTTGAAGAAAGCATTGTATGGACTCAAGCAAGCCCCTAGAGCTTGGTATGCCAAATTGGATAAGTACTTGGTGAAGCTTGGATTTAATAAAGGTAATGTTGATAGTAATCTGCATTTCAAGATTGATCATAATAAAGATTTGATTTTGGAAGTTTTTATTGATGATATCATATTTGGAGGAGATGATAGCTTGTGCATGAAGTTTGTTTATGAGATGCAAAGTGAGTTTGAGATTTCAATGATTGGAGAGATGAAATTATTCTTGGGATTTCAAATTACTCAGTTAGATAAAGGGATCTTTATATCCCATTCCAACTATGTGAAATAATTGCTAAAGAAATTTGGTATGGAAGATTCAAAGCCAGTTGGTACACCCATGGTGACTGGATGCAAGTTGAAAATTGATGATGTTTCTTTGAAGGAAAATTAGACTAGATATAGATCAATGATTAGTGGATTACTTTATTTGACTCAAACCATGCCTGATATCATGAATGTTGTATGTATTGTTGCAAGATTTCAAGCTGATCCTAAAGAATCTCATGTGACTGCTGTATAGAGGATTTTCAGATACTTGAAGGGGACAATTGATTTTGGCCTATGGTATTCTAAAGATGATGATCTTACTTTGAGTGCCTTTACTGATGTTGATTGGGAAGGCGATGTGAATGATAGGAAAAGTACTAGTGGTGGAGCATTTTCCTTGGGAAAGAAGTTGATTTCATGGTTAAGCAAAAAGAAAAATTATATTTCTTTATCTAGTACAGAGGAAGAATACATTGATGCTGCTAATAATTGTACTCAAGCATTATGGATGAAACAAAATTTGAAGGATATCAGAGTTGTGTATGATGAGCCTATTGTCATATTTTTTGATAACTCAAGTGCTATTAACATTTATAAGAATCTAGTGCTGCATTCCAAGACCAAGCATATATCTATCAAGTTTCACTTTTTGAGAGAGAAAGTAAGTGAAAAGGAAGTCAAATTGGAGTATGTGCCTACTAAGAAGTATATTGTAGACATATTTACCAAGCTGTTGCCTAAGAATAATTTTGAGTATCTCAGATGGAAGCTAGGGGTAATTACCCCTCCTAATCAGAACTAAGATGCATTGATTTGCATCAATCCATGCATTTCATGATCATATTTTGATCCAGATTGATGTTGTGGTGGCTACTACTTAGGGTGAGTAGTCAGATGTTGAAATGTTCAGATATGTGGTTTAGATCTTGTAATGTATATATTTTCCATTGATGTAAAAGGGGGAGAAGAGTAATGTGAAAAACCTTCTAAGAGAGAACTTTGTGGGGAGAAGAGTTGTATGGATGAGTTGAGGAGAGAAGAGTTAGAACCTAAGGGAGAGTAAGTTTTGTTGCGTTGATGATGTTTTTCACATCATATGTTGCCATCAATGCCAAAGGGGGAGATTGTTGGATGTTGTGGTTGTGTTGTTGATATGTGGTTGTCATTGATGTCAAAGATATTAGCATTAATGCATTAGAAGTTGTATATGTCGAGGATATTGAGAAAATTGTAATAAGAAGTGTTGTAGGTTGTTAGTTGTGAAGTGAAGTTCATTCTATCAGTAAGTTCAGTACGTTGGTGCTTAGAGGTTGTGGACTAAAGGGTTTCTTGTTGAGTATATCTAGTTTATCCATGTTGAGTTTCAGAGATCCATATAAAGATTTGATCAAGTTATGAAGATTTGTATTTTGACAGTTTTTTTGTTACTTCAGTTTGTGTTCCTGAGTGAAAATCATGTGACTTCAGTAAGTTCAGTTGATGCAAATTATTCTCTGGTGTTTCATGATGTTTTTGGATGTTTCTAGTTTGTGCTCTATCTATGTTATAGGCCCACATTGATTTTTGTGCTCGCAATCCAAGATTTTCTCTTGCGTGTTCATGTTTTTCATGTTCCTGGCCGACAAGGTGTTGAAGTGTGTTGTGGATCATCAAGGAGTAATTAATTGAAGTGTTTCATGTTTGAGGATGATATTTTGGGTCTTAACTATGTTATGGCTAACCTTGGTTGATTCACATGAATAATATTTATTGATCTAAACTGACTGTTTATATTCTTTTTAATTCTTTTGTTGGAGCCGACTTATAGCGATGCAATTTCTTGTTACATATATATAAGAGAAATTGTATATTCAAATTGAGAGTGTGAAAGTGTGAAGTGTCGAAGTCTTGTGTGTGAATATTGTTTAGATCATATGATGGAAAAGCAGAGTGTGAAGAAGAGTGAAAAAGAGTGAAGAAGTGTTCATGAGCTTAACAGGAACTATAATCAGCCATTAGCAGATGCTATTTTCTCAGTTCAAGATTTGATGGATTTAAATAAAACCTTTCTATAAGACAATGTTTCTTCCTTTGTAATTAAGGAGTGAGCTCTAGGTGGTGTGCTTGAATGCATGTACATTCCCCATTCATATTTCCTTAGACTTTTAACAAGGTATAATCTTGTGGACTGACCTCCATCATGGTTTTTCCCCTAACAGGGTTTCCACATAAAATTCCTGGTGTTATGTGTGCTTCTTATGTGTTGTTCATTTATTTTTTCATAATTAATGATCAAATATGAGAATAAGGTTAATAAGTTGAATAAGTTTGCAAATTTTGTGACAACTGATTCACCCCCCCTTTTAGTTGTCTACCCTTGTGTTGCCAAAAATCTACTACTAAGCAAGATGCATCTTTTATGCAAAGCACAAGACCACCTTCTACCATTGATCAAGAATACATCTTGTCAAGACTCCTCCAAGATCACTTGATCACCCTCCCTCCTATTACTCATAAGAAATGCTATTCAAAGATGTCATTTTGCACCTTTCATAGATTTCATGGTCATTCCACTAATGAATGTAAGGCTTTGAATCATAAATACAACATCTTAAGGAGTTTGGTGTGCTTCCCTATGTGGGGGTACCACATTCCTCTAATTGATACTAATTTTCACTCTCGCTTACATTTCATCAATCCTTTCAGCTCACCCTTGTCTTGCACTAAGTGGGGGCAAGGGGTTAGGTAGCTTTGTCCTCGTATGTCACTTATCGTTGCCTCTTTTGGCTCATTGTTAACCTTTCATTAATACATAAGAGCAAGCTTGGGAAATGGATGATGTGCCTTAAGTTGGCTTGCATGTGACATATTCCCCTTTTCATGATGTAGCTTATAAAAAACATATGACTTGGCATAGGGATTTTTGAGTAAGCTCTCATGTGTTCTTCTTCCTTTTCTTCTACTTTAAAGAAATTGATCATAGTACTGGTGTTCACAAATGCTTTAAAGTGGGGGCATACATCACCACTCACATTTCATTGTGTGATTTCTTTCTTCTTGCGATGCTTCCTTTTCCAAGTGGAGTCATTGGGCTTGATTCCCTCCAAGAGCGTGATACATATTTTGTACTTATCCTCTCTTGGAGATGTTAAGCACAATGTCCCCTAAGATGAGACCTTGCACGAACAACAAAAATCCCTTTGAACATTCCTTACACTATTTTGCATTAACAATGTCTATGAGTGTCAAGCATACAAAGATTTTCTTACCTCATAGAGCTCAAAAATAATTTTCCTTTGTGGCACCTTATTAAATTTATTGGGAGGTATAACTTTGGTATGGTTGAGTGGGAAGTCCATTTTGAGGTGTGACTTTCCCCATAGCCACCTATGTGTTTGAGTACATACCAACTAGTGTATGTTTCTAACCTTTTGGGCTGCCTCACCCTATGGAAAACCAAAGTTCCATGGCCCCAGAGTGAGTATACTTTTGGGATCTCTCACCCGATGGATAGCCAAGAGTTCTGTTTCTCCAGAGTGAGTGTGCATTTCTTTCCAAAACAAACAATCCTAGATCTAATCCACAACTAGCTAGACAAACGATTGAAACTTGATCCACCTTTTCATTTTAACCTTTCTTTTCTCACCATTGTATGATTATGTATCTTATTGGTTTGACTTAGGATCTTGGATCTTGGGGGCTTGCACAACCTCCTTTGATCTTTTTCATTCTTTGTCATTTGCATCTGTACACTTGGATCTCTCTTGAATGTCTACTTTAGTGTGAGTTTGAAGCAAGTTCATCCTCTCACTAAGTGGGGGCTAATGCACCATAGAAAAAAGTACCCTTTGCTTGACATGGGAATATTTCACGATAATTTGGACTTAATGAGGTCTTATTCTAGTGTTGTGAGGTGTTTTTCACATCCACACTAGGTCTTGGAACCTTACAAATTGAATAAAATAAATTTATTGATATATTGTGAAGGTGTTGTGAAGTGTTGTAACACATTTCTACACTCTTCTAGACTCTTTTAATTATAATTCATCTAAATATTACCTTTTTATTCATCATCAAGTCCTATTTTAAAGTGTTGTAAAGTCTTGTAATAAGATTTCATGCTTTTCTAGGCTTAATCTCACTATTTACACCTTTCTTATGCTTTATTTGACCCCTTTATTCACTCATAAGGCTTAATTAAGTGTGTTTTTGAATGTAAACCTAACAAAAAATATTAAATGCAAGATAATTCTTGACACCCACTTTCAAGTCCAAGGTGGGACCCATTTTCCATGGGTGGCGAATGAGTCCCTCTTGGCTCAAAATTTAAAATATTTTAAATTTTCTTTTGGGTTTTTATTTAAAATCACCTTATGTTGGCTTGTGATGAGGTATCATTGGGTTACTAAGGCACAAGAGTGTATAAATAAGTGTTTTTCTTCTCATTTTAACCCTCATTCACCCATTCACATCTCTTATTATTCATTTATCCACCAATCTTCCATCTCAAGTCAAGCAACTTAGGGTTTTATCATTTCAAGTCACCAAGATATCAATTTTTAGACATTCAAGGGTAGATCCTCCATGTTTTGCTACAAATTTTCAAGATCAAACATCATGGAAAGGTAATCAACTCCATTATTTCATGTTTCATTCCATTCTTTCTCTATTTTGGTTTAATTAGCTAAAAGGGGTTTGACTTAGGCAAACCCCCATGCACTAACATTCACCATTTTTCTCTCTTGTCTTGTGTTTATGTAGATTTAGGTCTCTTGGAAGCTTGGAAATCATTAAGATTCAATTTTCAAGGTTATTCAAGTCTTCTCTTCATTCAACAAGTCAAAATATCAACTAAAACTCATTTTTTAGGTTCAGAAATCAGAGTTTCAGAAGCAGACACCTATAGAAAGCTAAAGTGTAGATCAAAAGCTCCAGAATCCACCTTTGAATATTCAAAAATTAAAAAGTGTACTCATTCGCCATGAGTGGCGAATGAGTCCCACTTCTAGGTCAATTTTGAGTTTTCTACAATTTTTGATACCCTTTTATCAGAAATAGGTTCCAGCTTAGTTTTGCAGAACTGGGATTGATTCACCCAAAATGGTGAATGAGTCCTAGAAAGCCTAAAAATTAGCATCAAAAAAATTTCAAATGTATTTTTTTAGTCTTCTTCCACATTCCAAGTGCACACTTTTAGTTTTGTTCATTTCTATTTATTTTTGCATATGTTTCTAAGTGTTGTTGCATTACACAATGTGTTTTCAAGCATTGCATTATTCTTAGGTCTTACATTCATAATTAGTCAAAAAGTACATTTATTTGCATTCATATTATTCCATTTATTATAAATAACATCACACATTGCATAATTTGAGTGAACCTAGCTAGATATTTTAGCTCTTCTTTCTCCTTTTAGGGGAAAAACCCTAGAAGTGCTAGAAAGAATTAGGGTTCCAAAAATCTATGGTTCATGAAGAAGATGAGGCTAAAAAAGAGAAATAATATTCTCAATCACCAAAGAACAAATCCCCAAAGTTATTCTCTAGTTCCCTTGTTAATGAATCATTTATTCCAATCCCTAGTGTTTATGAAGGAAGCCCTTCTTCTACTCAAAAATCTCCTTTAGAAGAAGAGGAAATTGAAGTTCAATTTACTATTTAAAAATGGAAGAAGTATTTGTCCACAGAGAGGGAAAGAAACCTTTAGAACAATAGGAGTAAACTAATAAAAATTTAGACCAAAGGAAAGAAGAAGAGAGGCAAGTTGAATTTGCCCTTAGGTTATCCATATTAGAAAAGGAAATAAAAGAGTATAGAATGAAAAACATGGTACTAGAAATGAAATTAAAATAAAGAGATGAGGAGATAGAAAAATCTAGAATTGAAATGGAAAAAATAAAGTCACAAGTCCAACAAAGCACAAGTCAATTGCTTAAACAACTAGAAAATGTAAAAGGATATCTAGCCAAGATGAATAAGTAGTGTGAATACAGAGACAATTGAATTCAAGGGTTAAAAGAGGAAATAGAAAGAAAGCACTGAACAACTCCTGAGACAATAGAACCAGAGCAGAGTGTATCTACATCTTCTAGGTTACTCTACTTACCTCTACTATAGGATAAACCCAAGAGGCCGTGTGGTCAAGATATCTTTCACTTACTACTATGAGGTATAAACAACTTAATAAACAACTTCAGGATAAAGTAGGTGTATGTGTAGGATCATCATGCAAAAAAAGGCTCTTAAGTGGCAAAAAATTCAAAAGAATCAGAGTTAGGAAACTTGATGTAAAATTTTGAATAAGTTATCTATAATATTTCAAAAATATGTAAGAATATAATCTATAGGAAATTTCATGTAGTTTCTAAACTACTAGGTTTATTTTTATTTTTAAAAAATCTATTTGGTGAAAATTTGAAATTTCAATGCAGGATTACTTAAATTTTAGGGAAGAAATAAGAAGTAGGTGTCTTTCTGACCACCCTAACCACAATAAAATGATAATATTTTTTTATAAGATTTTAAATATAAGTAGAGGAATCATGTCCAGATGTGATGCATATTTTTTTGTAATTTTTTTCTAAGAAAATAATTAATTATTATTTTTTTATTACAACTTTTAAAAAATATAAAAAACTTGTATGTCTGACCACCTTAACTTGGTCAAAACCTCATGAAATTCATTTTTTTTTAATCCTATAGTATGCAAAGTGTAGAATGTGACACATGTTTTGGATTCAAAAAATGTGATACTGTTTGAAAGCTATAAATATTTTTCAATCAGCCTATCAATAAGGACTTTAGTCGTAATGAAAATAGAAAATGAATAATAATTATTTATTAAATTCAAAGTAAAGCATAATTTATATTGGTAGAAAGATGAGAATATCCTTTAAAAACCCTTTTCATTTCATTAGTTTTGGGTAAAAAAAAGTTGTCAACCACATACCCTACACATACCCAACATATCACCACTTTTTGGCCCATCATGATACTGCACATACCCGTAGAAGAAATTATTAAAGAAAAAGAGGAAGTAGAAAATAGAATAACTAAAGCTATGGATATTTCCTTTGCACTTGTAGCAACTAGGAAGCCTTTATGAATGTATGGTTTATTCCTTAGGGAAATTTCTTTGAAGTGGAAATTGAACCAATTAATATTGAAAAGGCCTCTAGATTTCTAGATTGATAATGCTTTCTTTTAGTCATATTTTAACAGTAATCCTAATGTTCAAAATCAAATGTGTGAGTTCTTCCAACATGATTTTCTCATGGGTGATATAAGTGACTCACTTCTCAAAATTTATGTTGGAGAACTACAAATCAGATATTTTGTTTCCTTGCTACAACATCAAGTCAAATGGACAAAGAGAATGGGAGAATATAGAGATGCCCAGAAGAGGTATGTGTATCTAAGGGTTAATTTTAGGATTAGTTTATCAAATGAATTGAAAGCATAAACCCAAAGAAATAATGAAGTGCAAAGGAATAATAAATGAAAACACATAAAATAGAACAATTTCACCCAATGTTTTCATTCTCCGTGGCTGATCTCCATTACACCTTCTAACTTGCTGATTTTTGTTGCTCTTAGATCTAACGTGCGAGCAATCCTTGACGAAGACCTACACAAGCTTTGAAGGATTTTCTTCTAAAATTCCTATGCCTATGACAATATGATTAAAACTTAATGAAATATGACAATAATGTGACAATCTTTATGAAATATCTAAGTATGTTAGTGCGTAATCTAAAAATGAGAAAAAAATAGCATTTTATAGAATATGCCATTTTGAATGGACGGACGAGATCAACTTTCGACAGAGACCTAAAATCAGAGGACGAGATTAAATCTGACAATCCCTAATTAGGGTTAGGGAAAAATCCTTAAGTGAGTGGTCAAGATGTCATCTAAGAAGATTGAATCGGCGGTGGAGAATAAATGAGGTAATTAATTAGAAAATAAAGATTTTCAAAAATCAAGAAGATAAGACTGCCTGATTTGTGAGATTCAAAAAATCAAGAAGATAAGAGTTGGACTGAAGATCAGATTTCAAAAATCAATAATTTGCCTGATTACTTGATTTTTGGAGGAAAGTTACCAATTTGAATTAAATTAATTCAAAATATAGATTTTGTGAAATAATAAATAATCAATTTTCAAATTATTTACCAAAATGGATGATTAAGAATGTGATGACATTTTAAATAATTTTATTTATTTAAAATGAGAGGAATATTAATTTTGACAATTAAATAATTAAAGATAATTATTTAATTCAGAGATAAGATTAATTAATTAAATAAATTAATCAATTCATTTAATTATGACAATTAGTGACATATTAAATAAATAAATAAAACTTATTTATTTAATAATTAGGAAGAAATGACTGAAGAAGGGTAATTAAAAAAAATTAGAAATTTATTTAATTAGGGGAAGACTTAGATAATTAATGACGCATTTAATAAATAAATAAAATTTATTTATTTAATAACCATGAAGAATAAAAGGACATGAATTAATTAAATAATTATGAATTATTTAATCAATAGTCGAATGTGGACCAAAGACATAATAAAATGTCATAATTATGCTAGGACAAAAGTGGTAAGAATAGAGTTTGCAGGTCTAGGTCATTTTTAAGTGTCTACATTTTTCCCCTCTTTGTAATAATGTAGCATGTCGCATTATGACAAAGAAAATAAATCAAAAATATTCCCCAATGCAAAATAAGATGAGGAAGAATGACGAGGAGGGTAGTGGTATGCCCCCTCGAGAGGACAGATGGGTTCCAAGATCACGGGCATGCTCTCAAAATTGATGAGAAGACTAGAATATGAAGAGACAAAGAAATGTTAGTGCAAAAGATATGGATGATGATATGGATGCAATGCCTATATGAGATGGGTGACAAAAGATGACAAGACTAAAGAAGATGCATGTTAGTTCCTAGACCAAATCCTTCAAAACATTACTATAGAAATTTTTATATTTATTACTCTTAATCATCACTAGGCAGATTGTTGTGATGGACAACAAACACCATGATATGACATATATCAAGGTGTGCAAGGTCATACCATAACATAAGACAAGAAGTCACAGACAAGGATGATCATGACTGAAACTAAGAGCATGATTGCCCCAGTCTTTTTGTCATAATCAACCACAAGCAGAAAAAGACAAGGATAATTCATGAAACATTGTTGCTTCTCTAAATCCTATTCTCAGTACATCCTTGAGAAACTAGCACCATGATTGTCATAATACAAAAATAGAGCCCTTATCATGATACGTCACTATTTTTCTAAATCCCAGAATCAAGACCTCGCTGAGAAACTAGTAGTCATGCGTGTCAATTGTCATGATACGTCACTGCTTCTCTAAATCTTATTATTGGGATCTCGTTGAAAAACTAATAACATGATAAAAGCCAAAAGAAAAGTGTCAAATGTTTGCCAAGTGCGTCTGGATATCCATTGTTTTAATGTCAAGATGCCATGTTTTATAATGTCAAGATGCCAAGGTGTTTAAAGTTTTGATGATGCCCATATGATAAATGTCAAAAAATTGCCAAATTTAGGAAGGACACATCCTGAATAATGTTGATGTCGAGAGGATTGATCCCTACATGTCAAAAGGGATTCCCCTGAAATGATGAAAATGCCTAGGAAGGACACATCCTAAGGCATAAGTGGCAGAGTTTTTTCTTCAGAAGGACACATATGAAGAATATTGATGTCAAGAGGAGTGATCCTTAGATGTTAGGAGGATCCCTCAAAATGTTGAATGACCATGACGATGCCTAGGAAGGACACATCCTAAGGCATGAATGACAGAGGTTATCTTGTAGAAGGACACATCTACAAGGTAACCAAGAGTTGATTGTTTGACAGGTTATGATGATTTGGATTTCCTTGACCGAGTTTGACTTGTGTTGACCATATGTCAATATTGTAATGATGATATGTACTGATGAGATTGTCATGCTAAATAAATGATTGCCATAATTTTCTTTATGAGTTTTATCCATTTGGGAATGATTTTCTTTGTCTTAAAGACCTTTTGATGTGTGTGCCAGTGTAGTGCCATGAACCCTAATGGACTAACCTAGTGCAGCCTCGGGGGCTCATAGACAGATGGCCTTTCTTATGTCATACACTCAGAGACCTCATAGTTCGACAAAAGCAATGAATTTGTCTTGATGACCAAAGATTGCGCCATGATTTTATTTTGACAAACCTAAAAGGATTGACGTAATGTCTTAGGGACTCGAAAATAAGTCTTGCCTACGTAGCAAATGTACAGAGACAACGTAGTTCAAACAGACGACAAAGACTTGACTGATTGCCATGACAGATTTGAGAAGAGATGACTTTGTGTTTGACATTTTTTTGTGGTTTTTCTTTAGGATGTTTTTCAATTTTTAGGTCTTTTTTTTTCAGGACATTTTGCGATGTTTTTAGTCTTTTTTCAAGACTTTTGCGATGTTTTTTGGTCTTTTTTAAAGACTTTTTTCAATGTTTTTGTCTTTTTTTAGGACATTGTGATGTTTTTGTCTTTTTTTCAAGACATTTTGTGATGTTTTTTGTCTTTTGAATGGTTTAAGAGGATCATGACAAATGCATGTGACTGATGCCTACACATGAGAATCCAAGGACAAACATGATTGTGCCCCTAGTCAAGTTGAATACCAATTGATGGGTGATGGCAATGTTGTTTGACGTGGGAAGGACACATCCCAAAACAACGTGAGGACAACAATATTGTGATCAAATGATTGAGGTCTACAGTCAAGCCTAGAACAAAGTCAAGTAATGTTTTGGATAATGTGCGTGTATAGATTAGACTCATTGCATTTGGAATGACTTGGTTAGGACTAAAAGGGATGATGTTGTATCCTTAGACCATTTGACAAGGGAACACCAAGGTAGGTGATAGACATGAAAGGATGAGAGGTGGCCTCGGTAAAGGATGGGGGACATGAGACTAAAGGAATTGTCATATGATATTCAAGGACTATGTCATATAAGGACAATAAGGTTTATCAAAGTAATGACATAATATTTCACGGATAATGTATGACCAAAGGATAGGCATGTCAAAAGTTTTCCCAAAACATGATTTATGTGTGCCATTTTTATGTCAAGACTGAGGTACGTGGGAAAAATGCGTGGAAATGATAGGGCTTAGATGGACGTCAATGTCATGAGGAAGGCATGTGAAAATGAGACGGCTTGCCCCCAAGTATAAAATTCCACATAGACGATTTATTTTACACATGATGCCTATTTTCTAGGTTTTCATCATGGTACTTATCCAGGGTGTCTTTTTGCCAGGTTTTCACCATTGGATGAAATTTTTCTCTTTACTATTTTCTTGACTTTTTGATTTTATTTTTTGGTGTCACCATGATTCCTATTTCCCAGGTTTTCATTAGGGCGACGATGTTTTACATTTTTCAATTTATTTTTTATTTATGATTTTATGGATAGCTTGGATGCTTTAGATGACCACTAACTATCCTAAATCCATTGACGGTGTCGATGTAGAGATTGGTACCATGATATGCCAATAATGTCATGTCTAAAATAGTTGTCTTTTCAGGATCGTAGCGCTTGTATACAACTGATCGATGTCATTGTGGTCCTTTTTGATACTAGAGTTGGCCTTATCAAAATATGCACATCGCGATAGAGTGCCATGAGAGTCCTTGCAGTAAAGAGTTGCTGCCAAGATGTGATGGATTTGTGACGTGGGATCATTGGACTTTAGATGAGATGTAGGGTTATGACGAATGATGGTAGACATGGAAAGATTGTTTGGATGTTTGGATGAATGAATTTTTATTTTCCAAACTTGGGATGGTGGGTGATGGATTTTGGAGGGATGGTGTTTGGAACCAACACTTTTATATGCCTTGATTGATGACCATTTTGAAGGAGGTGGACATGTGTTATATGTGGGATTCCTCTTGTCTTGTGGCTCCACATTGTGATTGAATTTTGTATTTGAATTGGTGTCTTTGTTTGATCCATCTTTCTTTGGGATCCATTTTAATTTCATTTGTCCACTTGTCCTTTTGTTTGATTCAATGTCCTTTGACATTTGATTTTGATCTTTTGACTTGTAAGACTTTTGTTTTTGTTGGTTCCAAAGGGAAGGTTTATTTATGATGGAATGATAGTTCATGGTGTGGGTGGAAGGAGTGTTGGCAGCAATCTTATGATAAGGATTTTTCATGGACTCCATTTTGACTTTTGTATCTGACAAAGTTTCCCCTAGTATCGAGGAGGCACCACTGACATCGTTTGATTTACTAACTGATGAATAGCCAAGACCTTGATGTCTGTAATTTTCTTGATGTTGTATTGGTTCTAGAATTCCTTGCTCATGTATGCCTAGTCCTTTGCCTTGATATTGCATGCTTTGATAGATTCTATTTGTGATGGGGTATTTGTTGTTTTGAAAGAAAGATTCTAATCCATCATTATGTATGTGGATATTGTCACTTGTAATATTTTCGTCTTCAAGAAATCCTGCTCTGACAAAGATAGATGACCCTAGTTGATAAAGTGTCTTAGCTTCATTGTCATGTTAGACATATTCCTGACTAATATCTTTGGTCTGATCATGTGACACGTCAGATTCAGATGATTCTGTTGGTGCTTCCAAGGAAATGTCAAAGCCATCATTATGTTTAGTGTCATAGAGTCTAATGATTTTAGCTATAACTTGATCATATGCAAGCATGTCCCTAGTGGAAGATTCTTGTTCTGGAGGAATATTTTCTGTGTCCCATGGAGACAAGTGTCTCATCATGGGAAGTGTCAATAGTCGATGCCTTTATAAGGTTAGAAAGTGTTTGATCATGAATGGTGTAAAGGTGAAGGAGTGGATCATTTTGGACTTCTTGGTCAATGGTAGGGTCTTGGTCAAAGATGGGGTTGTCATGGATTTGGACTTCTTGGTCAATGATGGGGTCTTGGTCAAAGATGGGTTTGTCATGGATGATACCATTGGAAATAGAGTCGTTGTCAAGGAGAGGTGTGTTTTGGATGTCATGATTGTCTTGAAGGACTTCATGGATGGATTGAAAGATAGGGTCATGGGATGGACTACCTTGTTCTTGACATGAGGGTGACATTATAAGGTCATGCTTTGGGCTTTCATTTTGACTTGTATCCTCAAGTTTATTAAATGGGATTTGAATTTGAGTAATGACAAAATTTTCATGACTAGATGTGGCTTGTGAGGGGGTGATTTGAAAAGGATTAGGAGAAGACGTGGGGAGTTGGACAGGACTAGTATGTGAAGGAATAGGATAGGACATGGGTACTTGGACTAGATTGGTATGAGAAGGACTGGGGACTTGGACTGGACTAGTTGGTGATGACATAGGATATGACATGGAGACTTTGACTATATTAGTTGGTAATGACATAGGATATGACATAGGGACCTGGACTGGATTGGAGTAAGGTTGACTATACTGGGATGTGGAGACTTGGGCTGGATCGATATGGTATGATGTGGGGACGTGACATGAGTTAGTAGATAGTTGATAAGGCATATAGACTTGGATGGGATTGATAGGTGAAGGACTAGCATATGATGTGGAGACTTGGTATGGACTAGTGGATAGTTGGTTTACCTTGTCAAAGTTAGGATAAGGGTGATAACTAGACATGTGTTGTGAATTAATGGCAGGATTTGTGTTAAGTAACTATGGATAGTGGGGGTAGACAGATGGAGGACTTGGACTAATGGATTGCTGGTACAAAGGGTATTGATTTTCAGTTTCAATAAATTATCTTCTAAAGTCTAAGACTTCTTGGTATTGACCTCTATAGAGCAATTCGTATTCAACTTTACTAGCAAGCCTATCAATATTTTGTTGAAGGGAAGACAAAGTGGTGGATGTCATGATGTCGTATAAATGCAAAAGTGATTGTTGACCAAGGGAAATGACCAATGCCAAGTATAGATGCCAAATGAGGACTATGATGGACAATATTTCAGTTCTGGTTTTTGTCAGAGATGTTTGAAAAAGATATTTGACAAAAATGTTTGGATTCAGATTCTTGTCTGTGACAGAGTTTAAATTTTAGTTAAGAAAATGCGTCATTTCAAGTGGAAAATGCGTTGCAGTGTGCAGATGCATCATTTCAAGGATCAATTGCGTTTCGGTAATGCACATGCATTGCAGAAGTAGACAATGTTTGGGCACTGGTTTTGAAAGATTTTATTGATATACAGATGTGTCGCAAGATGTGGAAAATGCGTTTCAAAATGTCGATTGCATCATAGGATAGCATATGCGTCATTTTAGGCAGTGAATGCGACTCAGTATTTCGTTTGCATTACAAGATGCAGTGGATGCGTTGTTGACTATTCAAATGCGGCACAACAGGTCAAATGTAGATTTTAATCAAGCAAATGTGACTCAATACAGGCGAATGCAGTGTTTACATAACAAATGTGGCACGACAGGTTAGATGCGGCCTTTGAAATAGAAAATGCGGTGCGACAGGTCAGATGCGGCCTTTGAAATAGCAAATGCGGCGCGATAGGACATATGCGTTGCATAGGATAGCAGATGCGTTGCAGACAGAATGTATAGACCAATTTTGACCAAATTCTTAAGGTTTGACTTGGTTGTTTCCAGATGTTTGAACGTTGTTTGGTTTGTTTCAGTATCCAGAAAACATTTGCAAGCACAATATTTTGACTGTAAGCAAGCACAAATGAGACAAGTACAATCCTAAAAGGCCAATAGGCCAAGGGTTTGTATACTTGATATAACCCACCTTTATACCCTAGATTGGTGATAAACACCTTTCCTTCTCGAGAGCCGATAGCTTAGAATTTTGGTGGCATTGGCTCTCCTCCACGACTCATTAACGTCATTCGAGCACACCAAATTTGGATTCTTTGGGTAATGACTTCCCAAGAATTGCTATCTCTACTCAAGGGGATTAGTAGTGAGTGTCTTCGGGCATGATACTGCTCCCTGTACTATATGAAGCAATGGCCAAAGAATGGTTGGACATTAAGATAAAAGGTTTTTAATACGGGCATTACGTTCGTAGGGCATGATACATGTGGCAAGAGTCCCCTTTCGGATCTATCTCGTTGGAACCACACGCGTGATTCTTGGTTTTTCCCCAAGAATCCACTTTTATATACCGGCTGGAAGTCCCTCGGTGTCAGGGTGCTACCGGTCTGAGTCGTCCTGGGGTGAGTACTTTTTCCCACCAGAACAGGCCCAAGTTCTAGAGTTAGTAACCGTTTCTCTTACACCAGGGTCGCTCGAAAGCGCGAGTGGAGAGGATACTTCGATTACTAAATCATGAGGGTAATAACATATAAAAATGGGTCTAATTTTTTGATCACCGATTTTTCACAAGGTGAGAGCATAATCACCTACCATTTCTTCAAACACAATCAGACACTTGCAAACAAAATTCATTTTAGAGCACCAAAGGAAATGTTCCTAAATTAAAAAATGCAAACAAGTGGTTTGAGAGATAAATCTTTGACAAACGTAGCTACAAAACCACATGTCAGTAGTTTGAATATATGTCTTTGACCCACAAAAAACTCCAACGCCACATGCTGCCAACAAAGATTAGTAACCAAAAAAAATAAAATAATAATGACAGTAGCAAATTAAAACAGAGATAACTTTCTCAAAATTTAACAAAATTTTAAATTTCTTAAATCCATGGAAAGCTGAAAATCAAACCTTCAAAACCCAGAAAGTATTTTCTAAGATTTTACACAAAAAAAATGTTATAGGCAAAAGAAAACATGGGTTTTAAAAGCTAGATTAAAGAAACAACAAATACTAAAACAGCCATAACTTTCTCAAATCTTAACAAAATTTTAAACCATTTGAAGTTTCAGAAAGCTAAGAACAAGGCCAAAAAAACCTAGATAATATTTATTAAAGATTACATGTGCCCATTTTTCTGTGCTCAAGAAAAGGTGACGGGATTTCTTATGAATTCTTGGCCATAACCTACAAAACAGTGAAAAAAAATAAGAAAACACAAACTTTTCTACAAAATGTCAGGTTCACCAATGTATCTAAGGGTTAATTTTAGGATTAGTTTATCAAATGAATTGAAAGCATAAACCCAAAGAAATAATGAAGTGCAAAGGAATAATAAACAAAAACACATAAAATAGAACAATTTCACCCAATGTTTTCATTCTCCATGGCTGAGCTCCATTAGACCTTCTACTTATTGATTTGTGTTGCCCTCAGATTGAATGTGTGAGCAACCCTTGACGAAGACCTACACAAGCATTGAAGGATTTTCTTCTAAAATGTCTATGCCTATGACAATATGATTAAAACTTAATGAAATATGACAATAATGCGACAATCTTTATGAAATATCTAAGTATGTCAGTGCGTAATCTAAAAATGAGAACAAAATAGTATTTTATAGAAAATGCCATTTTGAATGGATGGATGAGATCGACTTTCGACAGAGACCTAAAATCAGAGGACGAGATTAAATCTGACAATCCCTAATCAGGGTTAGGGAAAAATCCTTAAGTGAGTGGTCGAGATGTCATCTAAGAAGATCGAATCGGCGGTGGAGAATAAATGAGGTAATTAATTAGAAAATAAATATTTTCAAAAAATCAAGAAGATAAAGACTATCTAATTTGTGAGATTCAAAAAATCAAGAAGATAAGAGTTGGACTGAAGATCAGATTTCAAAAATCAATAATTTGCCTGATTACTTGATTTTTGGAGGAAAGTTACCAATTTGAATTAAATTAATTGAAAATATGGATTTTGTGAAATAATAAATAAGTGATTTTCAGATTATTTACCAAAATGGACTGTCAGTTAAGAATGTGATGACATTTTAAATCATTTTATTTATTTAAAATGAGAGGAATATTAAGTTCGACAATTAAATAATTAAAGATAATTATTTAATTCAGCAGATAAGATTAATTAATTAAATAAATTAATCAATTCATTTAATTATGACAATTAGTGACATATTAAATAAATAAATAAAACTTATTTATTTAATAATTAGGAAGAAATGACTGAAGAAGGGTAATTAAATAAATTTAGAAATTTATTTAATTAGGGGAAGACTTAGATAATTAATGACGCATTTAATAAATAAATAAAATTTATTTATTTAATAATCATGAAGAATAAAAGGACATGAATTAATTAAATAATTATGAATTATTTAATCAATAGTCGAATGTGGACTAAAGACATAATAAAATGTCATAATTATGCTAGGATGAAAGTGGTAAAAATAGAGTTTGCAGGCCTAGGTCATTTTTAAGTGTCTACAGTATGGACTACCAATGAGGGGAGAAATGCCTAATGCAATTGAGTATATTAAGAGATTCAAATTAGTAGCTAGGCTCAATGATGTTTCTCAGTCATAATTGGGCTCAAGGGTAAAGCAGAATTTATCATTCCGACAAAACCCAAACCCCATTGAGCAAAGGGTTCCTTAGTCACAATTGGGCTCAAGGAAAAGTGGAATTATTTCTTTTGCCAACAAAGAATTGGAACTGAGTACACTTTTTCACCAAAAGGTGTGCTTTGGAAAACATAGAGGGCCAATAATATTCTGCTCGCATTATCTTCAAGGTGGTAGTCTTGGTAGACAAATTTCCACCTTTGGGATTGCTATGGAACTCATTAAGAACTCTTTCCACCAATGATTTGTCTAAACATCAGAGGACACCATTATAATTTCTTTTGAATAATATACCTTCAATGAATACATACCTAGTGCCTTGCAGTCGGTAGTATCACCTTTTGTGGGATGGATGGCTAATTTAGTAGCACCCCTTTTGCATATACTGTGTGTGATCCGCCACCCAGGACTCGACAGACTTGAACTAGTTCGAGTAGACTTGATTGGTCTCCTTTTTAGCTTTGGAACTTGATTCTTGTGCAATGTATTCATACATACATCTTCACCAAACCAACTTTTTTTGGACTAGTGTCCACATCATACTCTAGGATCTTAGTGATCCCATTTTCCCTCCTTTTAGTTATCTCACCTTCTGTGATACACTCCCACACACTGGGATGTGTGATGATAATAGTGATTTTATTGGATGACACTAAATGTTGGAACTTATTTAGGCTTTTAACAATGGAAAAAGCCTTCTTTTCAACAAAATTATACTTGGCCTCATAACCTTTAAGAGTCCTTGAATGAAAATAAATAGGATGCTCTCTGTTACTTTCCTCACCTTTTTGAGTGAGTACCAAAGCTATGCTATGTTGGCCGATGTATACATAGAGTAGGAAATCTTTAGAAAAATTCAGGTTAGCCAATACCAGAGCAACAAAGATAGCTATCTTTATTTGTTCAAAAGATTCCTTGCATTTAGGGGTCCATTTGAATATCATATTCTTTTTGAGCATCAACATGATGGGTCTCACAATGCCTACAAAGTCTGAAATGAACCTGCTGATGAAGTCAATTTTATCCAAGAATATCTACAGTCCTTTTTGGTTTACTGGAAAGGGTAACTCCATTATAGATCTCACCCTTTTAGGGTCTATTGCTATTCCCTCCTTTGACACTACAAAATTGAGTAGCTTACCTTGGGGCACTCCGAAAACACTTTTTTTGGGATATAAAGAAATCCTAAACTGTTGAAATTTCTGGAAAATATTTTCAAAATAATCAAAACGATCATCCTTTGATTTTGAAAATATCATTAGGTCATCTAGATATATTAATATAATCAGGTTGATTAATCCTCTAAAAGTAATATCCATTGCTCATTGAAATGTCGCACCAACATTTGAAAGTCCTAATGACATCTTTGAGTAGTCCTGAAAACGTTCCCCACTTAGTGGTATACATTGTCACATTCCCCACTTAGTGGTATACATTGTCTTGTGTTGGTCACCATCCTTTACATATACCTGGCTATACCCTGAAAAACCATCAAGTAATGAAAAAATCTCCGATCCTGCCATAGTTTACAAGATTTGCTCCATTGATGGCAAAGGGTAGTGGTCTTTTAGAAAAGCTTTATTTAAATCTTGAAAATCAACACAAAGCCTAATATTGCCATTATTTTTTTGAACTGGTACCAAATTAGACACCCAGGTGGAATGCTTAATTGGATATATGATGTTTGACTCGACCAATTTGGTGAGCTTCGACACCATTAATTCTTTGACCTTTAGATTGAATGGCCTTTTTTTTTTGTTGTATGGGCTTGAATCCTTTTGCTAGGTCAATAGTATGTTGGATTATGCCCGGGTCATACCCTCCGACATCATTATAGGTCCAAGGAATAAATCCATCATATTCATAACACAAATCCCTTAGTCTTTCTTTATCTTTTCACGAAACTTCCCTTCTAACTTTCAACTTCTTCCATTTCCAACATCAAGCTCTTCATAATCTCTCACATCCATAGTGAACCTCTGCTTACCATTTCTTGCATCTTCACAGTCAAAGAGATTTTGAAGGGAGATTAAACCTCGTAGAAGCTTGTTTCCTTTTAACTAGATAACTTCCTCTTCAGAAAACTCTGCCTTTGATTGTGAATAGTCGGGGAATCCTCCTAAATTTTGTATAAAGGCAACAATCTGAGTGTCATCCTCAAATACTTTCCAGTTTTGATCATTTTCAAGAATTTCTGGTTCGATGATGATCTATATGACATTCTTCTTTGTGTTGAGTCAGAAACTGATTCAAATTGGGAATGATTGAATCCATCTGATCAATGACACTATTTTGAGATTGAGGAATAACTTGTATATTGAAAGCTTCAAAGCTCTCAATCAAATTCCATATGTGATGTTTGTACAACTTCATTCTTGTATTCTTTGTAGTTGTTTTCCCATAGACCTGGCTCACAACTAACTCTGAATCTTTGAATGCTTGTATTTTCTTCATACCCATTCGTTCGACAAGAGCCAGACCATGGACCAAGGCCTCATATTCCAATCCATTGTTTGAGCATGAGAACTAAAAAATGAAAAGCTTTAAGGGTTTTCAATCATGTTGGAGACACTAGTCAGATACCTGCTCTAGAACCAACTTTGCATTTGGCGCCATCAAAATATAAGGTCCATAGACAATTGTCACCTAGATCATTATACTCCTCCCTTTCCTTTATCAATTTTGTTAAAAGATGATCATTGTCAAAGATCACATAAGAGCCTAATCTTGTCGCATGGAAGTTTCCAATTGGGTCAAAGTCAATGAACTAGTTGAGTAGCACCTCTTCCTCAGGAGTCTAATCACTCATGTCTTCTTCATCTTCTAGCATCTCTACATAATATCTCTCTTACTATGAGAATGAGGTATGTGCTACCTCAAAACATAGGAATTCATTGTCCGCTATGTGTTCAGGATGCAAAGATTCAGACAAAATATTCATCTTCACCCCATGCTTGGTTCTCAATATCAGGAGAGAGCAATCAAGTGCCAAATATCCATTAAGCTTGGCTGTGAAATATCTTGAAAGACACATTCCGAAAATGGGGGGAAAGTGTATCACTACTATTTCTTGTGTTACTATTTGGATTGGGAATGAGAAGACAGTTAGAGATAGATATTTTATCCAATCGATGGTCAAAACCTTCTTCCCATCTAATTTCATGATTCCTTTCTCAAGGGGCTCATATTTAAGTTTCAGGGCATTGGCGACTTGCTTCGGCATGGCCGTTGTACTTGTTGGGACTGTAATTTTTTTTCACACTTTTAATGGCTTACATTCATGAACCTCACAAGGTAGCCACATTCTAAGTGCAGAGAGAAACAAAAATTTCTATAATCTGAGGAATTTTCTCTCTACCCCATGGCCTTGGTCTACATTGTAAAACCCTTGTCCCCTTGAATGAGTAGGGTTTTATTCACAAGAGCATGAAAATGTTATATTTTTAAGTTGACCTACCCTATCAGTCACCGATTTCTTAAGTCATCACTTGAGCCACTTAGCATGTCAGTTTACTGGCCCTATTTTCCTGGAGCACCGATCATCATTTTTCCCATCACCTTAAGCCTTTTTCCTAAGTTTGATTTTAAATTTAACCCAAGGAATTAACCTTAAGTCATTAACCCCCAGTGGTCATGTCACCATCGGATAGACCAAGTCCCATCCATTTAATGCTAACATTATGTGAAGTGCAGGTTTCAAAGATTTGAGGATACGGGAGGAGATCTGAGTTGTACCCCGCCAACCCATGGGAGTTAAGTGCTAGCAGGATAAATGCAGCGAGGCTGGCGAAAATTAGATGCGTGTCCTTGTACAACTGTGGGGCCCATTCCCCACTACCATGCCTATAGGTTGACATCTTCAACAAATGGCTGAGATCAAAACTACTGGATGATCTTCACCATTCCCCGCTAGCTCACCGAGTGAAAGTAAAGGTTGGTTAAGACTAGCGAGATCAACGAGATCTCAACACTTGTCCCAGTCTACTTAGTTGGTCGAGCCACCACACTGCGAAGATGTCATTCGACATGGATGAAAATAATTGTTCAGGAATACTTTAGCGAAGCACAGCTAGAAGTCAAATGAATTCAAACAAAAATTGACCATCTGATCAGCCACCAAGGTAGAGGATTGATGGATTATTTTCAAAATTGGTGAACAACAGGTGATGGCTATTTTACTTTGTGTAACTAGCTCACATTAATGGCCAGCCTTCTACAGAGTGATTAGTTGATCTCAATTTGTGTGGAGACACAAATTCTGGTAATCATGAAGAGTGGTCTATGGATTTCTATGCAAATGGGGATTAAATAGTGATAGTACATCTACCAATGAGTTTCCTGACTTATGCATGTGTGCTAAGAATTTATTGTAAATGCCATCTCTTCACATGATAAATATAAAAGGAATAACTGCTATTCATGTCATTCACACTTAGCAATTATACATTTTATTGGTTAAGACAAGGTTGGTTTGAGCAATTGTTAGGTAAGGAAGATGAGTGAAATAGTGAGGAGGTCTACTTGTCTAAGCTCTCAAAAGCCTATTTCTAGTGTAGCAAAAGATTCCTCAACCATGGAGGCCAACATTCCTACTGGAAAGTCTAAGTTTGCACCCACAAGGTGTAATTGAAGACTACAATTCCAAAGTGTGACTGTGGAGAAAGTAGATGACAAGGGAAAGTAGCCTTTACAGTCTACCACTGGAGTGAAGAGGAAGATAATGTATAGGCGTGGATCCTTTGGATGCCATAACTCTCCCATTGACCTCACAAGTAGCTTGTATGCTAGTGAAATAAGAACCGATTTCAACTATTGTTGGTACCTTGCGCTCTTGATTCATGGTCTACCTCCTGGTTAGGAGGTAATATCTGTCTCGCCATTGGTAGCTAAAACTCTAAGTGGGTAGACTAAACATTACTATGCTAGGTAAAGAAAAGGATGAGGTAGAAGCCAAGGTTTTCTCTCCTCCTAATGTGATGACTCAGAGCAAGCATGCATATCATGGTCTGGGAACTGGTAAAGGTGGGGTGGTTGGTAAATCATGTGTTGTTGTGTGTGGGATGTATAATTTGTGTGTTGATAATATTTGTCATGCTGGTGGTTCTATTTTTGCGTGCGTGGCACATTTTGGTGTTGAACGTCGATTTTGTGCCCTCGTGGCATTATGGATTCCTAGTTCATTGTAACATGAATGGTGAAAAAAGGGATTTTGGCGGCACTTTCTATTTCCCTTTTCTTGATGGTGGTTTTGGTTTTGGCTTTCCCCATTTTCATTGTGTTCTCATAGATTCAACACATGGGGAATTTTGAAATGCAGTTGAAATGATAGGTGAAATGAAATTTATAATGAAACTGCATTTGAGCATGAAGCTTGTCACTCCCTTACTCTATAAAAGTGAATTTAGGGCTCACTTGCAAAGAGAGAAAAAAACTGATGAAAACTCTTGCTAGGTTTTGAGTCAAATGTATATGGGTAGAAGGATTGGAATAGAATAGATAGCCTATTTTGAGCTTTGGATGAATATATGTAAATTATCTTAAATTGTATGTAGATATGACTTATAACATGAATAAAAATATAATTATGATATACTTTCTCTCCTTATGTGGATTTGAGTGAATTTTGAATGAAATGTTAATGATATTTTCATTCTTCTTTGAGCATCTGTTCAAATGTATGTTTCTATTTCTGCTTTGATTGAAGAAAATAAATTAAATGTTTAAATGGAGTCATAAATTTACAATTATTCACAAGGGGTTTGATAAGCAGTTATATATCAGAGATAGAGAGCTCTGTAATGCAAAGTTGTTATGAGGGTAGTCCACCAACCAAAATATTCAAGTCATTTCTATATTACTAGTTCTTGTGTATGTGACTCTATTACCCAATAAGGCACTAATCTGTTCCTTAATGATTTACCTAAAGGGTTGATCAAATAAGTGTTAGACGACCGAGCTAAAGTCAAGATTTCAATCCATCTCAAAATTCATTAATCTTTATACAAGTTTGTGTTAATTACCATGAGGATTACTTCTTGATGAATGGGTAGCATATTACTTGCATAATTATCCTTCATTTAGGTTGATCTATGAAAGTGATGTGTTCTACAAAGCATATTCTCAAATGAACACAATAGGAACACCCTCCTTGAGCCCATAGAGCCTAAATCGCAAAAGATCTTAGCCATTGACTAGATCTTGTTAGTTGGCTAGCCATTTCAGGAGTCTTGAACATAGGAATTGGCTATCCTTAGAGATTTCTTAGGTGCACTAGAAAAAGCACCAATAGAATGGCAACTTTGCTAGGGAATGCACTCAGAAGTCCAGTTGCATATTGTCTTATCAAAGAGTCATTCAGATCTTGAAGAATCAAGCCTTGAGAGTCATTACATAGGGTCAAAGAATTTTCCATTATGAATTTATTGTCTAAACAAATTTGTTTAGATAATTAAGGAGTTATTGAAGGTGGAAAAAATTTGTTGCAACAAAGATCAAAAGATTTGAGTGTGACTCCGCTATTGGAGAAGACCTAGAATTAGATTTACTCTTAAAGGACTTCATGCTTTTGAAGTTCATTCCTATATGAAAGGATGTGGAAACTCTATCCAAAGAACCAGTCCAATAATGAAGAAGATTTCCAGGATTTCATAATTTGCAGTCAAGAAGAAGTAATAACAGCTACTACAAATTTCCAAGTATTCTCATAAATTTAGTAAGCATATTACTCTATTTCAAAGAAGTTTATGAGAATTTTTCAAGGTGACAAATCATAGATGGCTCCCTATTAGATGAATTTGCATTAAGATAGGGAATAATAGTAGTTCTTTTCATACTTCTTATGTGCAAATCTTGTAATTATCTGAGAAGTATGCTATTCCTTTGAGTACTACCTTTTAGAGAATTTCCCTGTAAAGAATCAAGCACAAGTATGCAGGGTGAGGAAGATCTATCATGCCCTTAGAGGGATTTTATTATTGAAAGGTATATGTCATTGGTTTTTAGTGGCATTAGAGGTTACCCAAACCTGATTCCTCAAAAGGTTAGGAAATATTTGCCCAAATTCATAGGGAAAAGTTTAGAGTCAGCCTCTAAACATTTGCAAACCTTCATGGATGTGATTGGGGATTATGAGATAAGTTATGAAGATTTTGTCATGAAACTTTTCATTCAATCCTTGAAGAATGATGCCAGGGATTGGTACTCATATCTACTAGTAGGTTCCATAGCTTCATGGAATCATCTCATGACAAGCTTTATTGAACAATTTGGTGAAAGGGTGAACCTTAGTATGGTAAGGAAGAATTTTATGGAAATCCATATAAGTGAGGAGTTAGTTCTTGTTTTCAATCTCTGATTTGCAAAGGAAATTAGAAAAATTCCAGAAGAAATAAGACCAAGTAATAGAGAATGTTTGATTGTATGTCTAGGAGCATTTGACAAGAAGATGAGTTTCTTATTAAGAGATGAGGAGCCCACCACCCTGTATCAGGCATATTAGATTGAAATTGACATTGAGAAAAATTTGAGATACTCAATGATGAGAGGGTCTGCAATTGCTAGAAGTAATTCTAGTAATGTTCAAAGTTCTGAACTAAATAGGTCAGAAGGTAAGAGGATTTGTCAAGGGGCAGATCTCATAGATGTCATATGCACTTTACTCCCAAGAAATGCAGAACATGAGCAAGCATCAACTTCACATCAGCCAAGAATGGGAAAATCTAATTTAATCCTTTCTATCAAGAAGATGCATGAAATAAGAAGACGTACAAATGGGTCTCCATATGACTTATTTTCAAGATTCTTGGATCTCTTGATCGAGATACCCAAGATATTTAGACCTAGTGACCTAATGTGTATCAATTTATTTTGTGAAGCATATATATCAGGATCAAGCCACTGGTATGAAAATCAAAAACCTCACAACCTAGCTCAAGTAGTAGATTGGATATATGTTGTAGAAAACATGGACTAGGGCCATATGCCCTTATCTGTGTCTCAAAGTATGGGAAATAGTTGTCATGTTGAAGGAGGTAAGAGGAAAAGGTTATTAGATCAAAGAGAAGCATTAGAGTCAGAGCAATTGACTATTAAGTGTTGCCACTTCACTAGCAACCTATAAACATATGCATGTAGTGCTGATGAGGATGTAGAGACAAAATTTGAAAATAAGGAGATGGTGCCTAACTATCTTCCTTGGGATGTCATAAGCTGCGAGCAGACACAAGAAGAACAAGGAGAAACCTTGCAAGTTGATTCAGCTGGCAACCATCATGGATCGATTCATGAAATAAGTACACTTGCTCTCAGTAATATGGTACAAATGAGGAACCAAAATGAGGAAATTGAAGTTGGACATCCCATAGTTTAGTATGATTCCTCATATGAAGTGGAGATGGAATCCCTTGCTTCTAGTATAGGATATGTTAATAGATTGGTAGGTATACGTTTCCTAGGTAGTGAGCAGTTCTCCTCATGTGAAGAACTTTCTGAATATGGATCAATTGTTGCAGACATGAATGATGAGGATAATAGTGAGATTGCTTCTCTGTGTTCTTCTAATGACTTCACTAATTTTGAGTACATTGATAATCTAAATGATTGGCATTGTGATTTGAAAGATGATGAGATACATCCAATTAATGTATGGAAAAATCTTTTGTTGAATGAGGATGACTTGGATGGTGAGGTTGCAAATGATAATCCCCATTGGTGTAGGAGAAATCCTCTTTTTGAAGATACCTCCAATGAGTATCTGACAAGGACCATCAGTTGGTATGTTGTGGATGGTCTGTGTAAAGGTCAAAATGGTGTTGATGTTGATGGTTTTGTTAGTGAAGATGTCAATTTTTACTTTCTAAGTTCCAAACTGCATGGAATGTATGGGGATGAAAACATCAAGAAAAAAACTCTTAAACATGATGTCAATTCTAGACACAATGATAATATCCAAAGGGATGCAAATGATTGCATTATCTTCCCCATGGTGGAGAATTGTGCACCTGAAAAGAGTACTGAAATGTCAATTATTTCTGTCCCACTTGATTGCACGGATATTCCAACAACACTTCCATGTGATAAGAAGAAGGAATTACTTGATGATTTTACAGAGTATTCCAATACTGCAACATTTTTTCACCCATGTGAGGGGCAATCCAAAGGCATGGGTAATCATGAAAATAATATAGGGTAGTATGAGGTTGCAATGGAGTTCTTTGCAGATACTCCTTATTTGATGGATTTGATTCTAGAACTTCTTTCACCTTATGAGGTTAATACTTGTGGTAAGCATGCTGACAATAGACCTGGTCATATTTTCTTTCCTGAATTCACTAAGGATTGGCCTAGTTTGAGCCATAATGTATATGAGTTTTTCAAGTTTGATGAACAAATAAAATATGATGATATACTTCATGAAAGTGCAGAATATGAAGGATTCCTTTTTCCTATTTAATTTGATGGGATTGCAATGAAAAAATACCTATGTGGCAATGTTATTTCAAGTTTTATGGGTAGTATTGATCAAGATGGCATTGATAACTTGGGATAACACAATTTTCTTATGAATTCAACACATGATAAACAAGCCATAGTTTTTGATAGGGGAAATAATTATCTCTAAAATTTTTGGGCCTGGGGCCTCCATCTTGTGGAAGTGATCTACAATGTATATTCTATAAGTAGTGTATATATGCTAGTCTGGTTTGTTTGCTTCCTATTGGGTCTGCTTGCCTAGTTTGGGTGAGTTCCTTGGTTTTTGTCTTCTTCCCTGGTCTTCTTCAACTGGAGATTCTATCCTTGCCATAACAACTAGGGGTATGCGTCCTCGAGCATGAGCCATTGATGGAGCTTCTAAAAATCAAAGGAATTTTCTCTCTGCCCCATAGCCTTGGTCTCCATTGTAAAACCCTTGTCCCCTTGAATGAGTATGGTTTTATTCATAAGAGCATGCAAATGTTATATTTTTAAGTTGATTTGCTCTATTGGTCACCAATCTCTTAAGTCATCACTTGAGCCACTTAGCACATCAGTTTACCAACCCTATCTACCTAAAGCGCCAGTCATCATTTTTCAAATCACCTTAAGCCTTTTTCCTAAGTTTAATTTTAAATTTAACCCAAGGACTTAACCTTAAGTCATTAACACCCAATGGTCATATCTCTGTTGGCTAGAACAAGTCTCATCCATTTAATGCTAACATTATGTGAAGTGCAGGTTTCAAAGATTTGAGGATCTGGGAGGAGATTTGAGTCATACCCCGCTAGCCCATGGGAGTTAAGTGCTAATAGGATAAATGCAATGAGGCTAGTAAAAATTGGACACATGTCCCTATACAACCATGGGACCCATTCCCAACTATCATGCCTATGAGATGGCATCTTCAACAAATGACTGAGATCGAAACTACTAGATGATTTTCACCATTCCCCGCTGGCTTGCTGAACGAAAGTAAACTTTGGTTAAGACTAGTGAGATCAACAAGATATCAACACTTGTCTCGGTATACTCAGTTGGTGGAGCCCCCACACTGCGAAGTTGTCATCCGACATGGATGAAAATCATTGGTCGTGAATACTTCAGTGAAGCACCGCTGGAAGTAGAATGAAGTAAAAAAAAATTGACCATCTGATCAACCACAAAGGAAGGGGATCGATGGATAATCTTCAAAATTGGCAAACAACACATGATGGATTTTTTTACTCTATATAACCCACTTGCATTAATGGCCTTGGACCTTTTACAGAGTGATCAAGTTGATCTCAAGTCATGTGGTGATGCAAATGTTGGTAATCATGAAGAGTGGTCTATGGATTCCATGCAAATGGGTATTAAACAATGATAGTACATTTTCCGATGAGCTGCCTGGCTTACGCATGTGTGCTAAGCATTTATTGTAAATGCCATCTCTTCACATGATAAATATAGAAGGAATAACTGTTATTCATGTCATTCACACTTACTAGTTAGATGCTTTCTTGGTTAAGGCAAGGTTGGTTTGAGCAATTGTTAGGTAAGGAAGATGAGTGAACCATTGAGGAGGTTTGCTCAATTGAGCTCTCAAAATCTTGGTTCTAGTGTAGTAGAAGCTCCTCGACCATGGAGGCCAACATTCCTAGTGGAAATTCTAAGTTTTCACCCACAAGCTGCAATCGAAGACTACAATTCTAGAGTGTGACTGCCGAGAAAGCAGATGACAAAGGCAAGTAGCCAGTGTGGTCTACCACTAGAGCGAAGAGGAAGATAAGGTACAGGCGTGGCTCCTTTGGATGCCAAAACTCACCCATTAACGTCACAAGCAGCTCGTTTGCTAGTGAAATAGGGATTGATTCCAACTATTGTCAGTACCTTGTGCTCTTGAGTCATGGTCTACCTCCTGGTCAGGAGGTAATATCTATCTTTCCATTGGCAGCCAAAACTCCAAGCAGGTAATCTAGTACTATTATGGGTAAAGAAAAGGATGAGGTGAAAGTCAAGGTTTCCTCTCCTCCCACGATGACTCGAAGCGAGCGTGTATATCACGGTCTAGGCACTGGTAAAGGTGGGGTGGCTAGTAAATGATGTGTTGTTGTGTGTGGGCTATATAATTTTTTTGTTGATAATTTTTGTCATGCTGGTGGTTCTGCTTTTGCATACGTGGCACATTTTGGTGTTGAACATTGATTTTGTGCCCTCGTGGCATTATGGATGCGTAGTTCATTGTAATGTGAATGGTGAAAAAAGGGATTGTGGTGGCACTTTTTGTTTCCCTTTCCTGATGGCAGTTTTGGTTTTGGCTTTCCCCATCTGCACCATGTTCTCACATATTCAACACATGGGGAATTTTGAAATGTAGTTGGAATGATAGGTGAAATGAAATTTGTAATGAAACTACATTTGAGCCTGAATCTTGTCACTCCCTTACTCTATAAAAGGGAATTCAGGGCTCACTTGCAGAGAGAAAAAAATTGATGAAAACTCTAGCTAGGTTTTGAGTGGAATGTATAGATAGCTTGTTTTGAGCTTTGGATGAATAAATGAAAATTATCTTAAATTGTATGCAGATATAACTTATAAGCATGAATAAACACAATTCTGATATACTTTCTCTCCTTATGTGGATTTGAGTGAATTTTGAATGAAATGTTAATGATATTTTCATTCTTCTTTGAGCATTTGTTCAAATGTATGTCTCTATTTTTGCTTTGATTCAAGAAAATAAATTAAATGTTTAAATGGAGTCATAAATTTACAATTATTCACAAGGGATTTAATAAGTAGTTATATATCAGAGATAGAGAGCTCCATAATGCAAAGTTGTTATGAGGGTAGTCCACCCACCAAAATATTCAAGTCATTTTTGTATTACTATTTCTTGTGTATGTGACTCTATTTCCCAATAAGGCACTGATCTATTCCTTAATGATTTACCTAATGGGTTGATCAAATAAGTGTTAGATGACCAAGCTAAAGTCAAGATTTCAATCCATCTCAAAATTTATTAATCTTTATACAAGTTTGTGTTAATTACCATGAGGATTACTTCTTGATGAATGGGTAGCATATTACTTAGAAACAAGTCAATTTCCTAGTAAATATTGCATAATTATCCTTCATTTAGGTTGATCTCTGGAAGTGATGTGTTCTACAAAGAATATTCTCAAATGAACACAATAGGAACACCCTCCTTGGCCCCACAGAGCCTAAAGCATAGAAGATCTTAGTCATTGACTAGATCTTGTTAGTTGGCCTGTCATTTCAACAGTTTTGAACATAGGAATTGGCTATCCCTTAGAGATTTCTTAGGTGCACTAGAAAAATCACCAACATAATCCACTCCACATGCCATATTCACCAATTATCCCATTAGATTTGACCTTTTGATACACCAAAATTCCTTTGGTCATCATTAAGTAAGAGCTTCTAAAAAATAGTTCATATCGGCATGACTAGATGCATGTCTCTCTGATCCATAAGGTAGAGCTTTTCAATTCGAGCATTTCTTGCATATCAAAAAAAGGTCAATAGTGTCACAATGATCAACAAATTTGGAGTATACATATTCATAAAGACAAGGCCCGTCGTCTCAATGATGAAAGGGTTATCGACAAGAACATTACTATCAGAGTGAAATCCTCAAGTAATCTTGGGCATACATGTCATGCTGATGGACCCTCATTGGTAAGAAATTCACTTTGTCTCACTGATGAAACAAATGGAAACACATCAAGGAGACATGTGCTATCAAAATGAGTTTTTATTCTCCTTCCAACTTCATATGTTATGCTAATGAAACCAATGTTGGCGAGAGTCTCTCTGATTCATTCGAAGGAAGAAAGCAATGAAAGAAATACATCGAGGAGACTAATGAAATTAGAGTAACTGTTAGATCCCTCAGTGATTCCCATTCTCATGCTGATGGTAATATGAATAGATCAAAGTTCATGAGAATGACACTTGGCGACAAATTTTATATCTAAGTGACTTCATAAATCTTTTCCTAAAGGTGATATGGATTAAAAGATAAATAAAAAACCAGTTATTCAACATTGGTAAGAAAACCATTTGATCTCCTCGACCATGTAAGTTGTGTAATGAACATTCAACTTGGTTAAAATACATAGATAGGCCAAAGTTTGAATAAGTCTCACTGATATAATCATTCAGTCTCATAGTGATAAATTCAAAAAGTTTGTTACAATCGTGTTCAAAGCTAGACATTAATGGCTGCACGAATACACATTGTATAGATAATTATCTAATTGAAAGAAGAAGAATTAAGGAAAATTTGTAGGATTGGCAGCAAAAGGAACAGGAGAGCGGGCAGAGGAAAATCTAGTGCAGCCAAAATTTTCTAAGTAAGCTTCTAATTTCCTTGTGATAATATTTTCAATTCTATCAGCTTGAGAAAATAAAATGGAGGGTTCAAGCTCTGGGAAATAAAAGAGTAGAAAACAACAGAGTAAGTGTAGCTAGCCTAGAGGTAAACAATAGAAAATTGAAACAAGGGATGAACCAAAAACAAATGAGAGGAGATTGAAACAGGATCTCATTGATCAGTTACCTAGTTTAGGACCAAAAATCAGGCATTCTGCAAAACTTAGGTCTGATGTAGAAAAAATTGAAGATAAGTACAGGCATATAGGGGATGTATGGACCTCTATTTGAGGATATGAGCTAGTTATGTTTCATTATCATCGAAGGGATAGGTTTGAACCAATATGCAATCCTTAGAACTTTAACATGGGAAAATTAGATGTCCCTAACGTATTTGTGAATATGGAAATAGTAAAACTCCTGGCTACACACTATGATCCAAACCTCAAGGCTATCTGCAATTCGCTAGGTAAACCTTTTATACATGTTTTAGAAGCTACAATTTATGAAGTTTTTGGCCTAAGCGACACATGTGATGAAATTATTGTACATGAGGCTTTAGAGAAAGAATACTAGAGGATGGATACAACCTATAGAGGGTGGAGATTACCATTGCATAGGCCGAAAAAGGATGGAAGTCTAGTTCCACTTGATGAAAGTGATGGGCCTCCTTTTCATGTCGACTTATTTGAACCCTATCTAAAATACACATATTTCTCAATATGTTAGGTTTTAAGAACCGAGGCTTTAGACTTTATGTCAATTGTACCAATGGTGATTGTTGTCGATGTTCAGTACCATAATGCTAGTCCATTTGACTATGCTGCATATATTTTCAAAGGAATTGATTTAGGACTAATGGCAATTAAAAATGAATCCCCTACATTGAATTTCAAGCATTATTCTATTTTCATGCATATAATAATGTATTTCAAGCAATAAATAGGGATGTGGCTAGAGGAATTGAGGATTGCACAATTTGATAAAGAAGATAAACCATTGCCAATACAGTTATGGACTGTTATTTAGGATACAAGATATGTCAATTCTAGTTATGTTCATTTTGAGGAGCACTTTGTCAAGATATTATACTGATTTTTCAGCTATCCTTGTGATCACTCATTATCTGATGAAATTAAAAGGTTCCTTAGGCCTAAGGATTTCAATGGACCTGTAATTGTTGGTCACAACTAGGGTGATTGGTACTATTTTTTGGATGCCACTATGATCAGAGTTTATGGTTTTGAGGATACACCATTTATTTTTCCAAGGACATCACCTGATAGAATTGCTTACTTGGAGATTGTTAGACAAATAGATTACTTGAGTGTCATGAATCTAGGTGCCTTTGGGAATTAGGCATTCATGCCAAGTACTTTATGCTTTGGAGATTTCACTGTACTATCAAAAGAGGGGTATGACTTGATTTTGGATAAGATATTGAATTTAAATTTGAAAAAGGGCTCCACCCAGGAAAGGATTTGATCTGGAAGGATACATTGATTTTTCTAGAAAAAAGGAAAACTTGGGAGGGTATGGTCATATACCTTATCCATATGATGACATGATTAAGAACATGGAAGAAAAGGAAGCTAAAGTAGCTATTGATGAATATAATAGGGTAGTATATTAGAGGATGAAATAAATACAAGAAACATAGCTATTATCCTTTGGTGAGGAGTCATTTGATCATAAATAATCTTGTGGCCCAACTAATAAAATTTCCAAATTGAGGATTGAGGATTATAAGTGTCCCCTTAGAGAGCAAGAAACTAAAGAAGGCTTTGATACAAACACAAGGAAGATGTCTTATAGATCCTTTTTTTTTTTTCTGATGATGAGTTTATAAAGTCCCCAGAATTTAGATCCTTCTTGTACAAACATAAAGGGAAATCAATAAGGGAATCTATTACAAACATAACACCAAACAATGAGGATTAGATATTGAATACTTTGAAGTAAAATGTAGAAAATGAAATGAAGGATGTGACTCCAAAGAAATTAAGGAAATTATTGGAGGATTCAGGTGTAATGATTTTCCCAAGTTTAGACCTAAATTCTAGTCTTGTTTTTGACAACTTCTTGCAAGATAATAGTGCTACACATAAGCTTAGTCCTGAAGGTGTTACAGAGGTGTATGCAAGAACAAAGTATAATCTTGATGAAGGTTCTCTCATAATATGGGCCATGTATCCTCCACACAAAAGGTCTATAATCAATGACACAGAAAAATCATTTGGCCATGTCATCACTTTAAAAGTTGGAGAGGCCGATCCTATTGCAACCAAGATTGGCATCAAAGTTCCTAAGTTAAAAAAAGCTAAAATTCAAATGTTGATTAAGGAAAAGGACATGTACAAAATGAATAATGAGAGGATAATCAAAGAGAATTATTTTCTTGAAGAATATGGTCAAAAATATATCAAAGGAATCTAATATGCTATTAACTCAAGGGTAGAATTCACAATTAAAGGATAAAGGTGAAAGATCATATGTACAGGATCAAGTAAATAAAGCTAGGTTTGATAGAATCTCTACAACATTTCAGAAAATAAATGTTAATATAATGATTTGGATGAATAAGCTAAGGTCAATCCACTCCAAGAATAATGCTACTAGTTAGGAACACAAAAGGTTAGATGATCGAATACAAGAGAAAATTCAAGAAATGCAAAAGATAGGTGTTTTTGATAGTGGGGCCACTAGAATGTTGAAGATATAGTAAAGAAGCACAAAGGCTATTATGAGGAGATCTAGGAAGATGCAAAAGGACTAACTAATGTTACAAAAGGTGGAGTACCTACATTGTTTGTAGATAATGGGCAACTGAAGAATCAGGATGAGTGGACAAAAGATTGCAAGGTGATATTGCATAAAGCCTTGGAAGTTACCAAAAGTAAAGAATCAACATTAGAAAAATCATTCGAGGACTTGGAGAGAATGGTAACCATGGAGATCGCTATGAGAAACACCACAAAGGATGCCAATACTCACTTAAGGTAGGATTATGTAGATCATATTACTAGAGACCATCTATGGCTTGCTAGAGCCTAATTATCTATGTTTAATTATTGTACTTCTTGTTAGTCTCAAAAGACATTCACAAAGGGGTGCGTCCTCTTCAAATTTTTGATATATAATTCAGTTGCATAGTGATAAAAAAAAGGCAAATAGGGATAGATAGATAGCAAAAGGCTTCGATGATGTGTACATTTCTAAAGACTATGTTGTAAGCATAATTTTGTGGCTTCATATTGGTATCAATTGTTTGTTGAATATATACAGTTATTTGGTTTTCTCCAACTTAATATTTCCTTGTTATTTAAATTGGTGTAACAAAGATATATTCAGTTTATCAAAGCACATTTTTTGTTCTTGTGTGGTGTGATTAATTGGTTTCTTTAAGAGACTTAAAACCCTTCTAATCAATCACAGTAATTTTGAAATGTTATTTGGATCAGTAAGAAGAATTATATAATTAGGATTTCCATTATGTCTCCAATTTGGTATCATCTATTGTTCTTGTGTTATTTATGCAATTGGTTCTTTCAAGCAAGGATTAAAATCCTTTTGATAAATCATTAGTAACGTGGTTGTGTCAGTTGGATGCATAAGTAGAGTTTTTCAATCACTTTCATGCATGTTTATACAAGATATAAAAAACATAAGTGTGCCAAACATTTTGAGTTACAACTAATACAAGTCATACATTCTAGATCTTCATTTGACTCCATTTACCCAACAACGCACTGGTCTCACCCATTTCATTATTTAATTTTATCAAATCTATTTTTAAAACCTTACATTTGTTAACTGAACATATTAAATTTCACCTTGATATTTATTAGACAATTTATGCCAAATTAGATTTGCATCTCTCCACTCTCAATTGCCACTGTGGATAGATTGCTCAAGTAGGAAACAAATAGTTCAAGTCTGCTTCATTTATGCCTAAAGAGTGTTGAATTTCTCTTTGTGGAATTTTTCCTTGATGTCAAAACATGTCAAAATTGTTTGGTTATATTGAGCAATTGGTTTGGTTACATTGGTTGTTTTTATTGGCATTCCAGTTGGAAATTTGACATTGTGTTCTCATAGTTTGGATTTGCATCATTTTCATTGTGATCATTGTTCAGTTTACACATGGTTGCTACATATTTAGTGTTTATCTTGTGGTAATGATTGATGGATTGATGTACAGAGGATTTATATGCAACAAATTTATATTTTTTCAGTGGAGTTTTATTTCATATATGTTGGATCAGTTTGGTGGATCAGTTTGTACATGTTTTTGTGTGGTTGACATTGGCATTCTTGATTATGACATATCACTCTTGTTCATATTCAATTTTTGGCATACTTGGTTTTGGAATTCATTTTGTGTAGATTAAAAGACATCTTATGGAATTTATATCACTCAGTAAAGGTTATTTTTTCATCAGCATACATGTGATTGCACTTCACTTAGATATCCTATACATGAGTTATTTCATACAGGTTGATCAGTTGGTATATGTTTCATTGTAATTGGAATATGCCTTGGTGATTTCTTCGTTCATCTTGCTGTGGGTTTATATTGGATCTAACATTTTTTTAGTCTTTAGGAAACCTCATGCAAGCATCTACACGTTTATCATTCATATGGTCATATGTTGGATGCAATTGTTTTATGGTATTGGTGTCATTCTTTTGGTGCATGATATCCTTCTCAAAGTAAATTCTCTAAAATTTGCACTTTGATGATTTATATGATGGCATTCATAAATAAGAGACAATGCTTATATTCGGGCTCTTCACAAAGTTTCATGGTCTACATTTTAATATTGTTTTGTCGGCCCTTTTATTAAGTGTTTAAAATACAAGCCATTTAAATGGATGTAGGTGGTCAATTGTATTGGGCTTCACTTTGTTTTACATCGAGCATACTATATTGCATTGGTAACAATATTTGTTTCATTGGGTTTTTAGTGAAATCTGTTACATGGATTTTGGCTATCATTACTTGTTGACTATATTACATTGAGGTCTACATTTTATTGGGTGCATATAATACTGTGATAGGTCAGATTTGAGTACTAGAAAATGAGCAGCAAACAAAGTAATGCAAATACCACAAAAAACAACCTACACCTCAAGATTAGCCTAGTTGGAATCAACACAAAATAGAAACAACAAATGGAACCTTTTACCTTGTGTCGAATCGATCCTTTGGTTGGCCCTTCGATCTTATGCTCCTTGGATGGAAAGATGCAAGCTAGATGATGATATGATAATGGATGCCAGTGGGTGCAAGCATGAAAATGGCTAAGTATGGATTCTAGGAAAAAATTGTAAGAGTTTGGCTACAATGCATGATCTCCCCAAAATTAGAGAAAAGAGGGGGTATTTTTAAAGATTTTGGAAATCCCTAGGAAAATGGACAGTCAAGATTGAGCCACCAAGATCAAGACGTAGGGCCAAGGTGAGTTGAGAACTCACAAGCCCTCACATCTTGACATGTGGCATGCGATATGGCTTAAAAAGGGTGATCTATATATGAGGTGGAGGATAGTACATGACATGGAGGGAGTACAAAGTACCTTGGGATTGAGACAAGATCTCCTCATAAAGGAGGTACTTGTCCCCATGTGGGTGAGAGGACAAGTGGGGAATTAAAAATTCCTCAAGTATTCTCATGGGGATGAGAGAAGGAATTTAAAATTCCTTTAAATGCATTGGGGGATTAAATGTGAATTAAAAATTCACATTCGGAATGGAGATGCCTTGTCCAAAAGGAGAAAGCATTTAATAGGGTTGACTTGATTAAGTGATTAGGATTGTGCAAGTACTTGATTAGACTAATTAATGATAGATTAGAAGAGGGTTAGATTTCACATGTGACTTGATGTGACAAGTCAAAGATTACATGGGGAAGAGAAAAAGGAATTTAATATTCCTTGTAAGGATAAAAGGAATTAAAAATTCCTTGAGAGGTTGATTAGGTTAGTTAATAAAGGATTAGAGGAGGGTTAGGTAGCTAAGAGAGATTAGAGGCCAACTTGCAAAAGTTGGAGGATGTGACACATCCTAATCAAGGATTAGGCATGTGCACATCCTAATGATGAGATTAGGAGAATAATTAGGCTTAGGTAAAAATGATGGAGGATGTGACATAAAGGGAATTAAATAAATGTCATATTTATTTAATTCATTTGATGAAAGGGGGAAGGTATTTAATTATTTAACTAGATACCTTAGGGATTGGAAGAACTTTAGAGGGATTAATTAAATAATAGTGATATTACTTAATTAATGTGGATAAGGGGATGTTTAGACGAAAGGGATAAATTTGGATAAATCAAGTGTCCAAATTTAGGTGTCTACATTTTTTTCCTCTTTGAGATGGTGTTACGAAGTAGCATCATTTCAAAGAATATTGAAACATAGAACCTAGAAGACGATGGGTTGATTGGGAAAGATGCCCTAGTCATTCAAAGAAGTGACTAGGAAGGGAAAAAGTGATGAAAATTAGGGATGAAGGATGCCCCCTCGAGAGGACATGCAGGTTCAAGAGAACATGGGTGTGCTCTCAAAATGGATGAGATGATGCAAGGGGAGATGAAGAAGATGGAATGGAAAGTGAAATGCAGTCCTAATGAAAATTTCCATCTTTGGAGCATTGATTTTTGCTATAGAAGAAGACACGATACACCAAGGTATAAATGACCAAGGCAGATTAGTGTCTAATGCATGAAACAAACACATCAAACAAGAAGGCTATCCCAACACCCCAAAGTCATGATGACTTGGTCAGGCCAGGTATTGGGATAACCACAAGCACACAAGGATGCCCCAACATAACACAAGACCTCTGAGATCTTGGTGGGTACTACGTGGGACAACCTAGAATACAAAGAAAAGATCAAGATATACCCCTATGTTGACTAGTCAAAGCACACCATGATATGATGGATCAAGGTGACCATGACAAGTGATGATAGGGAGCTCAAATGATAAACAAAAGACAAAAACATCAAAAGATAAAAATCAATTTCAAACGTCCTTTGCCATAGGATCATGGGGATGGATAGGATTGATGAGGTCTATTAGGAAGGATGCATCCTGTTGAGACCGATGATAGATACTAAACTAAAAGACCGATATGACGCAGGATATTCGAAACCGATTGGATCTGATGATACAAGTGGATCTTGTTGGTTAAGAACCAGCTAGATAAGGGCATAGCTTGATGACACGACACAAGAGACATGACACAAGATAGGAGACTGACATATCCTAGCGAACTAGGGGCTTGGGGGCCGATCAAAGATTAGCCTTGCCTGTGTGAAAATGCAGAGCCCACGTAGTTCGATAAAAGGCTGACGACAGACCATGGACAAAAGCGAAAAGAGGACAATGGAGACCTTGATAATGGATGATGATGATGAATGATAAAGGGGGAAAGTGGACAATGAAGATCGATGATGGAACCTCGGGGGTGGATCAAATGACTGACCTTGCCTACATGAAAGTGCAGGGCAACGTAGTATGAAAGGTGGGCTCTGCATTTTCACATAGGCAAGGCTAATCTTTGATCAACCCTCGAGCCCCTAGGTTGCTAGGATATGTCAGTCTCCTATCTTGTTTCATGTCTCTTGTGTCATGTCATCAAGCTATGCCCTTATCTAGCTAGTTCTTAACCAACAAGATCCACTTGTATCATCAGATCCAATCAGTTCCGAATATCCTGCGTCATATTGGTCTATCAGTTTAGTATCCATCATCGGTCTCAACAGGATGCATCCTTCCTAACAGACCTCATCAATCCTATCCATTCCCATGATCCTATGGCAAAGGATGTTTAAAATTGATTGTGACCTTTTGATGTTTTTGTCTTTTGTTTATCATTTGAGCTCCCTATCATCACTTGTCATGGTTGCCTTGATCCATCATATCATGGTGTGCTTTGACTAGTCAACAGAGGGGTATATCTTGATCTTTTCTTTGTCTTCTAGGTTGTCCCACATAGTACCCACCAAGATCTCTGAGGTCTTGTGTTACGCTGGGGCATCCTTGTGTGCTTGTGGTTATCCCAATACCTAGCTTGACCAAGGTCATCATGACTTTGGAGTGTTGGGATAGCCTTCTTGTTTGATGTGTTTGTTTCATGCATTAGACACTAATCTACCTTGGTCATTTATACCCTGGTGTATCGTGTCTTCTGCTATAGCAAAAATCAATGCTCCAAAGATGGAAAATTGCATTAGGACTGCATTTCACTTTCCATTGGACATCTTCTTCATCTCCCCTTGCATCATCTCATCCATTTCGAGAGCACACCCGTGTTCTCTTGAAACCACATGTCCTCTCGAGGGGGCATCCTTCATCCCCAATTTTCATCACTTTTTCCCTTCCTAGTCATTTCTTTGAATGACTGGGGCATCTTTCCCAATCTAACCATCTTCTTCTAGGTTCTATGTTTCAATATTCTTTGAAATGATGCTACTTTGTAACACCATCTCAAAGAGGGGCAAAATGTAGACACCTAAATTTGGACACTTGATTTATCCAAATTTATCCCTTTCATCTAAACATCCCCTTATCTGCATTAATTAAGTAATATCACTATTATTTAATTAATCCCTCTAAAGCTCTTCTAATCCCTAAGGTATCTAGTTAAATATTTAAATACCTTCCCCCTTTCATCAAATGAATTAAATAAATATGACATTTATTTAATTCCCTTTATGTCACATCCTTCATAATTTTTATCTAAGCCGAATTATTCTCCTAATCTCATCATTAGGATGTGCACATGCCTAATCCTTGATTAGGATATGTCACATCCTCCAACTTTTGCAAGTTGGCCTCTAATCTCTCTTAGCCACCTAACCCTCCTCTAATCCTTCATTAACTAACATAATCAACCTCTCAAGGAATTTTTAATTTCTTTTATCCTTCCAAAGAATATTAAATTCCTTTTTCTCTTCCCCATGTGATCTTTGACTTGTCACATCAAGTCACATGTGAAACATAACCCTCTTCTAATCTATTATTAATTAGTCTAATCAAGTACTTGCACAATCCTAATCACTTAATCAAGTCAACCCTATTAAATGCTTTCTCCTTTTGGACAAGGCATCTCCATTCCCCATGTGAATTTTTAATTCACATTTAATCCCCCAATGCATTTAAAGGAATTTTAAATTCCTTCTCTCATCCCCATGAGAATACTTGAGAATTTTTTAATTGCTCACTTGTTCTCTCACCCACATGGGGACAAGTACCTCCTTTATGAGGAGATCTTGTCCCAATCCTAAGGTACTTTGTACTCCCTCCATGTCATGTACTATCCTCCACCTCATGTACACATCACCCTTTTTAAGCCATATCACATGTCACATGTCAAGATGTGAGGGCTTGTGAGTTCTCAACTCACCTTGGCCCTACATCTTGATATTGGTGGCTCAATCTTGACCATCCATTTCTCTAGGGATTTCCAAAATCTCTATAAATACCCCCTTTTCTCTCATTTTGGGGAGATCATGCATTGTAGCCAAACTCTTGCAAATTTTTCCTTGAATCTGTACTTAGCCATTTTCATGCTTGCACCCACTTGCATCCATTATCATATCATCATCTAGCTTGCATCTTTCCATCCAAGGAGCATACAACACCAAAGATCGAAGGGCCAACCAAAGGATCGATTCGATACAAGGTAAAATGTTCCATTTGTTGTTTTTATTTTGTGTTGATTCCAACTAGGCTAATCTTGAGGTGTAGGTTGTTTTTAGTGGTATTTGCATTACTTTGTTTACTGCTCATTTTCTAGTACTCAAATCCCACCTATCAAATTTCTAAGAAATGTGATAGGTCGGATTTGAGTACTGGATGATAGGAATGATAGAATGAGAGTTCAAAATGGATAAACGTTTACTCGAAACAAGTAAACAGATGATCAGAATGATAGAACGAGAGTTCAAAATGATGAAAGGATTTGTTAAATGGATGAACGCTTACTCAGAATGAGTAAATAGATGATCAGAATGATAGAACGAGAGTCCGGAATGATGAAAGGATGTGTGAAATGGATGAACATTTACTCAGAACAAGTAAACAGATGATTGGAATGATAGAACGAGAGTTCAGAATGATGAAAGGATGTGTTAAATGGATGAATGTTTACTCGAAACAAGTAAACAGATGATCAAATTGATAGAATGAGAGTTCAGAATAATGAAAGGATGTGTTAAATGGATGAACATTTACTCAGAATGAGTAAACAGATGATCAGAATGATAGAACGAGAGTTCAGAATGATGAAAGGATGTGTTAAATGGATGAACATTTACTTGGAACGAGTAAACGGATTATCAGAATGATAGAACGAGAGTTCAAAATGATGAAAGGATGTGTTAAATGGATGAACGTTTACTCGGAGTAAACAGATGATCGGAATGATAGAACAAGAGTTCAAAATGATGAAAGGATGTGTTAAATGGATGAATGTTTAGTTGAAACAAGTAAACGAATGATCAAAATGATAGAGCGAGAGTTCAGGATGATGAAAGGATGTGTTAAATGGATGAACATTTACTCAAAATGAGTAAATGGATGATCAGAATGATAGAACGAGAGTTCAAAATGATGAAAGAATGTGTTAAATGGATGAACATTTACTTGAAATGAGTAAACAGATGATCAGAATGATAGAACGAGAGTTTAGAATGATGAAAGGATGTGTTAAATGGATGAACATTTACTCAGAATGAGTAAAAAGATGATCAGAATGATAGAACGAGAGTTTGAAATGATGAAAGGATGTGTTAAATGGATGAATGTTTACTCAGAATGAGTAAATGGATTATCGAAATGATAGAACAAGAGTTCAGAATGATGAAAAGATGTGTTAAATGGATGAAAGTTTACTCGGAGTAAACGAATGATTGGAATGATGAAAGGATGTGTTAAATGGATGGACGTTTACTTGGAATAAGTAAATGGATGATCAGAATGATAGAACAAGAGTTTGAAATGATGAAAGGATGTGTTAAATGGATGAACATTTACTCAGAACGAGTAAACAGATGATTAGAATGATAGAAAAAGAGTTTGGAATGATGAAAAGATGTGTTAAATGGATGAACGTTTACTCAGAATGAGTAAAAAAATGATCGAAATGATAGAATGAGAGTTCAAAATGATGAAAGGATGTGTTAAATGGATGAACATTTACTCAGAATGAGTAAACAGATGATCGGAATGATAGAACGAGAGTTTGAAATGATGAAAGGATCTGTTAAATGGATTACTCAAAATGAGTAAATGGATGATTAGAATGATAGAACGAGAGTTTGGAATGATGAAAGGATGTGTTAAATGGATGAATGTTTACTCAGAATGAGTAAACGGATGATCAAAATGATAGAACGAGAGTTCAGAATGATGAAAGGATATGTTAAATGGATGAAAGTTTACTCGGAACAAGTAAACGGATGATCAGAATGATAGAACGAGAGTTCAGAATGATGAAAGGATTTGTTAAATGGATGAACGTTTACTCAGAATGAGTAAACGGATGATCAAAATGATAGAACGAGAGTTTGAAATGATGAAAGGATGTGTTAAATGGATGAACATTTACTCAGAACGAGTAAACAGAGAGAATGGTAGGGTATGCCCCCTTGAGGAGGTGGATGGGGAAGAAAAAGGTGCCCCGACCAACTTCTCAAAAGTATGAAGTGGTATATGTCGTTTGGAAAGAGCACAAAAAATTGAGAATATTGGCACTCAAATGAAGGAAAATTGGTAAATAGTGTGCAAATGGTGGGGCATATATAGTTGCCTATCAGGGAAAATTCGCCTATCTATTAGGTCAGGTATGCCTGTCTGTTAGGGCAGGTCTTCCTATTTGTGAATCTGGGGAGGGTAGGTTTTCCCTTGGAGAGGGTCAGGTCCGCCCGTGGAGGGTAGGTCTACCTGTTGAGGGCAGGTCTACCTATGGAGGGCAGGTCTGCCTGTTTGTTAGGTCGAGTCCTCCCAAGGAGAAAAAGTTTATCAAAAATGGCCCAACACAGGCTCAAAAAGGACTAGTTTTTAGGGCAGGTCCACCCCTGGATGAGGGAAAGTCCACCCAAGGAGCAAAAACTGATGAAATTAGGTCAAAATCAGGTTTCAAAAGTCTAATTTTTATGGCAAGTATGCCCTTGGATGAGGGCAAGTCCGCCCAAGGAGAAAAAATTGGTCAAAAACTACCAAAATAGGCTCCAAAACACTTGTTTATAGGTCAGGTCTGCCTGTGGATGAGGGAAAGTCCACCTAAGGAGAAAAAATTGATGAAATTAGGTCAAAATCAAGCTCTAAAGGACTAGTTTTTAGGGCAAGTCCACCCCTGGATGAGGGCAAGTCCACCCAAGGAGGGTTTAACTTGACTTTTGACAAAAAGACCAAGGCAAAGGACTGAAAATGCAATGGTCATCAATCAAAAGGCTATGACAAAATGAAGGAAATCAGATAATCACTTGTTTCGCACAAAGAAGACAAATCAAACAATCACAAGCCTAAGTCTAGTAGAGAGGAAATGGTCAACAAAGTCCTATAATCTAGGATGAACATGGCTACTAGGGAGTCCTTGATATACACCTGATACATGAGGCCCAAACCGTGAACACCAACCCATTACAAGCGTGAGTCAGGAACCTAGAAGGCTCAGACCAACTCTTCACATCATCCCGATGCTTCGCCAATTACAACATGGTTGGATTGAGGTACAGATTTTGCTCCCCCCCTTTATATACCCCACCAGTATGCATGGTTGGAATCATCCCTTGGGGTGATGAAATACCCAAGCAGGTCCCACTAAGAAAAGTAAAATAGGTAGACTCAAAGGACGTGGTAAGCTACGATTTCTCATCACCCAGGATTTCCAAATGGTGCAAGGGGATTGAATACATCAAATAGATTACCTAAAAAAACAACATACAAGGTTGATTGACACCTTTTAACTAAACTATGTTCCTAATTAGGGGTTAAGAACCCTTAAAATAGCCAAAAAAATGCTGAAAATTTGAAATTTCACCTTTTCAAAAAAGCTGTCTGGGGCAAATCCGCCTATGTGTTAGGTCGGGTCTGCCTGTGTGTTAGGTCGGGTCTGCCCCTCTGTGAAAAAGTTCCAAAAAATAATTTCTGGAGTGTAGGGAGGGCAGGTCCACCCTTGGAGAGGGTCAGGTCCGCCTATGGAGGGCGGGTCCACCTGTCTGTTAGGTCGGGTCTGCCCCTCTATGACCTGTACCTGCAAAAAGTCAAAAAATAGAAAACATAAAAGAAAGAGACCCATTTGTGGGTCCCACCAGGCATGCTAGAAATGTGATAGTTCAGATTTGAGTACTAAAAAATGAGTAGCAAACAAAGTAATGCAAATAGCACTAAAAACAACCTACACCTCATGATTAGCCTAGTTGGAATCAACACAAAATAGAAACAACAAATGGAACCTTTTACCTTGTGTCGAATCGATCCTTTGGTTGGCCCTTCGATCTTTGGTGTTGTATACTTCTTGGATGGAAAGATGCAAGCTAAATGATAATATGATAATGGATGCAAGTGGGTGAAAACATGAAAATGGCTAAGTATGGATTTTAGGAAAAATTTGCAAGAGTTTGGCTACAATGCATGATCTCCCCAAAATTAGAGAAAAGAGGGGGTATTTATAGAGATTTTAGAAATCCCTAGGGAAATGGACAGTCAAGATTGAGCCACCAAGATCAAGATGTAGGGCCAAGGTGAGTTGAGAACTCATAAGCCCTCACATCTTGACATGTGGCATGCGATATGGCTTAAAAAGGGTGATGTGTACATAAGGTGGAGGATAGTACATGACATGGAGGGAGTACAAAGTACCTTGGGATTGAGACAAGATCTCCTCATAAAGGAGGTACTTGTCCCCATGTGGGTGAGAGGACAAGTGGGGAAATTAAAATTCCTCAAGTATTCTCATGGGGATGAGAGAAGGAATTTAAAATTCCTTTAAATGCATTGGGGGATTAAATGTGAATTAAAAATTCACATGGGGAATGGAGATGCCTTGTCCAAAAGGAGAAAGCATTTAATAGGGTTGACTTGATTAAGTGATTAGGATTGTGCAAGTACTTGATTAGACTAATTAATGACAGATTAGAAGAGAGTTAGATTTCACATGTGACTTGATGTGACAAGTCAAAGATCACATGGGGAAGAGAAACATGAATTAAATATTCCTTGGAAGGATAAAAGGAATTAAAAATTCCTTGAGAGGTTGATTAGGTTAGTTAATGAAGGATTAGAGGAGGGTTAGGTGGCTAAGAGAGATTAGAGGCCAACTTGCAAAAGTTGGAGGATGATACACATCCTAATCAAGGATTAGGCATGTGCACATCCTAATGATGAGATTGAGAGAATAATTAGGCTTAGATAAAAATGATGGAGGATGTGACATAAAGGGAATTAAATAAATGTCATATTTATTTAATTCATTTAATGAAAGGGGGAAGGTATTTATTTATTTAACTAGATACCTTAGGGATTAGAAGAACTTTAGAGGGATTAATTAAATAATAGTGATATTACTTAATTAATGCGGATAAGGGGATGTTTAAATGAAAGGGATAAATTTGGATAAATCAAGTTTCCAAATTTAGGTGAATATAATTACTAAGCACATTGTGCTTATCATGTTATTTTATCAGGTTTATACTTCATTGAATTGTTGTCGATCTTATTAGGTTCGCAAGGTATTTGACTTAGAAAAGTCAATAGTTATCATTTGATTTTTTTGGTAATACTATTGGTCTTTGACAGAAAACCCAAAAGCCATCATTATGTGTTAATAATAATGAGCTTAGACTTCAAGTGATTATCAATTGTGAAAAAGGTAGTGAACAAGAGGTAAAAGATAAAATAGGGCAAAGGAGTTTTGTTGTATGAGCTAAACCCTAGCCACTACAATGAACTTTATCTTCTCAGCAATGGACATTCTATGAAGTTAGTGTTTGTTGGAAGCTCAAGGATGATTTTGTGGAGACTGTAGTGATGAAACACAGTTGGAAAGTGGAGAGGTAGAGTTTGACTCTGGCAGTTTTTTGCAAGGAAGTTATGTGTGTCTTGAATTGATTCATGTGGTATGAGTTTGATTTCTTGTGTCCATAAATAGGTATGAATTTTTTTTATTTTTCATTTTAATGATTATTAAAGAAACAATTTTCAAATGATTAGAGGTTCGAAGCAAATGATTTTGTAACTAAAACAATTATTTCATATTTATAAAAGGGATCTATATTTTGTGTTTAGTTACAAGGGATTACTTTCACTTTAGTTTTTCATTAACCCAAGTTTGTTATCAATGGTTTCATTAGCATTCATTGACATATCATTTATTTTATGTGGTTTTTCCAAAAACCCATTATGGGTATCATGATAAAATGTTATTATTCTTATGAGTTTATAAACCTTGGTTATTGGATATGGGTTTTGAAGAGAATAACTGTTTACAGACTTATATATATATACCTGGAAAAAACACATGACATTGTGTTGAGATGAATTAGTCTAAAAAGAGTATGGTTCATTGTAATATCATTATGTAAAGAAGAAAAGTGGGCTCATATTATTTTCATCTTTGGTTGTATTACAAAGATTATTTTGAGTTGGGCATTATTGCAAAATTAATTTTGTATCCTATCGTAATTTTGTAACTATAGATAGTCATTGCAATTATAATAGGATGTAATACCTTGAGCTTTTGATGAAGTTGGTGCTTCAAAAAAGTTATTGGATTTGGTGCTCCACATTGTAGCAGAGTTGGTGCTCCACATTGTAACAGAGTTGGTGCTCTTTTGAATGAATAAAAGGATCAGTTTGCAAGTGGTTTTTAATACCCCAAGAGGGTTTTTACACTTAGGAAATATTTGTGTTATGTGATGTTATTTTTGTCTCTAATTTTTTTTCAAGTTAATGTGCTCAGTTATTCAATGCTCTGATACTTTTAGTTTGTTTAAAAGACAAGTTTAGTTTGTTCAAAAACCTTCCATAAAGCAAGTTAACCTTGCATTGTGTAAAGTTGAAGTCCTATTTCAAAAAGCATAAATAAGGTTGTTCAATATTTAATGGAAAAATGCTACATGATGCTTTTAATATAAGTTGATTCTCTTGCATATCTTTCTACAAATTTTAAGTGTTCATTTGTTTGATTAAATCTGCCACATTGTTTCAAGGTCAAAAAATTTAAGTTGTGCATTCAAATCAAAGAGTTCAAAAATTATATCACTTTGATTCACTCCCCCTCTCAGAGTGAATTCACTTCCAACAAAGAGAAGAAGGCTCAAATACACCAATTGGCCTTGTTCGTTAGCCTAAAACATACCAAGAGCTTGGAAACCTCTTGAGGTTTTCCAACTAGTGTTTTTGACACCTAATAGATTAGAGACTCTATTGGGGAACCAATTCTAAAACCAAGCCTTCCATCATAGAGTCACTCTAGAGTTAAAAGACTCCACTGAGAACAAACTCAATCATTTTCCTACTTTTAGAAAGGTGGCATCTCAGAAGAAGTTTTATGAAAAATAAAGTAAGCATTAGATCAGAAAGAATAGATGATAGACATCAGAGATACACTATATCATCTAATATGAATGGAAGAAGATCCTTACACCAGGATAGTCCCAAGAAGAATAATGGGAGATGGACGGACAAACATGGATCTCCTCCCACAAAAAAAACACAAACAAGAACAAGCCTAAGGTGACATCTAGCCAAGTAGATGTTGTAAATGAAGGAAAATCGTCAGAACAAGTCTTTGATGTACACAATAGCTTCGACCCATTCTATAGGTCAAAAGATCATAAAAATGATCCATGTGGAGAACCCCACACTCCATTTGAACAAGAAAATAGTGATCATCCCATTTATCATTTTGAAATGGACAAAGAAAAGATGCAGGAGTTCCATGCCCAGAGAGATGAAGAACAAAGACAGAGATGGAGGAGTATGACTATGAAATGGCCCATAAACAAGAAGAAGGAAACGAGTATGGGCTCATGGATAAAACAACTCTTGTTGAATATTTTCAGCACATGACTAATCAAGAATTAGAAATAAAAATGCAATGGAATGAACATGAGCTTGAAAGAAGATAGAGGTTGATAAAAAGAAACATAGAGTTGAGTCAACAATTGTCTCAATTGAGTATTAATACATCAAAACCACAAAAGTATGTCCCTCCACATAAACTGGGTGGTAATATTAATACTCAAGGAGCATCTCAGAACACAAGAGCACCACAAAATGTAAACCAAAGACAACATTATCAGCCTAATATGCCATCTTAGACATCCCAACATCCAAATTCTACCAATGCTTCCCAACATAATCCACCTCCAGGTCAGCAATATCCCCCATAATATCAACAACATGTGCTCCATCAACAAAACATCCAACAAAATGCTTATCATCAGCCTCAATATGGGTACCATTACTACTTTAATCCACCACCCTTGAACTTGCCTCCACAAAATCCTACAAACCCATGTATACAATTTGATCTAATAGGGTATCAATTGTACCCATACCCAATGGATAGTAACTAGAGAAATATGGTTCCCAAGTTCATTGGGAATAATGTGATATCAACAAAAGAACATATTAGAAATTTTAATGCTTTTGTTCAAGATATTGGTATGGATTATGAGGATGTGAATATGAGATTATTCATGATGCCTCTAACATAAGAGGTGAGAAATTGGTTCAATAGCCTACCTAATGGTTCAATTAATTGCATATCAGACTTCCAAGATCAGTTTCTGGAGTAATATGGGAATCAATGTGCACTTGAGTTTTCCTTACATGAATTGATAAGTATCTAGAAAAAACAAAATGAGTTAGTTTATGACTTCAACTAGAGGGTCTCCAAATTGCATAATAAGATACCACCTGGATGCAAATTGGCTGACCCTACAACATTAAGCATTTACCTGAAAGCTTTTGATCCAAAGAAAGGGTATGAGCTTAGAAATAGGTTCCCTAGAAATCTGATTGAAGCACAAAAAATAGTATTGACTATTGAAAACAATAGAAAGTTTGCTACGATGATTGGTAAAAGAGATAATCTTAGGGTTCCCCAAAATTTTAACAAACCTCAGAATAGGCAAGACAATACATACAAAAATGAAAGACTGAGGCTGCATGATATGCCATACAACACAAACTAGAACGATGGAAGGACCATAATTGATAGGCCTAAGAATAAGGAGACTCCCAATCCCTTAAAGAAGAAAGGAGCATACATGGTTAACAATAATCCATGGTGTCAATTTTTCAAGCTGCCACATTCTCCTAGTCATTGTGTTGTAGCTCAATCAATACAAGAAGAAGAGATACCCGTGGACAATGAAGAAGAGGATCATATAATATATTTAACCTCTCACACTCTCCATCCAATTGAGCAGGGATATTCATCTTCAAAAGAAGAAGGCTATGAGTATGATGTTGATAACCAAAGGTACAATGTTCATATGGTAGAACAACAAGTTTTTTTTTATTATGATGTAAATGATGACCAGTCATATCTTTCTGGTGCATCATCTCAGTCAATTAAATATAGAATAAGGAGGCCTATTGAGGAGGAGATAAAAGAATTAACTATTGCTACAATAGAGCAAGAAAAGAATAACTATAGGCTTAAAAAAATAATAATAAATGTAGATGGAGGTGCTCCAACAGGAGTGTTTGTGAAATAATAGGAAGCAGCACAAGAAAAACCAAAAAGGATGGAAAATCAAAATGAACAAAAATGCACTTCCAAAGAAGAAAATAAAGTGCCACACAAAGACAAGAAGTATGATGAAACAAACAAGAGAGAAAAGGAGGAAATCAAAGGAGATTCATTGGAACAAAAGAAGATAACCAAGACAAAAAATACCTCTTTCAACTTCACATAGGCCTTGTCCTAGGTAAAGATGTTTGTGCCATTATTAGAAATGATGAAGATAAAATAGTATAGGGATAGTGCTATTCAACTAATATCTAATGAAACTAATAAAAGAACAAACTCTGAGAACAAAGGGACCACTAAGATCAGTAACAACAAGCAAAAAGAAGTGAAGGTTCTTGAGGTTTTTCATGGGGATGCACTGGTGAATCCTCCACAAGTTGATCCATTCTTTACTACAGTGCTCATAAATAACAAGTTGGTAAGAAATTGTATGATAGATTCAGGAGCTACTATTAACATCATGCTAATAGGGGTCATGAAACAACTTGGCATGTGGGTGGATACTAATGGTGGTAAATGTTACGCCATGGATAGTAGACTTGGCCTAGTGGTAGGAATTATGAAAGATGTAGAGGTGAAGTTGGTTTCTTATCCGTAGGCATTATATAATATTGAAATAACTGTAATTGACACACCCCCACATTTTGGAATTCTCTTGTCAAGGAAATGGACTGCAACAGTTGGAGGAAATATACAATTTGATTTGTCCTATGCCATAATACCAATGAATAGTGAAGAGGTTAAGCTTTATAGAGAACAAAGGGTGAATAAAATTGTGGAAAATGTTGCTCAAAATCAATTGAACTGCTTTTGTGATGTAGATTTAGGAATTTTTAGAATAGAGCCTTCCCAGCCTAAATTAATAAATATTGTTCCAATTGATAAGCATGTTTCCAAGAATGAACATGGTGTATGTCGAATGTATTTTGATGGGGCATGCATTAAAGAGGGAAATGAAGTAGGAGTGGTATTCATTTCACCTAAAGGAACTACATTCAAATATTCATTCTTACTGACATTTGAATGTACCAATAACATAGAAGAGTATGAAGCCCTATTGATTAGAATGAATATGGATGTCAAGCACAAAATCAAATTATTGACACTCTTTAGAGACTCTGAGTTGATCATTTCACAAGTAAGATCAAAATATGCTACAAAAAATAAGAGGCTAAAACAATACAATAATGTTGTATGGGATACCATTGAACTATTCGATGCTTTCTCTATTGAATGGTTAGATAGGTCTAAAAACTTGATGGAAGACTTTTTGGCTAATGTAGCTTTGAAAAGAGATGATATCACTTTAGCTAGGATTTCACAGATTGAATTCAAAATAAGACCTGCCATCCCTGATAATATTTATAGTTGGAAATTTTTCAATGATGATATTGATTTGATCAAGTTTTTGCATTGCATAGATCATTACAGAGCCCATGAGATTGATTTTAATGCATTCGTGGAAGAAATAGATGAAAAACAGATTGTGTTTGGAAAAGAAGTTGTGCAGCTCAAAACCAACAACCTTCCTAAAGGACTTGTGGCACTAGAAAGGGTGTTTGATAGAAATAATCATGCTGTAATGAAACAAACACTAGTAAAAAGAGAAGATGTTGAATAAATCAACCTGGGAACTAAGTTGGCACTAGAAAAAGTATACATTGGAAAGAAGATAAGTCCAACAATCAGAAAAATGCTGATTGAAATGTTAAGGAAATACAAGCACATTTTTTCATGGTCTTATGAGGATCTTAAAGAATATAGAGAAGATCTATTCCAACATGAGATTCCATTAAAACCAAATGCAAAACCATTTAGGACAAAAAAAGACCCATCAACCCAACTTTGGAGCCTAAAATGCATGAAGAACTTATGAAGCTTAGGGAAGGGGTATTATCAAGCCAATTAGACATTCATCTTGGGTATCTAATCCGGTACCAGTTAGAAAGAAAAATGGAGATATAAGGATTTGTGTAGACTTATGAAACCTAAATGTATCTTCTCTCAAGGACAATTACCCACTTCCAAACATGGAGGCTAGGCTACAAAGACTCACAGGCTGTGAGTTACTGTCCATGATGGATGAATTTTTAGGCTATAACCAAGTAAAAGTTAAAGAATCATAACAATATAAGAAAACCTTTACAATGCCATGGGGAACATATGTTTATGTTAGGATGCCATTCAGACTTACAAACGCTGGTGCAACATTCCAAAGGCCCATGGATGTTTCTTTTTTGACCTTATTAATGTGATAATGGTAGTCTACCAAGATGATTTCACTGCATATTCAAAAAGGGAAGAGGATCACGTGGCTCACCTTGAAAATTTATTTTTGAAAGCATTGGAGTATGGCATTTCCCCCAATCCTAAAAAGTGTCATTTTGTAGCGACAAAAGGAAAGTTACTTGGGCATATAGTTTCTAAGGTGGGAGTAAGAATTGATCCTGAAAGAGTGGAGTCCATTGATAAAATACTTATCCCCAAGACAGTTAAGGCTATTCAATCCTTTTTTGGACAAATCAATTTTGTAAGAAGATTCGTATCAAATTTTGTTGAGATAGTAGAACCAATATCAAAGATGCTAAAGAAAGGCGCAAATATTGATTGGACTATTGAGGTTATCGATGCATTCATATCCATAAAGAGAGCAATCAAGGAAGCTCCAGTATTGAAATCTCTAGATTTCAACAAACCTTTCCAAATTTTTTTATTCACATCTTATCACATAGTTGTTGTAGTGATGCTCCAAAAGAATGATGAATGGTATGAGCAACTAGTCTCCTTTTTTAGCAAATCCCTCCAAAGTGTAGAATTGAAATATGATATTGTGGAGAAACAAGCCTACACATTGGTAAGAGTTTTCAAGGCATTTAGACCATATCTAGCGGGAGAAAAAGTTATAGCTCATGTGCCTAACGCTACTATGAAAGATGTATTTGTACAAAGTGAAACAACAGGGCTAAGGTGCAGATGGATAAATAGAATCTAGGAATTTGATATTGAGTTTCAGATTACTAACCTTTTAAGAGGACAAGGATTAGCCAAATTGATGGCTGAAACAAATTTGGAAGCTTCCCAATTATGCAATGTGGATGATGAAGAAAATATGGTCACTAGTTGTAGACATCCAAATTTGACCACTTCCATATGGTCAAATTTGTCTCTTTCATCAATATGAATTAAATGATTTATTTAATTAATATCTCCCCTTTCCCTAAGGTTCCTAAAATTTTACCCTTCATCTTCTCCTCTCTAAATTAAATAAACATATCAATTTATTTAATTTAGTCATTTGACCTTTTTGAATTAAAGCAATTTTAAATTCTTCTTTTTCTCTCTTCTTGTCACATCCTCCATATTCTCCCACTTGATTCTAATCCCTCATTAAGTTTCTTAATCACTTGTTTGCACAACCTTAATCTAATCCCCTTGCTACATTTAGCATATCTTTTTGGTCAACCTTCACATTTTCCACATTTAGCCTAGACCCTCTTGCCCATGTGAATTTAAAATTCACTTTTTATTCCTCCAAGGATTCTCCTCTTCCCCATGTGATCATTGTAAAGTCACATTAGTCACATGAAGCCAAGCACCTTCTATTATAAGGAACCTTGTCTTATCGACAAGGTACTTTTTAACCTCCTTCATAAGAACCTTGTCTTGTCCACAAGGTACTCATATGAATTTAAAGTTCATATTTATTCTCCCAACCACTTTATCCCTTCCAATCATGTGAATTTAAAATTCACATTTATTTCCCCAACCACTTTTCTCTTCCCCATGAAGATTTTTGAGGAATACTAAAATTCCTCATATGTCACTTTCCTCTCATATGGGAACAAGAAGTTCCTTTTTGAGGAAATATTGTCCCCTCCCAAGGTACTTTCAAACTAATTGTCCTTCTTCCACATCATTTGTACCCTTTCCATCTCACCATGTCCTTTGGACACTTCATCCTCCACATGGCAAGATGTGAGGGCTTGTGAGTCCTCAACTCACCATAGCCCTCCATCTTGGCCATGGTGGCTCAATCTTGACCTAGAGAATTCAATTTATTCTATAAATAACCCCCCTTATCATTTATTCATTTACCTTATGCATTTTTATCACACTTATGCTCTCAAGCCATTTAAGCACTTCTTTGCATACTTAGTTTTCATCCTTCATTATTGCACACTTTTAAGCTTTCATCCCGTCCTATTGCATCCATTTTGCTTAGACTATCACATAACCACCTTTATCACTTGCATCTTCCATTGCATATTCACCCCTTTGCATCTCATTTTTTATCATTTTCCATCCAAGGAGCACACACTCAAGCTGCATCAAGGGCCAACCAAGGATCAACACAAGTAAAAAGTATACTTGTTTTTATTTTTCTTTTATTTGTGTTCAACGTGGCCGAATCTTAAGGTGGTCTAGTTTTGTTTAATCTTACATTTCCTAATTAGATTTACATATTAGGAGGTAATAACACTTGCACACATTTTTGGCACACCCGGTGGGACCCACAAATGGGTCCTTTTACTCTTATGTTTGCTTTTTTTTTTGACATTTTGTAGGTTTAGGTGACATAGAAGGGCGACCCTACCCTCACATAGGTGACTAGGACCTATAGATGGGTGACCCCACCTAGACACAAATTCCTATATGAGATAGAACAACTACTTTAACTCTCTATTTTGACTAGAGGGATGACTAGGACCTATAGAGGGGCAACTAACACCTGACACAGACACCTATCTGAGATAGAACAACTAGTTTAACTTTATGTTTTGACTAGAGAGGTGACTAGGCCCTGATAGAGGTGACCAAGCCCTAGAGAGAGGCGACCGGGACCTAGAGAGGGGTGAACATGCCCTGACAGGGGTGACTAGGCCCAGAACAGGCATGACCAAGCCTAGATAGAGCCTTCTACAAAAAAAAAAGCATTTTAAATTACTTTTACAGATTGTTTTATGTCATTTTGGTTATAACTAACCCCCTAACTCATGTTGCTGGTGATTGTGAAGGTTTTTACTAATGTTTGTGTAGTTATTTCATGCTTGATGAAGAATGGAGGTTAAAAATACTAACACGTTTGTTGCGGGATGAAAGGACTAAGGCATTTAGTTAGTTGTTTGCTTTCATTTTTGCACTAATTAGGCACATAGTCTAAGTAGGGGAGTCAATACATTGTGTGCTTTGTTTGTAAGTAAGCTATTGATGTTTCCAACCCCCTTGCACCATTTGGAAATCTTGGGTGAAGATAAATTGTAGCTTACTTAAGTCCTTTGTGTTAGCCAAGGGGGTGTTACATTGTTTAAGCTTTCCCCTTGCACTTCATGTGAGCCTGGGGAGTAACCGAAAATGGTTAGCATTCTCTTCTTAGTGGGACCTGCTTAGGGATTTCATCACCCCAAGGGACGATTTCAACCATGCATATTGATAGAGTATATAAAGGGGGAAAGTCAAAGCTATACCCCAATTCAGTCATGTCATGTGTAGCAGAGCGTCAAAGCTAGGGTGATACCTAGATAGACGTGAAGAGTTGGTCTGAGCCTTCAGTATCTCATTGGGGTTCTCGACTCACGCTTGTGATGGGCTTGTGTTCATGGTTGTTCCTCATGTACCGAGCGTATATTGAGGACTCCCTAGATTTCCTTGTTTAGCCTAGTTATAGGACTATGTTGGCCATACCCCTCATACTAGTCATAGGATTGTGTTGCTTGAATTATCTTTTTTGTGAAAAACTAGTGCATATATTACTAGTCAAGTCAGTCTTGCCTTTTGCTTGCTATTTGAAGTGTTTTCTATCATTTTCCATAGCCATTTTTCCTAAGTCAAGTTCAGGTTTGTTGACAGAGGTAACCACACCTTGACTAGGGGTGACCTTGACCTCAAGAGGGGCAACCTTGCCCTCTGTCTCAATCATTTTTGAGTAAAACATTATTCACTTTTCACCCAAACAGGTGACCTCGCCTTGAATAGGGGTGACTAGGACCTGCCCAGGGGTGACCACACCCTATAGAGGCACGACCATGCCCTGAAAGGAGTGACCAGGCCCAAAACAGGGGTGATCCTACCCAAACAACTATTTTACACTTTGAACAGTCAATTCCATCTCCCATTCCATCATTTTGTCAGTCCATTCTCCCATTCTAAGCTCCCGTTCCGTCATTCCATTAGTCTGTTTTCCCATTCCAATCATCCATTATGTCATTTTGTCAGTCCATTTCCCCATTCCTAGAGTCTATTCACCCATTACGTGAACCTATTCATCCATTTAGAGAGTTCATTTTTCCATCCAGGGAACCTATTTCATTGTTTGGGGATCCCGTTTCACTATTTGAGAAATCCATTTCATTATTTAGGGATCTCATTTTACCATTCAGGGAACCCGTTGCATGATCTAGTGAGTTTGTTTCACTACTTGTCAGGCTCGTTTTCCTGTTCTGATAGCTTGTTTGACCTGGTTTCGAATTTAAACAAGTCCAAAAATCAATTAGGTGACCAGGCCCTGGGAACAGGTAACCACACCTAGGAGACATGTGACCATTCCCCTTAGACAGGTGACCATGCCCCTTATATAGGTGACCTCACCCCTTGAATAGGTAACCCTACCCAATCTAGAGAGTAATATAGCTGGGGACCTAAAACCTTGTTGTTTGCTATGATCTAAACACTTTCATCCCATTTCGTTGACTCATAATTCATCCTTTAGTCCATTTTCACTTTCCAAAGGTCATTCAGTCATCATGCGCATCATATAAGAACTCTTAGAACATCTCTAGGTTGCATCATTCATCATCGTTCTCTCAATCCAAATCCCTTAAGCCTTGTTTTAGAGGTTATTATCCAAATTGACCTGGGGGTCTAAATCAAATTGTTATCCTACACATCATTCATTGTATTTAGCCCAATCAATCAACTTCCATCTTGAAGTGGATTCGATGTTGTAAGTCATCATCCTTGGCCCAATCAATCCATTTCCATCTTGAGGTAGATTCAATGCCCTAATCATCTATCTATCCTTCAATCTGATCAACCAATGCCTTAAGGCACCTAGGGTGATTTCTGCACTGGGTTTAGAATCCCTTACATCATCCATCATCTACTCTTTTTAGTCATTTCGTCAACTGATCTTGATCCATCATCTAATCCTATCAGTCATTTTACCAATTAATCCTTATCCAATCATCCAATCTCAATCCTATCCAATCATCCAATCAATCCTATCCAATCGTCAAATCAACCCTTATCCAATTATTTGATCTCATCATCCAATCAATCAATCCTTTATGCAATCCAATCAATCTTCCAATCATCATTTAGATCATCCTTGCATTGAGTCTAGTCTCATCTGAATCCACCCATTAGTTCTGCACTTTCATGCCCATTCAAACTCGATCACAAGCCAAGAAATAAATGGCAGCACAACAAGGTCAATTTTCCCATTTGAATATCCCACAAGACCCCAACAACATAGCCAATACCACACAAGATCCCAACAACACCATAAATATCCCTCAATATCCCCAAAATTGTGCATCGTCATAGTCCAACACTGACGTCCAAAACATCTCACCACCTAGAGATGAAAACATGGTAAAGCAACCCAAAGTCATGGTCAATGAATACCTAAGCAATCCCGCTAATGTTCAGATGACAGATTTCCTCCTCAATGAGCATGGGGATAAGATCCTCATTACTTTGATCATGAAGGGATTCAAACCACCACCTAACTTTGATATGTCATAGTATACCGCCACCCAGTCTCTTCCTCATCACAAGATGTGCAGACCTCGCAAAAAATTCTAGGAAATCCTTTTGCACTCGAAGGTGCACCCATAGACAACTGGTATCATCCTAAGTTTGGAAACACTGTAATCCATCAAGTTGCTAGTTATCCTCATCTTCAATCCACAACCTCTATAACAAAACCTGATCCAAATGACCCCTATGCCTATGGCATGCCGCAAAACATTTCGTTTCCTTTGCCACTTCCACCATAGCATCCTGGTCAACCACCTGTCAACATTGGGGGCACTCCCCTCCCCACTTTGATGCCACCTCTAGGATCTGCACCTACTATCAATCTGCCACCACCTCAATGTAATATCCCTACATTTTAGTAGCCTCTCCTTAACCCCCAAAAATCCACTATGATGCAAGCTCCACCACAACATGTTGTTGCTGTTGTTTCATCTCAACCATCTCATCAACAGCCTCTGCAACAAAATGTTACCATCCTGCAACAAAATGTCACTATCCCACAAAATGTTCCAATTCCTCAACAACACACTACCATTCCTACACATCCCCCACATCAAGTCACACAGACTACATCGCTACTGTGCGAACCCTTTTCCTAGTACCTGCAAAACAACATGAGTAAACAAGTTAAAAAAGGAATTGCAAGCTAAAACAAGGATTCCCCATGAAATCCATTTACAAAATTCAAACTAGGAAGAAAATATTGAAGAACACAATGGAAATAATAAAATAAAGATTGAATCCTAATTAGATGTGCAAACTCATGATTCCATGGGGGAATTGGTGCCAATTTGATGTGAAAATTGGCCCTTTTCCAATTCCTAAGATGCAAGCTTGATATGTTGATGAAGATTTAATCCACTTTGTTGATGTTGAAGAGTGCTCCAAGAAAAAATCTGCAAAACCTAACTATGATTCAAGAATGATTAATGAAATTTGATGGATATTTGAGCATGGTAACTTTGCATGAATTGTGGATGATGAAATGAGGATATGAGCTCTTTATTTATAGAATTTCAAGATGAATGAATGTCCAAATTTGAGCAATGTGGGACTAACATTCATCCAATGGCAAGATGCCACTTGTCAATCTATGAATGGATGAAGGATGTACAAGATTTGGGGCTTGTGCCAATAAATGCATAATTTTGAATTTCAAATTTGTTGAAATGACATGTAAGAGGGAAGGGAAAATGCAATAAATGCCACTTGGCTCAAGGAAAAGGACATGTAAGATGAATTTATTGCCTTGTTAGATGTACATGTTGACTTGGAATTTTTGAATTCAAATTGAGAGAATATTCCAAAAGATGCCTTGTGAGGAAAATAGAGATTTAATAAATGAATTAAATCTATTTTCATGTGAAACTTGCATTATCTAGAGGATGGGACATGAGATGAGATTAAATTAATCAAGGATTAATTAATTTAATTAGAGAGGTTAGATGATGTGACCTATTTGACTCAAAATTATGGATTTATTTAAATCAAATAAGAGAGGAATATGGCAAGAGATTAATTAAATAAGGATTTTGATTTATTTAATTAAAAGAGATGGTGTTAGATTAAATAAAATAAGGTTTTAATTTATTTTATTTAATGAACAAACTTTAGAGATTTAATCAAATAAAATTGATTATTTAGTTAGATAGGGATAATTAGATCAAATGAGTTGATTTAATTAACAAAAGAGATGACTTGATTAGATAAAATGATTTATTTAATTAAGAGAGGAATATTGATGAATTTAATCAGATAGGGGAATTTGATTAAATGGTTGGACCGAGGGATGATTCAGGAAGAAATGATGTTAGTAATCAGGATTAGACGCATAATGTCAATTGGTATATTTTACGTGTCTATAGCTATGATCGCAACCACCCCATGGTGCTTCTGTAGTAGTCCCACAACAAAAACATATCCCATCTCATCCCCTTTATTAGAAACTGCCCCATAATATGCATGCTCCAATGCAAGTGCAAAGGAATCCCCTTACATAATATCTTTATCATCTATTTAGCACATATACTGCTTATGCTTCTATGTGTAATCCTAATCCAAACATCCATGTGATTTCTCAGAATCCACCATGGACACAACCACCTCCTTACACTAATTTTTTAGAAACCAAGATCAGATTTCAAACCAGAAAAATCACCTTCCACAGAAGAGAAAAATAGAAAAAGAAGAGATTTTCATAAAGATGTGCAAATTGATATATTCGAACTACAATTAATTACAAGAGATAATTTTCTTTATAAAAGCAAAGATGCATAAACCTATTCTTACCTTGAGCAACAAGATAGCTCAAGAAGATAAGGATAAAACCTATGACTTAGGAATTAAATATGCCTAAGTAAACTTATGCAAAGTGTAATTAATAATTAATTACACCAACACCCCCACATAAGTGCAGCTTAGGGAGAAGCAAATTATTATGCAAATGATGTGAGATGGGTCTCGGCAACAAAGGTCTGATCAAGTACCCATGTACAAATACAAAGAGAGAGAAAACCCAGTGGGAAAAACTCCCCCTCAATGAGATGAACTGCTGCAAAGAAGCATTGGAAGAACACTGATGAAGAAACACTGGAACCCCAAATCTAGCAAGCAAGGAAAGATACATTTTTTTACAAAATACCATATTGGAATCATAAATGCAACAATAGACCCAATGCCAAGGAACACTAGAAAATCACATACTAGATCAACTCTAGAATCTGTAAGCAATAGTAGATGAAAGGATGAATGAAGCCCATAATGATGACAAAATCTAGAAGTTGTGTCTCTCGAAGCCAATGCCAAACTGAAACTAAAACTATCCATAAGATGAGTACCATCAAGATTTTGGAAATTAACCATAAAAACATGGCCTTCAAACTGAGAAAGATTTGAACCAATGGGGATCAAGAACCATAAACTCCCAATGTGAAGTGTGAACCGAAGCAAACCAACGATGTGTCTAGCTAAGCAAGAAATAAGCTAAGGAAAACAACAAGAAAGTAGAAAAACTCATGCGAGTTGTCACCAATATGAAGAATGGATGCAAGAACCCCCCTTAATGGAACTTTCTATCAGTTCGTTAATACAATACCCAATGATTACAGAAGGAGAGAATGCAAAACTACAGAAACATAAGCGAAAATGCAAACTTAGTGCATGAAACAAAAATGAATGCATACATAAAATAAGGTACACATATTCTATAAATGACCTCAGATCTGCATAGAGTGCGAAAATAGCTTTCCAACACTGTGAAAATCACAAAAAATAGATAAGCGAGTCAAAATATATGTCTCCTAGAGTGAAAATGACAATGTCTGACTTCTGAGGCTGAAAAATACATCAAAAAAGAAAAAAAAAACCCAAACTTGCACCATTACGTAGAGAATTGAAACAGTTTTCTAACGATATCTCATTTGCAAAAAAATGATGTCGTTTGCCCAAGTTACTCTCGTTTTCGTGAAAAAGCTTTGATTCTGCCCAATAAGGTTCTCTACAGCCCTCAGGGGGCTGGCGGTAGGGTTCTGGGCATGGCCCTTGGTCACCAATGTGACCACCATAGGGGCTTGAGAGTTCGCCAGGGGCTTGTGGGCGCAGCCCCTGGTCACATATGTGATCGGGGCGGGTGCTCAGAGTCCCAGAAGGGGTTGGTGCGGCTGAGTGTGGGGGCTCCCAGAGCCGATAGAACCACAGGCTCAGCGGTTGGGGGCTAAAAGCCTATGGAGTGGCACGCGAGTGAAGGAATGGGTCGGCAGTGGCCCAGTAGTGGTGCACTGGTGGTGCAGCAAAGGCCGCCGGGTGGCGGATGGGCGGCGCTACCTTTTAAATGGGCAGCACCGAAAATTAACACAAATTTTGATTTTTTAAATATTTTTTTGAGTTTTTCTCAATTTTTGAGCCTTGTGAAGCATACTTGGGGGACGTACAACCCTTGGAAAATTTTTTTGTCTCTCCGGATGACTGTGTCCAAATAAGACAAATTTTATATCAAAATAGGGGTTTTTGGGTGCTGCGAATCCAACAACAAGGTCCGTTTGGGCCCAAAGTGCTCTAAAAATTAGGCGACCCCTAGACCTATCAGAAAAATCACCAAGCTTGAAACCCTCGTAGATCTGGAAAACGGTGACCAAAATGAATGTAATAAAAGTCATTTCTGACTTTTTCTAGCACTCTAAATCCAACGGAAAAACCTGATCTGATCCATGATGTTGCATAAAGATGCTCAAGGAATGAAACCCTCGAGGGACCCTGAACGAGCTTTGCAATGTATTCCTCCAAAAAAGCTAAGAAGGGGCTACAAATCAAGGCTCTAATACCATGTTAGAAACCAAGATCAGATTACAAACCATAAAAATCACCTTCCACAAAAGAGAAAAATAGAAAAAGAAGAGATTTGCATAAAGATGTGCGAATTGATATATTCGAAGTACAATTAATTACAAGAGATAATTTTCTTTATAAAAGAAAAGATGCATAAACCTAATATTATCTTGAGCAACAAGATAGCTCAACAAGATAAGGATAAAACCTAGAACTTAGGAATTAAATATGCCTAAGTAAACTTATGCAAAGTTTAATTAATAATTAATTACACCAACATAATCCTCTATAATTGCACACCAACCCATACCAACAATAGTCTAACCCACAAAAGCCTCCATACATCATGCAACAACCCAATGTTACATATACTTATCAAACGAATCCATATTATGCTCAACAACAACCTTCATACCGACAGGGTGCTCAATTGACCTCTTATTATCAACAACAACCACCTTATCAACAAGGAGCTTCTAGATCATCATACTACCAAATAAGGCCTTATAGGACACTCAAGTTCCTAATGACATAGACCCTATTCAATTTCAAGCATTGGTAGGGAATCTTTCCACCACCTATCAACTAGATTTTACCTAAAACATCTTGCCTTGCATTGACTCTAATCATAATCGTCCCCTCCATCTAGAAGTCCTAGTAAATCGACATAAAATAAAAAGGATCTTGGTAGATAATGGTTTTTCCCTAAACCTTTGTACATTGAAATTCATAAAATAGGTTGGATACACCCATGCCGATTTTAACAATCAGGTAATCACAATCAAGGCATATGATAATGCAAAACTTGATTATGAAGGAACAATATGTCTCCCAATCCAGGTTAGGCCAGTTGTACAATACACTACTTGTCATGTCCTTGATCTGGAATTACCATATAACCTCCTCCTTGTCTACCCATGGATCCATGCCATGCAGGACATTCCATCCACATACCATCAATGTATGAAATTCCCATTCAATGGGGGTAGAAGTCACCATTCATGTGGATCCCCAACCATTCGAATATTGCTATGCATTCAAAGCTTCTTTTCCTCATTCCCACTATTGTCCTGGCATGGAAATGGGACCACCACAGACATCATCATCCCAATCATCTGCCACCACACTAGCCACCACTTCATCCACTCCATTATCCACATCTGACTCCACCCTCACTAAAGTCCAAATCATTAACAAGGGATGTGGTGAATATGAGATGCACATAGCCTTAAATGTGGAAACTATGCCACCCTCACCACATACATATGGCCAACCTTCTTAGTCTACACTAGAACTAGAAGACAAGACCATCACCTTTAATGTTCCAAATGTGGGATCCAACGCCTTTCACTCTCCTGGGTTGAGATAGGATGCGCTAGAAGATGACATAAGCTAATAGGTCTAGTGTGAGGAACCTGATCCCTCCCCTCCCTTGAAAGAATATTTATAGGAGAACTATTGTTTGCCATCTAAGTTCATAGAAAAGTACAATTATTAGGGGGGAGACCTTGGCATTGAAGAGCAAGGAAGGAAACACCATATTGAGGCTATAATAAGACCGAGAAACTTAGGCTTGGGTCATGACACAAAACAAAAGGGACCTATAGTATCATCAAGTGCTTCTAATAACATCAATGAGCTTAATGGTCTCCTTGACAACATACCGGAGGAGGAATCCATAATACATGCATACGATGATGTAGATCACATTGACCTCTCTTCCATGTTTGACTGCTTACACATCTGCACCATTAGCCTATCCCTCAAACATCCTAAACTTATAAACTGGGACCTACATGGTAGTGCACCCATCAATACTTTCCCTACAATGGATCAGTACTTACATCTTATGGGATTGGGGAAAGATGAACAGCCTAATCACAAAAGTAAAAAGAAGAAAAATACAAAAGGGTCATCTAGCAAAAACCTCCTTGAGGTGCTTCTTGATCTAGAAAAAGTAAAAACAAAGGGTGTATCTGATAGAAAAAACCTAGATGAGGTGCTAGAAGATGGGGATGTTCATCTTCCCCTTGTAGGGACTCAATTCTCTAAACGATTGTCCATCCTGATTGAGGAAAATCAAGAAATAAATTTGGGAACTAGAGAGGATCCCAAAATCACCTATGTAGCTAAGGCATTGTTAGAAGAAGAACATTTTACCATCACCAAGATTCTCCAAGAGGGCATCACCAATTTTACATGGGAATATTCAGACATGCTAGGCCTTGACCTTGGTTTAGTGGTACATCACTTGGATGTATGTCTTAATGCCAAACCTATCAAGAAAAAGCTATAGAAAATGCACCCCCAAGTGGCCCTACTGGTTAAAAAAGAATTGGAGAAGCTATTGGATGTCGGGTTTATAAAACCAATTGACTATTTGGAATGGATCTCAAACATAGTGCTAGTAGCCAAACCAAATGATGCTATCAGAGTATGTACAAACTTCCGTGACCTCAACAAGGCTTGTCCCAAAGATGATTTTCCTTTACCAAACATTGATATGTTGGTTGATCTGACTGCTAGGCATGAGATGCTTTTCCTTATGGAAGACTTCTCTAGATACAATCAGATTAGAATTGTGCCTAAAGACTAACATAAAATAGTTTTCACCATACCATGGGACACATTTTGCTATAACGTCATGCCTTCGAGTCTCAAAAATGTAGAGGCCACCTATCAGCAAGGCATGACCGTTATCTTCCATGACCTCATTCACATAATAATGGAAGATTATGTTGATAATTTACTAGGGAAATAAAGAACACGGGAAGAGCATCCTACAGTCCTCAAGAAGATCTTTGAGCATCTAGAGTTGTACAAACTAATGCCGAATTTGAAGAAATATGATTTTGGGGTCACATTAGGTAAATTGTTGGGTTTCATTATCTCCCGAAGAGGTATAGAAGTAGATCCAGTGAAAGTAAACACAATTATGGGTATGCTTCCACCACTTAACCTCAAACAGTTAAGAAGCCTTCATGGAAAGCTGCAATCCATTCGATGATTTATTGCTCAATTAGCTGACAAGTGTCAGTCGTTCACTCATCTACTAAAGAATGATACTCCTTTTAAGTGGACTTAACAGTGTCATCTGGGCTTTGATAAGATCAAAGAATATTTGGCTCATCCACTAATCCTTATGCCACCAATTTCTGGTAAGCCACTCTTGTTGTACATTTTTGTTACTTTAGTGGCACTGGGGGCATTATTGGCCCAATGCAATGAGTCATCAAAAGAAAGAGCAATCTACTACATCAATAGGACCCTGGTTGGCTATGAACTCAACTATTCCCCAATGGAAAAATATTTTCTTGCTATGGTTTTTTGTTTGCAGAAACTCTGACATTACATGCTTAGTCATCCATTAAATCTCATTTCTAAGGTCAATCGACTTAAGTACCTTTTATCTAGGACAATCCTAACCAGTCACATGGCTAAGTGGGTCAAGCTTCTAAGTGAGTTTGATATAGAATATGTGGACCAAAAAGCTATTAAAGGACAAGTGATCATTGATCAGTTGGAAAATTCACCCCTTGTAGATGCTTATCCTCTGACCATAGAATTTCTAGATGAAGGAGTCTTTGAAGTAATAGAAGCGGTTGCATGGAAACTATAGTTTGATGGGTCATACACACAATGGATCAGGGGTAGGAATCTTCCTCGTTACCCCTCAAGGGGATTATATATCAAAGTCATTCAGATTAGCCTTCCCATGCACAAATAATATAGCTGAATATGAAGCTCTTCTTACTGGCCTTTGAGTAGCAATCGAATGGCATATCACTCACCTCAGAGTCTTTAGTGATTCTCAATTAATCATCAAACAGGTCAACGATGATTTTCTCAAAAAGGATGTCAAGCTACTACCTTATAAACGCATGGTTGATGACTTCAAGAAGTATTTCACTTCCATCTAGTTTGATTAGATTCCAAGAGTCTAGAAAAAAGTAGCAGATGCCATGGCTACCATTGGTTCCTTAATTGACATGCCTAAAGACAAAACAGAGTGTGAGTTCTTCATTAAAAAACTTTTAGTCCCAGCATATGACATCCCAGAAAGTGAGATGTTGTGTGACATTATAGGTCCCACGTCCCCATGGTACAATGATATCTATACCTATCTCCATGATAACATCCTACCTCCCAATTTTACATGTAACCAAAGAAAATCCTTCATCCAACATACTGTTGACCACCTTTTTAAGGATTCTGATGATGGAACCCTCATCAGAATCCTTAAAAAGGTGGTCAATAGTACTGGTTGAGATTGGCACTTTCACATTCATCCCACCCTTTGGGCATACCACACCTCCATCTGCACTCCTACTAGTACCACTCCATGCTCCCTTATTTATGGTGTTGAATCCATCTTGCTGATTGAGGTGGAAATCCCCTCTCTAAGAATCTCCTTAAAGAATCTGATCAGTGATGAAGACGCTCGAGTGGAAAGACTCAACCAAATAGAACTCTTAGATGAAAGACAGATCGCAACATATGACCATCTTCAATCCTATCAGAATCATCTAAAAAGAAGCTACAACAAGAAGGTCCATTCCAGTCAGTTCAATGTGGGTGTTCTAGTCCTCAAGGAAAATGAGCACACTCAACATGACTGAGAAAAGAAGGGTAAATTTGAAGAAAATTGGCTTGGTCCTTATGTCATCACAACCAAGTATCGATCAGGGGCATACAAACTTTCTATTCTTGAAGGAGATCCCCTAGAAGAGCCCATTAATATCATGCACCTAAAAAGGTTCTACACTTAAGTCAGCTAGGGTATCCTATCCTATGAAAATCAACAAAATACAAAAAAAGTAAAAAATTATCAAAAGTTCAAAAAAATCAAAATCAAAAAATCAAATCCAAAATAGTAAAGAGAAATAAGTCATCCTATGGTGAAAACCACCCTTGGTGGCACCTTGGATAAGAACGTTTGGTAGAAACCTAGTCACAAGCGCCATTCATGGAGGGCTTGATCATTATCTACCTTGCATCCTAGTTACTTTATGCTTTCACACATCCTAATCTCTTCCCCCCATCGATCGTATCCTTTCATCCGCATCCTTCACTTGGTCACTTGGTATATTTTTGTTGAGCATTGGATGTGCTTCATCCACTATCTGTCATCTTGATCTTTTATCCTAATTTGAGCTTGTGTTGTCCATCTTGTCATCTTGTTGGTTCTTCTCTCCAATATAGGTTCCTTCATCATGTCATTCTTCATTTAGATCCCAGCCTATTATGTTGATATTTTTATCTTTTCTCAAACTACATTGCCCCTATGCTTTCACATAGGCAAGGCTGATTATTTGATCCACCCCTGGGGAATTTTGTCCATCTTGTTTTGGTCACTCACCATGGTTACCATAGTCCACTTTATTCTTTTATTCCTGATCAGTCCTTTTCCAAACTACATTGCCCCTGCGCTTTCATGTAGGCAAGGTTGATCATTTGATCCTCCCCCAGGGCATTTTTCTATTGTGTCTTTCATCATCCATCATCATTCTCAATTTTCCTCTTTCCACTTTTATCCATGGTCTTTTCTGAACTACGAGGGCTCTACACTTTCACGTAGGCAAGGCTAATCTATGATCAGCCCCCGAGCCCCTAGGTCTGTAGGATGTGTCAGTCTTGTGTCTTATGT
>VDFB02281492.1:733553643-733599970 GCA_007258455.2 Sequoia sempervirens | reverse complement strand
TTTTGCTTGCCTTGGATTTTATTTATTTTTATCAGAGGCGGAATGGATGCTTGAACGGAACTAGAACTTTTCCAAATTCTGAAGTTCTAGTTCCTATTCACGCATCCGTCCCAGTTATGATTTCGCGTGATTGGAGTTTCTTTTCCTTTCTGCCTTGTGTCGGTCGCTGGTCATTTTCTTCTCCGCATCTTCAATTGTCTTTGTTTTTGGTTTCCTTTGGTGGGCGCAGGATCGAAACTGGAATCATTTTTGGAACCTTTTTCAAGTTTCCTGTTTCGGGTTTTCTCCCGCTCTCGGCCCCATGGCTTCTTTGTCTCATGTTGGTTCTGGCTCTGCCTCTACAATATTTTGTAGAGGTGGGAGTCGGATAGTTTTTGGTCTCGGTCTCTTTTGTTCCTTTTTGTTCCCCGCTTCGGCTCTGACTTTGTGTCTTTCCCGTCTCCGGCTCTGACTTGGTTTGGTTCCCTTTCTGCCTTGCCTTCGGTGTGACCTTTGGTTCTCGGGGTGACAACTTGGCGACCCCTGCTTGTCTTGTCGACTATGGCACCCCCCCCTTTTGGTTCTTGGTGTGACTTTCCCCGACGTTGAAGTCCTCCCAAGTTAATGGCTAAGCTACTAATATGACTTCCTTTGTGCACGTGTTGATAATCAACGGCCACGATGAAAAAGTTACCTGATGGCTACCGTGAAATGCTTTCCTAGTCTAGTCCGCCAAATTACTGCCTAAGGTTTTCAATCAGCGAGACATTTATTTTCGCCGTGACATCTCACCGAGCACGGAGACCTCTGGGTGAGTGTTGGCTTCTCTTCGCTATGAAGTCTTGCAGTCTGGCCAACTTTGTTTTGTTACACCGACCCTGCCATGCTCTCAGTGTGATCTTTTGGTTTCATTGTGATCTCTAGGTGACTTTGGGATGTCCCCCCAAGATCCCTTCCTTGCGGCTTGTGTTCATTGTGTTGGGAAGATGTCTCCCAGACCATTGCCTGTCTGGTCGATATGTTTGATGACTTTGGTATGACTCCCTTCGGCCGCAGTGACTTCGCCATGATGTCTGGCCGACTCAGCCATCTCTCCTCGACTCTATGGTGCACACGGTATCCTTTATGGACTTCGCTAGGGTGTCTTGCCGACTTGTTAGCCTCTTGCCGACTGTGATCAATGTTCAATATGGCATGTTTTCTTCACCTTGATGTCTTCCTGACACTGCTTTCTCTTGCCGATGGTGCTTCTTGTTGGGGTGTCGACGTGATCTCCTACCGATTGTGCCTTCTCTCGCCAATCTGGTATTGTTGTCACTGTGATGTTTGGCTAAATGCGCCCGGTCTTGCCGAATGTTATGTTTTCTTGTTGAAAAATTGGGTTCTCGGCGTGTTGTCTTCCCAACTTCACGGTGTCACACCCACTGGTTTGCTAGAAGCTGTGGCTGACATGGATTGAACCAGGGATGCATTCAATGTGGTTGGTCACTTGGCTTGTGGCTCGAGAATGGCAATGAATATTTTTGTGGATCGGCATGATGGCCTCGATTTGGTCCTGAACCTTGATTACTGGTGCGAGTTGGTGTGACAGAGGATGAAATTAATTGCAGAACTAGGGCAACGGGTCCTCTGAGGTGGATAGGTGGTTGGAACAGTTGGATTCTGCATCTGTGGCCTCTAGATTTGTGATGATTTCACCTGCGGATTTCCTAGATTGCATGGTCGATGTACTTTCCTGGTTTGACTGCCATGGCTTCCCATTCCTGTACTTGCTCGTTTTGACCTGGTGGCATGACATTCTCCCTGTTCCACTTGACAGGAGCATTCAATGATATTTAGATATGCTGGTGGATTGGATGACTTGGCCTATGAACTGTTTTAGGGTTTGTCCAGTCAGCTGATGACGTGTAATCTCATCTAGTCAGTTGCTTGTTGCTTCTCTTGTTCCTATAAAGGAGAATTTCATGGCCAGATGTAGGGGTTCGGTCCCTTGGGTTTGGTTCCTTCGGTTCTGAACTTTGGTGTTCTATTCCACATTTTTTTGAGCTTGTGGACCAGACTGGGATAGATTAGGGTTTCATCTTAGGTCATTTTTGAGTCTGTAAATTGTAATGTTTAATTCCTCTGTAAATGCAATTAGTTAAGCAAGAATACATGAAGATGCTTATCTTTCATGCATATCATCAGATTGTCTCCACATTTGTAGGCTTTTAATCATTTGAATAAATGCATAAGGTGTCTTTATTCATCTTCTTGTATTTCACAAGTTTGTGTTGTTTTTTGATAGGTCTGCTTCAAGGAAGCAGTTAAATCCTTTGAACAGATAGCAGTGATTACTTGTTTGTAGGTTGGGTTTGGTAAGTAGAGTCTAGTTGATACAAGAGTTTGGATTGTTAGTGTAAGGCATTGATAGTTGATGCAAGGCATCAACAAAACAAGATCCACTGATTGAGCTCTGTTTGTAGATGAATTACATCTTTTCTGTATGACTCCATGACCCTGGATTAGGTACTGATCTGTCTTGCGGCTTGGTTCCTCTCAGAAACATTTTAATCTACAAATCATTGTATATCTTTTGCTTGATGTCTAGTCATACCTCCTTGTTGCTTCAGGTGTTTTGTAACTGAGAATATAGCCCTATTTGATGTTCTCAACACTTGGCATCAGGAGTTATTTGCTATAAAAAGCAATGTCTGGTCTTCCTTGAGGCATTGTGTGGGTATACCCGCCCTAGTTTTGCAGAGCCTAAAGTGCAGAAGATCTCTTGATCTTGTCAGTTGTTCCAGGTCCTCTAAGCTGCCCTTGATTGGAGTTGGCTACTCCATAGGTAGAATAGGAGACCAACCTAGTTGGTCCATTAAAAATCATGAACAGAACCACTGCCACATCTCAAAAGTAATTGTTGGTAGATGTTGGCATTTGATGGCTCATGATTTGATCATAAATATTTAATTCGGTGATGGCAATCTTTGCTCGTCAATTCTCAACTGCCGCATTAATGCTCTTTAGATATTTAGCAAAGATCGTTATCTAAAAATGATCAGATCTTGGAAAAAGCATGGAAAAAGTTTAGTTGACCAATCATGTAGCCCAACGATGCTGACTCAAAACATCCATCCTGAAAACAAAGAGGATATAGAAAGCTCTTACAAACTCCAAAAGAGATCACTTCATAAAAGTGAAAACTTCCCACATCAAAGAGATGAAGTGTCAAGTGGGCGGGGATTCTTAGATTTGTGAAAAATGCTTTTGAGAAAAATCTTGGCCAAGCTAACATGTTTCCTGACTCTCCCAAAAGGAAGGTGATAAATGAAAGCTATGTAGCCACCATGTGGTGCATTGCACGTCTTTTTGAACAACTTTGTTTGAACACGAACACATCCGAAGCCTAAAACAAAATAAAAGTCAAAGATAAAAAATGACTAAGGAAAAAATGCTTCATAGGTTCAACTACCCTAGAGTGAGCACCACAAGTTATAGAAAAACAACCCCATTCCACAATGTGTTGGAACAATTGTGCTTGATCCTTTTTTTTTCTTTTTTTTTTTTTCTTGGCCTTTGATATGGTATGACTATGTATCTTTGTTATTGTTGCATACTTAAGAGTCTTGAATATCTACTTTAATGTGAGTTTTTCATTGGAGAAAACTCTCACTAAAGTGAGGGAAAAATGTATTAAGGGAAAAAGTATCCCTTTTTCCTACATTTGGAAATGATTGACAACAAATGAACCTAATGTTGGTTTGATTTAGTGTTGTAATGTGTTTTACACATTCACATTGAGTCTAGGGCAATTTTTAATAAAATGTACTTAAATTGTACCTTATTTAGGGTGTTGTAAAGTGTTGTATTACACTTTCACACTTATCTAGAATTTCATTAATTAATTATGGTTAATTAGAGCTTAATTTCCCCTTTAATTGAAATTCAAGCCCTCTTAATTGTATTTTGTAAGGATCTATCTCGACACCTAGTAATGATATTGCATAACATTTAATTTAGACAGATTGATGTCTTGGAAATTTGTGCTAGGACCCATTTTCCTTTAGTGGTGAATGAGTCCTCATAACATAGGACACCCCTTTCTTAGCATTTTTGAAATGGATTTTTGATGTTATTTCACCCCCTCGAAGCATGGTCCTAGAAAGTTGTGCTAGGAACCATTTTCCCAAGGTGGCGAATGGGTCCTCCTCACATAGGACACCCCTTTTTAAATTTAATTGTGGTGGGATTTTAATGATTTTCAATTCTAGATTTGATGTTAGCTTGGATTATTTGAATTTTGGGGTTAATTCTTAGATTTAGTATAAATATAAGGTTAATTCACATATTTTTTGTAACTAGGGCTACAATAATAAGGTTAATGCAATAAAGCATATAAATCAAACCCTAATAAATAATGAAGTACAAATGAGCATAAAGAGATAAAGCATAAAACAGTATTACCAAATCTTCATGCCACCATTGATTCACCTCAATTGCACTTCTCCATTTTGCTTGAATATGATAATTGTCCTCAGACTTGAGTGTGCAATAATATGCCTATAATAAGTGACTAGCAAAATATTGAAGATTGTTGTCTCACACTAGCAACATGTACTTGCCTAATATGTGTAGCTAATGAAAATGACAAGGGTAACGTCTTTTATAGAAAAGATAAATTTGAATGAATGGTTGAGATTGGATGACAATAAGATGTCTTAATAAATGGCCAATATTGAAAGTTGAGGTATGGACTAGTGTTAGGGCTAAATTAGGGAAAATGATAAAGATGAAGGGTTGAGATTGAATTATGAGAGATAATTCAATCAAGGGCTAGGATTAAACAAGATGTCAAGAGATAAGATTTGGCATGGAAGATAAGATTGGCATGACTAAAGAGGTGATAGGAGAAATTAGAAAATAAAAATTATCTAATTTAGGTGGCCAATGAATAATTAAATAATAAATATATTATTTAATTATAGAGGAATGTGACAAAAGAAATCATTTTGAATTAAATAATGATTTAATTCAAAATTCAAGAGTGGACCAAATTAAATAAATAAAATTTATTTAATTTATGGGAGAAGAGGCTAATGAATAATTAAATAATTAAAATAATTATTTAATTATAGTGGAAAGTGGATAAAAAAAAAATAAATAAATTTTATTTAATTAACCAGGAAGAAATAAAGATAGAAATGAATTAACTAAATAATTAAAATTATTTAATTAATAGAAGACATATGAAATTAGAAAATAATTAAATAATTAAAACTATTTAATTATGAAGAATGAGGGGAAATGATGAAGAGTCTAAGAGTTGCAAGCCTGGGACAATTTTTAGTGTCTACATTTTCCCCCTCTTTGACATAGTGCAGTTTATCAAGTTGTGTCAAAGAAATTCAATAAAAAATATGTCCCAATGTAAAGAGGATGAGAAAGGATGACGAGGAGGGTTGTGGTATGCCCCCTCGAGAGGAAATACGGGTTCAAAGAACATGAGTGCACTCTTGAAATGGATAAGAGGAAAATAGATAAGTGGCATAGAAGAAATGTTAGCGTGGAGGATATGGATGTTAGTGGAGACAACTTTAAAGATGCATATTTTTCCAAACAAGACTTTTCACTAATCATCATTGGGCAGTAAAATGACACAAATGGAAAAAAAACACCATGGTATGACATAGACCAAGGTGTGCAAGGTCATCCACTTGCAAAACAAAAATTCACAAATAAGGAATGTCCTAGCTCATACTAAGGGCCAAGTTTCCCCAGTCTTTTTGCCAAGACAATCCATAAACAACAATAAAAGAAAAAGAGTCAAGAGAAATCATCACTCCTCTAAATCCTTCATGGGATATCCTCAAAGAAGCTAGTAACCCGACTCAAAGAAAAATCAAGAAAAAAGATAAGACGAAACAAACCACAAGGTCAACGACCATTTAGAGTGTTTTCCAAAATATGATTGTTTGATTTTTAGGTGATTGACATGTTGATTATCTAACAATGCCTGGTTTCAGGAGGGAAACATGTCATATAAGATGTCAAGTCTGGTTTCGATCATGTGACCACTTGTATAAGGAAAATGATGATGTTTGACTTGATGAAAATGTTTGGTTTCAGGAAGGACACATCCTGTATAAGACATAACTTGACTATTTTGACGGTTTTACTATTTAACTATTTTGATAATTTGTTTAGTTTGATTGAGTGACCTTGCTGACCTGTTGTCTTGTTGATGTGTGACTTGTCTGATGTTTCGATGACTGTTTGTGTCTATGTTGAAAATGTCTAATTTATTTGATTGACATGATGAACCCTAAAGAACTGACCTAGGTGGCCTTGGGGGCACATCGATAGATGGCCCTTCCTACGTTTAGTCGCGGAGGCCATGTAGTTCAAAAATAAAATGGACTGACTGACATGATTGACTTTGACTCTATTTTTTGGGATTTTGAAGGTTATTCAGATGTTTTTGTGATTTTGACATGTTTTTATTTTTTTGGAGTTTTAGGTTTTATGATTTTTTTCTTTTGAGAATATTTGATTTTTTTGTCTTTTGATAGTTTTATGTTTTTTTGTCTTTTTGAGAATATTTGATTTTTTTTCTTTTTCAAATGTTTTATATTTTTTTTGTCTTTTATTATGGATGATATGGGGAAGTTTGTATTCTATTATGGATGATACACTATAAGTACCATGACAAATGCATATGAATGATTCTTACAAGCAAGCGATCAAGAAAACACAAGAATCCAAGGACAACCATGATCTTGCTCCTAGTCAAGTTGAAAACCAATTGACAAGTGATGAGGATGATGACAATGTTGTTTGATGTGGGAAGGAAACATCCCGAAACAACGTGAGGATGACGATAATGTGACTAAAGAATCAAGGTTTGCAACAAGGCTAGAAACAAAGCCAATGAATGTTTTGGATGATGCGTTAGGATGCATAGAAATATTGTATGGATTAGTCTCATTGCATTTGGAATGACTAGATGGGATTATGGAGGGAAATTGGATAAGCAGATGAAAATCCTTAAAGCAATGACAAGGGAAAACCAAACCCAACAATAGGCATGGAAGGATAATGGATTTATTTTGGTAAAGGATGGGAGACATGAGGATTATTGGCATATGATCTCCAAGGACTATGTTGCATAGGAATAACTTGTTTTCTCCAAGGTATGGGTATGGATAATGTTATGAAGGCTATGATATTTCATGAATAGTGTATAACCAAAGGATAAACATCTTAAATTTTTTCCCAAAGCATGATTTATGTTTGTAACCTAGTCCTTATCAAGATCAAAGTAGGTGGAAAAATGGATGGGAATGATAGGGCTTAGATGGATAGATGGAAATGTCATAGGAAATTTCATGTGAAGTGCATGGGAGGTGAGACAACTTTCCCTCGAGTGCAATGATCCACATAGATAATTGCTCTTACACATGATGCTTGTTTTTGAGGTTTTCATCATGGTACTTATCCAAGGAGCATGTTTACCAGGTTTTCACCATTGGATGAAATTTTTCTCTCTACTTTTTTTAAATATTTTTTTTCTTTTTTTCTTTTTTTCTCTTTTTTTGTATTTTTCTAGATGATCACTTTGATGGTGCTGATGTAGATACCAGTGTCATGATATGCCAATAGTAACCTTTATGGAGTAATTGTCTTGTCAGGATCATAGCACTTGTATACAACTGATTGATGTTATTGTGATCCTTTTTGATATTCGGGTTAGCCTTATCGAAATACACCCATCGTGATAGAGTTCCATGAGATTTCTCATGATAAAGAGCTGTTGCCAAGACGTGATGTGTTTGTGATGTGGGATTTTTAGAATTTAGGCGAGATGTAGGATTATGATGGATGATGGTAGGTGTGGATGGACTATTTGGCATTTTGGATGTACGAATTTTTATTTTCCAAACTTGGGGTGGTGAATGATGGAGTTTGGAATTTTGATTGGGATAGTGTTTGGAACCATGAATTTTATATGCCTTGCGTGATAACTATTTTGAAGGGTGTGTACATTTATTATATGTGGGAGACCTCTTTCCTTGTGTCTCCACATTTTGATTGACTTTTGGATTTAGAATATTTTCTTTTCTTGATCCATTTTTCTTTGGGATCCATTTTAACTTCATTGGTCCACTTGGATTTTTGTACTCAATGGCCTTTGACATTTGATTTTGGACTTTAGACTTGTAAGGCTTTTGTCGTTGTTGGTTACAATTGAGGGAATGATGTTTTATGGTGTGGATGGAAGGAGTGTTGGAAGCAATCTTATGACAAGGAATACTCATGGCCCCCATTTTGATGTTTGTATTGGATAAAGTGTACCCTAATATCATGGATTTATCACTAAAACTATCTGATTTCTTGATTGAAGAATAGCCAAGACCTTGATTTCTAGGATTTTCATAAAACTGTATTGGTTCTCAAATGCCTTGCTCATGTATGCCTAGTCCTCTTCCTTGATACTGCATGCTTTTACATATTCTCTTTGCAATGGGGTATTTTTTATTTTGAAAAAATATGTGAATCTATCATTATGTATGTGGAAACTAATGCTTGGAATTTTATCATATGCAAGAAAGCCTGCTTTGACAAAGGTGGATGATCCTAGTTGGTAGGATATTTTGGCTTTATCATTTGTCATGCTTGTGTCTTCTTGGTCCTTCAAGACATCAATTTGATCAATGATATCTTTTGTGCCTTCATATTTGACTTGGTCAATGATAGCTTCCTTGTGTTCTTCTTGAATGTTGTCCATGTCATTTATTTGATTATGTATGTGTCCCAAGGGGGAAAGTGTCTCATTTTGGGAAATGGAGGTGTTTGGAGTTTGGATAGGATTGAATTAAAATGCTTGATCATGGATGGTATAAAGGTTGATAAGTGGATCACTTTGGGTGTCTTGTTTAGTGGTAGGATCTTGATCAAAGATAGGTTTGTCTTGGCTAACATGATTGGGAATGGGATCTTCATCATGGATAGGTGTATTTTGGATGCCATGGTTATCTAGAATGACTTCATGGATGGACTTAAGGATAGGATCATGGGATGGACTACTTTGATCTTGACACGAAGGTGAAGCTATTATGTCATGCTTTGGACTTTCCTTTTGACATGTATCCTCAAGTTTAGGCATTGGGATGTGATTTTGGAGACCATGACTAGATGTATTTTCATGACTATATGTAGATTGAGATGGAATGGATTGGAATGAATTAGTGGATGATGGACTAGGATAGAATGTGAAGGCTTGGAATGGATTAGTGGAAGGTTGGTTTCCCTTGTCAAGGTTAGGATAAGGGTGATAAGTGGACACTTGTTGTGGATTAATGGTATGGCTTGTGTTAGGTGACTTTTGATAGTGAGAGTAGATGGATGAATGACAAGGGCTTATGGATTGTTGGTAAGAAGGGTATGTGGGTAGTTGACCATGGGGGCAAAGGCTATCCAGCCTCCAAAACAACATGGGGCATGCCATTCCTATGCATACTCTTTTGACCATTCATACACCAACAATCATGTGTTGCAGGCCATATTTTATCTACAACCGTAATTCTGCATTCCGTATTTAGCGGTGTCTACACAGTACGCCTATTTTTATTTGCCGGTGGCTATACTTTCCCCAGTTTATTCCTTTATTTTTTTAAATCTTCTTTAACTTTCATTTTTAACTTGTAATGTTTTTACCTTTTTATATTTAATTTGATTGATTAATAATTAAAGATTTAATTAATGTTAAAAAATTTTAATAATATTTTAGATTTTATTTTGTATATAAAAAATTTAAAAAAATTAATATAGATTGTTCAAATATCTTAATCATTTTATTTATTTTAGTTAAATGGTATTTTCATTTATTTAAAAGTTATTTTATATTTCTTTAAAGAATTATTTTTATTTATTTAATTTAATTTACTTGGTTTAGTTTTAGTTATGAAGTAAATGTTAAAACTAATATATCCACTTTTAGAAATAATTAATTATATTTATTTAATGTAAATTTATTTTTTATTATTTTATATAATGCAATTTTAATTTTTCAATATTATCTCTATTATATATTATATTTATATTAAAAATTACCCAATAATATATAATTAATATAAAATATATGTTATTATATATTATATTTAATAGTAAATATTATTAAATTTAAATATAAAATTATTATAAGTAAGAATTAATATTTATATAATACAATTTAATTCAACATGTAAATATAATGAAACACATTATTACTATGTAATATATATTTTATATAAATTATAATAGTATTATATATAATATTATATAATAAAATTTGAGAGAGAAAATATTAATTTAAGAAATTTAACATATTATTGTTAAAAATGATGGAAAATATGATCTCATTTATATTTTTTTTAAAATAGCATGTATATTTAAAAAATGTAAATGTATTTATTATATGTTATATTTATATATTTTCAAAATATTTTTTAATATTTTATATAATATTAATTAAAATTTTTAAATATATATATATATACACATATAAAAATTATAATAGTAATATATATAATACTATATAATTAAATTTGAAAGCAAAAAAATCAATTTAAGAAATTGAAAACATTATTGTTGAATAGGATGGAAAATATGATCACATTTATATTTTTTTAAAAATAGCATTTATATTTTAAATATATTTATTATATGTTATATTTAAATAATGTCAAATTATTTTTTAATATTTTATATAATGTAATTTAAATTTTTAAAATATTATTATATTTATTATATATTATATTTTATATTACAAATTATTAATTAAAAATATAATTTAAATAATATATAAATACAAATTTAAAACTATTATAATTAATAAATAATATATTTTTATATAATACAAATTAAATAAAAATAAAAATATAATGCAACACATAATTACTATATATTACTTGGATAATACACATAGTGATTATCTATTACATTATATTTATATATTAATTTAATTTGTATTATATAAAAATATATTATGTATTTTATCTACAATTAGTTCTTAGATAATAATTACTATCCTATATGTATTATCATGGATGTTTGATGCATCTAATTAGTTCTAAAGTAATTCTTAAAACTAAGATATCCTATTTATCTAGAAATATGTTATAGAGGTTTATGTATAATTTTAAATATCTATTATATTCATTTCATGTGAAGCATAGAGAGTACCTTTATTCTATTATACATATACTCTTATATATAAAGCATTACACATATACCTACATTAGAAAACAAATATATCTTTCATTTCTAGTATGTTCTTATATCACCTTTTAAATAAACAAAAATAGTTCTTTAAATCCATAATCTAGTATTATTATACTTTATAATTATTGCATGATACATTTCTAAAATTATGAAATTTTACATAATAATTTTAATCTAGTAATATAATGTGAGAATTAGTTTAAGTACTCTAATGTTGAATAACCTCTTATGGAAATAATACTCTAATAATGTGAGATAACATGTTGAATGTTATACTTAGGTTGGTAGACTTTGCATGATGGGAATGTGTATTATCTCTACCATTCAAAATAGGTAGGTTAAATAAATAAAAATAACTCTTTAAATAAAATAAAAGAATTAAAAAGGTTAAAATTTATGTATTGTATATAACAAGTATATAAAATAAAATAATTTAAAAGGTTAAAATTTATGTATTATATATAATAAATAAAAATAAAATCTAAAACATTATTAAAGTAGTATTTCAACAAGAGGTTATTCAACATGAGTAGTTAAACTAATTCTCACATTATACTACTCTTTAACTAAAATAAATAAAATGATTAAGATATTTGTATAATCTATATTATTTTTTTAATTTCTTATATACAAAATAAAATCTAAAATATTATTAAGATACAATTATTTACAAAAAAAAGTATTATAAAAAAAATTAACATTAATTAAATCTTCAATTATTAATCAATCAAATTAAATATAAAAAAATTACCTAAATATTAAAAATAAAATTTATAAAAACATTACAAGTTATAAATGGAAGTTAAAAAGATGAAAAAAAAACAAAGGCATTAAACGGGGGAAGTATGGCGTCCGACAAATAAAAATAGGCATACTGTGCAGTCACCACTAAATACGGAAGGCAGAATTACGGTTGCAGATAAAATACAGCCTGCAACACACAATTGTTGGTGTACGAATGGTCAGAAGAGTATGCATAGGCATGCCATGCCTCATGTTGTTTTGGGGGCTGTATAGCCTTTGCTTGACCATGGGTTGAGGTTGATTGGTATTTGGATTGGATGAATTGTCTTTTGAAGTCTATGGCTTGTTGGTATTGACCAATGCAGAGTAATTGGTATTCAACTTGACTAGAAAGCATATCAAGGTAAATTGCAGACATGGTGGTGAGGTCTAAATGACAATGCAAAGGCTAGGATGAAAATGAGGATTAGAAGTTTGACTTGGAGATAATGTGGATAACTTGACTTGGAGGACACTTAGATTTGTTTGTTTTTGAAATGTTTCTAATGTTTTTGGATTTTTTTATATATATATTTTTTACATTTTATTTTGATTTTTTATTTTTCTCGTTTGATTAAGATTTCAATCTTGAATACACATTCACACACGCAAGACAAGATTTGATGCAAGATGTAATACAAATGATTATGATAAGAAGAAAATTCCAAGCACAAAAACAATCCTAGCAATTATTCAAGTGGGGAGATTGACCAATGGTCTTAAGCGAGGATGCACGAGGTTGACTATGGATGATTTGAAATCAAAATCCTACCACACAACCAGGAGAAAGGGGTAATCCACCCTTCACCTTCACTTCCCAAAGGTATAAAGTTCTTTGGGGCTTAGCCAAGAGTGACAAGATTTCAACTCCCAAAGAGGCATGTCTTTAGATTCACACCTTGATTGAGGTCATCCCTTGTAGGGGTGTGTGCTCCAAGTAGGCCTCCTAAGAAGGGTATGAAAAAATCAAACCAAGTGAGGTGTTTTGGAGGACACACACACTTGATCCACACTCGTAGTTGCTAATTTCCCTTTAAAAAATCAAAATGTGTGTAAGAAAATAATGGAAGCACTTATTATTTTTAACCCAAATTCAAAATGTATGATGGAAGAAAATGGTTCATTTTAAGCCCAATTTCAAAGTGTGACAACAAACAAGATGTTTTTTTTAAGCCTTAAATTGAAGTGTGTTGACAAGCAATGATTAGAGATGAAAGATGGAATGTGTGCACCTAGAATTTCTTTAGCTCCAATTTTTTTTGTCCACTTGATCCAATTTGTTCTTTGAAGTGTTTATTTTTTCTACACATTCACAAAACCAACAAAAAATCCAAAACCCTAACAAGATAATTGATCAATAATATTAGAGGGTTAGCTAGTCAAGACAAATCTGATTTTTGGAATTTTTTTTCATAAAAAATAAAAACACAGAGAACAAACCCCTATTGAAATTTCTAGAGCTTTTGAAAAATGTAAAGAAATCCAAAAAATTTGCTATTTTGCACCCAAAATTAATTTTTCATGAAAAATCATTAAAAAATTTATAAAAAATTAAAAACAAGTCCAAATATTCTAATTTTGCGACTACAAGTGCCTAAAATCATCCCAAATTAAAAACAGCTCCAAAAAATCTGATTTTTAGAGTGGAAGCTCTTGATATTGTCCCCAACCTGTATAAATTATTTTTGTGAAAGTATTTGTATCTGTTTGAAATATATGGTCTAATCTTTGAAAATTAGGGTTTTTTCCCAAAATGATGCAAAACCTACAACAAAAAGCTAACAAAACTTGCAACAAGAAGGATCCAACTCCAAAATTCCTCAAAATTCCTCAAAATATTGAGCTAAAAATAAGTTGTCAGGTTCACCAATTTAAATAGGGCTAAAATATTAAGGTTAATGCAATAAAGCATATAAATCAAACCCTAATAAACAATGAAGTACAAATGAGCATAACCACATAAAGCATAAAATAGTATTACCAAATATTCATGCCACCATTGATTCACCTCCATTGCACTTCTCCATTTTGCTTGAATATGATAATTTCCCTCAGATTTGAGTGTGCAATAATAAGCCTATGACAAGTGACTAGCAAAATATTGAAGATTGTTGTCTCACACTAGCAGCATGTACTTGCCTAATATGTGTAGATAATGAAAATGACAAGGGTAAGGTCTTTTATAGAAAATACAAATTTGAATGAATGGTTGAGATTGGATGCCAATAAGATGTCTTAATCAATGGCCAAGACTGAAAGTTGAGGTATGGACTAGGGTTAGGGCTAAATTAGGGAAAATGATAAAGATGAAGGGTTGAGATTGAATTATGAGCTAATTCAATCAAGGGTTAGTATTAAATGAGATGTCAAGAGATAAGATTTGATGTGGAAGATAATATTGGCACAACTAAAGAGGTGATAGGAGGAATTAAATAATAAAAATTATTTAATTTAGGTGGCCAATAAATAATTAAATAATAAAGATATTATTTAATTATAGAGGAATGTGACAAAGGGAATAATTTTGAATTAAATAATGATTTAATTCAAAATTCAAGAGAGTGGACCAAATTAAATAAATAAAATTTATTTAATTTATGGGAGAAGAGGCTAATGAATAATTAAATAATTAAAATAATTATTTAATTATAGTGGAAAGTGGAAAATTAGGAAGAAATAAAGATAGAAATTAATTAATTAAATAATTAAAATTATTTAATAATGAAGAATGAGAGGGGAAATGATGAAGAATCTAAGAGTCGCAAGCCTAGGACAATTTTTAATGTCTACAGTTTCATCCTAGAAAATCTAAGAACCTTATGCGAGCATTATAAGATTTTACAAGAGCATCATAGAGCATTTGAAAGGCATTCAAAGGAAGATTATCAAGAGTTTATTGCAGCAATTCAAGGTTATATCATCATGTCAAAGGCATAGTGCATCAAGCATGTGGTTGAGCTAATGTTATTGATGTAGCATTGAAGATATATTTGTAAGCATTGTTTCACAGCTAATTTGAGATCAAGATTTACATTCTACATGGCACTTCATGTTAGTTTGCAAATTTATATTTCAAGACAAATTCTAAGGTATTATCATTTCATATTTCATGTTTTTTGCTTCAATTTCATTATTTCATCACAAGGTTTAATTACCTAAAATGGGGTATGACTTAGGAAAACCCTTATCCCCTAATAGTCAACAAGTTTTTCTCCTCTTGAATGTGTATTTGTAGATTTATAGGTTGAAGATCTAGTGTAGAACAAGTTTGAAGAAAAAATTTCAAAGTTGTCAAGTTGCAAAAGTTGTCACCTACATTGCAAGAACACAAAAAAAAGGCTACAAAATTTGTTTCAAGTTTTTTGGCAGCTGATCACTGAGGAGCTAAGAGAGATCTCAAATAACAAAACCCAAATCTCATTTTTCAAAAACCCTGACTGGGACCCATTCGCCAATAAAGGCGTATGAGTCCTCTGTGACCTAAAATAAGCCTTCTTGCAACAAGGTACACACCATTCTAGCCTCTCAAAACTTCCCTCATTGTTTCTATAATAGTTAGGATTGATTTTTGATTACTATTTACATCATATCATACACATAATTACATGTTTTAGGGTGAGAATTAGTGGTCTATCATTTTGGTAAATCCTATTTTCCCCCTAAACACATTCCTACAGATGTATTTTCCTTGTGAGTTTGAGAATACAAAAATAAATTGTAGACCATGATTTAATCTAGAAAACAAAGCCTATGTATCAAAAGTAAGTGTTGGCATTGAATCAAATCTAGGTGAGAGCTCTCCAGAAAACATACACATTCAAAATGGTAGAGAAGGGAACACCGAGGGAAGTTGAAAAGTTTATAATAACTTCAATACACAATGATTCAAAGGATAGGCATTATAGTTCTTGGAAGAGTGATTAATGGTAGATAGATTGAACTGTCATGATTAAAACCTTGTTTCCATCAAGGGAAAAGATAATTGTGTATTGCCATCAAGGAAACTCTACAATGAGATAGTCACTTTGAAGTGAAAAGCTATGACAGGACAAAGAAGAAATAGAGGATAGTAATGAGGAATGACCTAGATGAGGATAGGGAACAAATATGATGCAGAGAAATCCATAAGAATACCACCTTGACAATATCAATGACAAACCCTTGAGGCTTTGAAAATGAACTCTTTGTATTTTGAGGCTTTGACAATGGTCTATAATTATAAAGAAAATGACAAATAAGGATAAAATCTTGTGTGGATAGTGTGATAGTGGCAGTATCAGATGATGAAATGACACCATTAAAGAAAACCTTGATGAGTTTGAACCTTTCTTGCAAAGGTTATTGTGATTATTTTCAGTGATAAAGAAGAATGAGCCCTAAGTATTCTACCATATGGCCAACTTAAGGTATCATATAAAGTTTAAGAGCAAGATGAACTAATACATACATAGTCATAGGCAAATTTTTTGCATGATTATAGTCATTAATATGGATTGAAATTTGGTCATATTAGGTTTTGAAGAGAACACCTGAAAATTTGTATAATAGAGAACATATCATATGCAAGAATTTGGTCATGAGTTATAGGGAGAAGTATGGTGTGAAAATGAGCTATGTAAGGGCATCAACCCTGATGAAGTTTTTGTTTTTGTTGTTGTTGTCTAGGACACAATTTTAATTGGAGAAGTAAAGGGGTAGGTACAAGAATTTTTGTTGCTGGTGTTATCCCACTCTCACTTAGATTGGAGATAGTTGAAGGTCACACAACACCCACAAGGGATAGTCAATAGAGTTTTGAAGAAAATCACAAGCATGAAGTTAGCAAGGTAAGGGCAGTGAATATAATAAAATGATGCTAGGATTTTCAAGCATAGAGTTAATGCTTATGTGATATTGTAATAAAGGTATTGTAAATTGATAGTCTTATAGTCATGCAAACCTACTCGTTTATTATTGGTTAATATCAATACATATGAGAAGTGTCAGTCTCAGGAAAATGATAAGTATTTTAATGGAAACATTCCATCTCTTGGTGTTGCAAGGACAATACCTTAAAGGTAGGTTTGGTATCTCTGAAAGTGTCAATTTAATTTCCAAAATTATTAAAATCCTTTCCAATATGTCTTTGCCACTCCAATATTAAAACCCTATCAATGTTCGTGTTGTCAGTATAAACCCTACATAAGGGGTTCTTGAAATAAGTAGTCAAGGTATTGTCCTTGTCTGTGAGAATGAATCGATGAACTATTTGGATTCTTGATCCATTTCCATTTTATAGCTGGTCCAACCCTTTTTAGGAATCCTATATGTTAATCTTGTCTATTGTAGAGGAGATAATCAATAGTAAAGAAGGAAGACATAGTCGTTGAAAAAACAATAAAAAAAGGACAGTAATCAGAAATAAAGGTAATGCATGAAAGCCATTAATATGAATAGTGGATTAAAAATCTTAGAAGAGGTGGTAGATTGCATATTCAAGAAAATTGATCTTCTTGGATTAGAGGGACTAGCCATAAGTCCTATCTTCTACTAGGAAAAAATGTCTATAAGCCCAATGTCTATGTTTTAAACATAATACAATAGTCAAGATAATCTATAGGTTTTGTACAATCTATAAAGGCGGTAGTAATCGGTGATAAAATACAATCAAAGGGGGCAGTTATAGTCATCAAAGAGATTTTCTGGAAGGTAAGAGGGTAGAATATCTTGATGGTCTATGTAGAATAGAGGAATTAGATGAAAGTTTTAAGTTTTGTTGTCAATTTAATGTCACATTTTTTAGGGAAGTGCTAAAGGTAATGATTATGACTCCCTATTCACACATGGATATATTTTAAAAGCCAATCTAGTTTTATAAGTCAAGATCATAAAGTACAATCCTATTTTTGAGAGGCAAAATCAAACCTTAAAATGTAAAAAATAGTGACTTGCAAGATAATAGTTCTCAAGACACATCATGAAGACAAGTGTTAAAATTTAGTCCTTGAAGATTTCCCATGCCATCCTCAGATATTTTATCATTTTTAATCATTTTCCACATGCTTTGTATGTAGTTAAAGAAAAATTATGGATAGTTGCAAGTATCTAGGAGGAGGTTGAGTGAGTTGTCCAATAGGTGGAGACAATCTATGATAGTTTGACTAATTTTGAAGTAGTTACAAGCATCTAGGAGATTTTTAGGAGCTTTTATGGTAGAAAAGATCAAGGAATGACCTTTTCAACACTCAAACATCTTTTTGGAGAAGTTTTTAGGGTTGCAAAATAAGAATTTCAGTTTTGGATGACCAAATGAGTTTGACTCAACCAAATCAAGTAATAACTTGTCTTCTTTCTCAAGCACATGTTCCTATCATTATGAAATAGTTGAGAAACATAAAGGAAAGCTTTAGGAGCAAATTTTGAGTGATTTCTTTCTCTTCTAGCTGATGTAATGTAACTTTCTCTTGAGTTCTTTCAAGTTGGGATAGTATTGTAAGTCAGTTTTCAAGCTTGTACACAACTTTATGTAACACTTTTAATCAATAAAATAAGCTATTTTACCTTCTAATTTTTCTATTTATTATGAAAATCTTCTAGTTAGTTGATAAGTTATCTTGTGGTGATACATTTCCCCTTGATTTATATCATATTTTCCTTGCCTTTGATTTGAATGTATGCATTTTTTTTTATCTCATAACTTGTGTTAACTAGTTAAGATTAGAGTTTATGTTGTGATAGCATGCCTAGCTTCTTCTAAATGCTATTTCAACATGCTAATCCTTGTTATGAAACACTTTTGTAAATACATACAAAATATTGATTTGTGTATGTGTTGGGTTTATATTGTTGATCATTTTGAGTCCAAACAACAATATAGGCTTTGAAAAAATCATTTGGTGCATCACATTAGAAGGAAGTAGGTTCATTTTCAAGTTAATAATTACTCTTTTCCTCAACAAAGCATTACTTTAGTTAGTTTAGGTGATTTTCCAAGTGAAATGGGCCTCTTTGGAGGTTGATCTCCACAATATGAGCCCACACTTAGGGAGATCATCCCATGTTTCACAAGGTGGCTGAGTGATTTTATCAGCTCAAAAAAAAGGGTGCACACTTCTGTGATAGTAAGAATAAATTAGATTTGCTAAGTTTCTTGCAAAATCCACTAACCTCAACACAAGACATTCAATTTAAATGTTGCATTCAAATCAAAACTCAACAAAGAGATATCCCAACACTCTCACCAAAACTTATTAAAATTACATTATCTCATTTAGTTTATTTCAAAAATTATAAATAGAATAGCTTATTTTCTAGAAAATATGGAGGAACTTATTTTTGCAAACATTTAGCTTCATCATAAAAAAAACATAAAATAAAAATAAAATAAAAATGAAAGCCCTCAATATTTCCATGAGAAAAGAAATTTACACAATGAAAACATTCTTGCCTCTCTCTTCAATCTTTCTTCCTCCTCACTTAGTTCTTACACCCAATGTGTATTGGAGTAAAATATGTAATGCCCCAAGCCAACAATTTCCTACTCAAGTATTTCTACAATAACTAGGAACTCTATATAGCTAGTAACTTAACCAAAGAAAAAGGTACACAAGCCTGCTAATCCTTCCTCATTACAAGGCTAACACTACAAGGATTCAATTAGTATGGTCTCTCCTAAGATCATGGCCTTAAGCTTTAAAGATACAACCTAAAAACTAGGGAAAACCAAACCACAAGGATAGAGGAAAGATTACCTCACTTACATGCTCACTAAGAGCATGCCTCACTTCCAAATATGACACACACCATGAGGTTCTCCCCTAGGTACTACTTGGGAAAAGTGAGGATTTCCTTAGCACACTAGCTTCTTAAAGAAAAATCTAAGGATAACATAGAGGTTCTTAGAGGAAAGAATCTAGGAAACTACCTTTGAAAAGCATAAACACTCCCAAATAATGAGGCTTAAAAGACCTAAAGGTAACACAAAAACCAACAAGGAAGCAACTAAACACTAATCATAGGAGAAAAACTCAAATTTTTATTGCCATGATGCTCAACTATGACCCACCTAAGGGTTAAACAACCCAACAAGATCATGAAATCACGATCTAAAAATAAACCAACCACCACTATAGGGCTCAAACACTAAGTACTCTCCCATTAGAATACACAAGATAACTAATTCCTCAAATCAAAATTGTATCTTCTTCTAGCCTTAAGCTAGGAACACCTCTAATTTCCATGTACAACTCCTAAAAACCAATAAGACAACCTCAACTAGAAAATTAACATAGGTATAAATATATAATATAATACTTGATAGAAACAAATAATATGTGCCAAACCACTTAGTAACACACAATCATACCATACACTATGTCAAACATAAGTGCAACTATGGAAATCACATCCTGAATGACACAAGGTGTATCTTCATGCTATCAAATAACATGGATTTTTGTGCTTAAGAAACATCAAAAAATTTAATACCAAGGCACTAGGAAACATGCTATATAGCACACTAAAAATCCAAGCCAAGACAAGTAAGAACACACACACAATTGGTTGACTAAATAACACCCAACCATCTACTAGAAAAAAATTCAAGCATGATGCAAACACAACTTTCCACACAAGCACTCTCAAATTCAAAGAACATAGAATTACATAATCAATATCATATCGAGATTATAATACACTTCACTCAATACCAACAATAAGGAAATTAGAGGAAATTGGATTCAATATGATTCTAATTATGCAAACACCAAGAATTAACACATTATATACCATATACTCCCTTGTACATTCTATTATGGTTTTGTAATGAAAATGATAGAGAACAAAACATAACATAAAATAGGACCAATAATTTCAAACATTTAAAATAGCTGCCACAAAGATAAAATAGATCCCAAGAGGGAGAATTATCAATTTCAACATTAAACTAGAAATGCACGCAATAAAATAATAAGTCAAGTGTGACAAAGGGTCACAAACTAGATAGATGGAAAAGTTTGGTGACTAGAACAACTGTAAGAAAAATAAAATTTCAATGTTAGTCATTGAAACATAGGAAAAAGGGGGGATGGATAGGAGACCTAAAAATGGGATGTGAGATAGGGGACCTATTATGATAGAAAAAGGGGGTGTCCACCTAAACAAAATTCCATCATTTTCATGCTCATTAGGAAGTGGGATAGTGCCAAAAATGATTAGAATTGACTTGCAACCCTTAAGCCGAGTCAACCCTAGGTTCAAACACCATGCTACCTTAACTTCCTTATGACATAAATGATTGAACAATAGTTTTGGGAGAAGAATAAAAGTGCATTAACAATCAAACCTATGAGATATAAAACTTGAAACATGAATTTTTATGATAACACTAACAAAAAACCATTAACCAACAGATCTAAGAAGGTTAGGATGGTGTTTACCTAGCTCCAAAAGTGGGTTTTGTAAGTAAGCTAAGGTAGAAAAACAACTTCCTACACTAATCTTGAGAGGAGAATAATACAATTTTTTTTACATATATTTAAAAGTTACATAAACTTAAGCATAAATATCATGCATACCACAACATAATTATTTACGTGGGGAAAACCCTTTCGGGAGAAAAACCCTTCACTCCAAAATCCACCTAATATATTATTTAGAAATCATAAAGATTACACTATACTTATAGGGCAAGCTTCTCATAGGAGTATCACCAACTAGAGATATAGAGGCAACATGACCTCTATCAGAATCTTAGAATACATCACAATACACAATCATAATACAATTCACTCATAAAATAGGGTTTCCTTCTAGGGAAAGTCAATTTAATAAAATATCAATTGTTATATATGAGACATAATGATGAATGGTCCATATTTACAATAATAAAATATAAATAAAATTTTCCTTTTGGGGGCATTGCCCTCAAGCCCCCACCAGGGAACACTTCTCTTGGACCCCAGTTGATTAGATGATCCCCTTGAACCCCTCATGGGGGTGAACTCCCCACACCCCCCTGTCGTCATCAGATGAATAGTACCTTATGTATCAATAGTAACTTATGTAATTGCAAGGTTGAGACACATTTTTCTAACAGGTTTTAGGCTCTGCTGAAAGACATATTCACCTAGGGAATGAATAGGTCTCTATACAGGGGTTCAAAAATTATTTACGTAGTCCTTGGATCATGGATCTAAGCTTCTAATTCCCCCAAGTTTGACTATCAAAAATATAGAAATACAACTTATAGGTGAGTTTCAATGTCTTGACAACTTTCATGAAAACTTTGACAACTTTGCAAAATTGCACTTTTGATCCAATTTCAATCCTTCTTCACCTATAAACCTACAAACACAAAGAGAGGGAAAAAAAAAATTCGTGGATAAGGGTTTTCCTTGGTCAAACAATAGTTTGGTAATTAAGCCTTGATAATGAAATAGTGATAAAAGTAGAGGAATTAATGAATGAACAAAGTTTGTTACACCTCACCAAACAATTTAATGGCTTCCCTTAATGGATTGAAGTCTAACACATCGCTCCAAGGATTGGATCTTGTATGAAAAGGTTTGATTGCTTGATAGATCTTGATGCTTGAATGCTTGTTGAAACTTGAAACCTACATCATAATGTTAGCTCAAAAAAATGCATGAACACACATAAATCATGACATCATGATAAGATCTTGAATACTACAATAAATGACTAATAAATCTACTCTCCAATACTCTTGACAATAATATTTTCTCTTGTAATGATTGCATAAAGTGTGTTATATTTGAATTGATAAAAAGACCTTGTATTTATAGGTATTTCTGTAATTACTCAACAATTAAACATCACAAGCCTACCTTTGAAATTTGAATTGAGATAATTAAAATTCCACCAAAAAAATATTAAAAATTGGGTTTCAAGACTTAAGAGGGACCCATTTTCCCTTGGGTGAATGGGTCCTAGGCCTTAAACCTAGGACACATATTTTCCAAGATGTGTAATTAAGTGTAGGCATTGATTAAATGTGGGTATTCTTTATGAAAAAAAAATTAATTATGATTTTGAATGAATAATTGGGTGAATCAAAGGCTTAATTAATTACAATTAATTAAGGGGATGCAAACATAGTGTGAAAATGTAAAGGTGTAAATTTTTCTACACTACATTTAGCCCCTGGACCCCTCGCAAGGGGAGAACCCTCAGTACCCCCTGTCATGATCAGATGAATAGTACCTTATGTATCAATAGTAGCTTATGTAATTGCAAGGTTGAGACACATTTTCCTAAAAAATCTCCCACTTTTAAAATACCTTGCAAAAGCTACGGGAGGGTGAATAAACATCATCTATTAATTGCTAGGGGCTGAAAGGCCCATAGTCTCTAAACACCATATAAACTTCTCTATGCTCACAAGTTTAGTTAAAGAATTAGTAAAATTCATAAAAATATCTACCTCAACCAACTTTACCCTACCATCTTCGACCATATCTCTAACAAAATGATACTGTACATCAATGTGTTTAGTTTTGGCATGAAATGTCGAGTTCTTGGCTAGACATATCACACTTTGAGTATCATAATAAATTTTTACTACACCTTATTTTATTCCAATATTTGAACACAGTCCCTTATGCCAAATGGATTCTTTACAAGCATGAGTAGCTACCATATACTCTACTTCAGTAGTGGAAAAAGAAACCACAGCCTGTTGCTTACTCATCCAACTAATCACACCACCAAATAAAGTAAACACGTAAGAACTAGTGGATTGTCTACTATCAAAATCATCTACCTAGTCTGAATCCACATGAGCATGAATATCAAGGGAAATCTCATCTTCAATCATATTTCTATTACAATATAAGGAATAATTTGAGGTATCGTGCAAATATCTAAACACTCTTTTAAATGCATCCTAATGAACTCTACTAGGATTAGACATATATCTGGAAAGAACTCCTACTGCTTGGGCAATGTCTATTCTAGTGCAAATCATAGCATACACCAAAATTTCAACTGCACTTTGGTAAGGAACTCTACTCATTTCTTCCATCTTTGATGGGGATGTTGGAAAATCTAAAATAGATAACTTTGTTCCAATTGGAACAGGAACAAACAATGGTTTTCAATCCTACATATCAAACCTCTATAAAATTGAGTTGACATACTTACTTTGGCTAAGTCGTAGCTTTCTATTCACTCCATCTCTTTTAATTTCCATCCCAAGAATGTGTTTAGCTACACCAAGATCTTTCATTTCAAATTTAGCAACAAGTTGAGATTCTAGTTATGAAATCATACCTTTCCCTCTACCAATAAATAACATATCATCAACATATAATACAATAAATAGGAAATGATCACCATCATTTTTATAATAAACACAATGGTATGATTTAGAAAGCTCAAATCCAAAACTCAACACATATATATCAAATTTCTAGTGCCACATCCTAGGACTCTATTTTAATCCATACAAAGATTTCTTCAATTTACAAACCAAATTATTTTTACCTTTCACCACATAGTGTTCTAGTTGTGTCATATAAATATCCTCCTCCAAGTCACTATGAAGGAAAGTAGTTTTAACATCCATTTTCTCAACCTCTAAATCATAAGCAACAACAATAGAAAGAAAAAATATAATGGATGCCATTTTTACAATAGGAGAAAATATCTCACCATAATCAACACCCTCAACTTGAGAGTAACCTTTTGCAACCAATTGTAGACACTAAAAATTGTCCTAGGTCTACAACTTCTAAATTCTCCATCATTTCCTCTTTTGTCCTTCATAATTAAATAATTTTTAATTATTTAATTATTTTCTAAAGTCATAAGTCTTCTATTAATTAAATAATTTTAATTATTTAATTAATTCATTTCTATCTTTATTCCTCCTTGATTAATTAATTAAATTTTAGTTATTTAATTACATCACTAATTGAGTCCCTTTCTTTCTAAAATTAAATAAATTCTTATTTATTTAATTTTTTATATCACCTTCCACTATAATTAAATAATTATTTTTATTATTTAATTATTCATTAGCCTCTTTTGTCATAAATTAAATAAATTTTATTTATTTAATTTGGTCCAATCTCTTGAATTTTGAATTAAATTATTATTTAATTCAAAAGGTCTTCTTTATCACATTCCTCTATAATTAAATAAGTATTTTAAATTATTTAATTATTTACTGGCACCTAAATTAAATAATTTTTATTATTTAATTTCCTCTCGCCTCTTTCTCCATGTCGATCCTTATCTATCCATGCCTTAATTAACCTCCACCCTTGATTAAATTATTTATAATTTAATCTTGACCGTTAATCCCTATCATTTTCCCTAACCCTAGTCCATACTACATCTTTCATTCTTGGCCATTGAATATCGACATTCAATCTTAGCCCTTCATTTAAAATTATATTTCCTATAAAATACCATGTCATTTCCAATTTGAGATTTATCTAGACATACCTACACAAGCTTATGTGATCTTATGCTATCTTTCTATCAAGTCTATTAACATCAAGTCAAGTGCATCCATAGTCAATTAGAATCTTCAATATTTTTCTTTTTCATTGTCATTAGGCCTATTTGCATACTCAAAAATATGAGGGAAATTATTCATATTAAGAAAAATGTAGAAGTGCAATGAAGGTGAATCAATGGTGGTATGAAGATGTTATGGTAATATTTCTCTATGTTTTGTGTCTTTATGCTTATTTGTACTTCATTGTTTATTAGGGTTTGATTTATATGCATTGCTACCTAACCTTGATAATTTTAGCCCTCATTACATTGGTGAACCTAATGTAAAAGGACAAATTTGCAAAATTTGTATAAATTTTTTAGTTTTGAAGGTCACAGGTATGGATCAATGTAATCGCCAAATGAAATGATGCAATCAATTTTTACATAGTGTCATAACCATGATGTTGAATGACACAATTGCTCCATATTAGGGCACATCTTGACTTCGTTTAATTTCTTAGTTTTTTTGGAATTTTTCAATTGTTTAGTTTTTCATTTCAGTAGGTTAATCTTAGTTGCATATCATACTTGTTATTAGTCCTTTGGATTTGGTCGCATTTCTTGTAATTTTGTAGGTTTAGGGTAAAACTACATAATTGACTAACATTTTCCACAACCTCAAAGGGACTGAGTGCATCTACTATCGACAAAAACCATAATTGATTTCTTGAGCCACAATCAACATCTTGGATGATTTAATCACAATTCTTGTGACACAATTGCTTTTGGTTATGAGATGCAACTGTTATTTTGTGCCACACAATTGCCTATTACTTTAAAATTTATGTTTTTAGTCAAAATTTTTAGTTTAGATCTATTGCATTTTGTAGCTTAGGGGTTTTTTGTTATTGACATTGGATTTCTAGTGTGTAGCATAGGTGGGAAGGATGCATTTCACTTGATATTGCTAATCTATGTATCTTGTCTTCTTTTCATACACTCATTGGGATTAAAATTAACCTTGCATTTACATGTCATTGGGCTTAAAATTTACAATAATTTGCATTTATTCACTCATTGGTTAAAAAGAACTTGCATATTCACTCATTGGTCTAAAATTAACCTTGTATCAAGTGTCTTTTTCACATATTTCTTCGAGGGTTAAACAAAACTAGTGTCTTTATTGTCTTGTGGTTTTGTAACTTTTCTTAAGGTGTGTATGCTCTTCTCTCACACCATTTGGTGATCTTGAGAATTGAAAGAATCTTTTAGGCATTTGCATAATCACCCACACTTTTGGTTTTGGATTTAAAATGAACATCATGCGAGTGTGAGAAAAAGGTGTTGTGAATGCTCTCTCCTTGTGCTTCGTGCAACCTTGGAGATAAAAAAAATATACTTATCTCAATTTTGTTTACCTTTAGAGAGTCTACCTCAAAAGAGGGAATGACCGAAGTAGTACTTTGTTTTGGTCCACTATATAAATATTCATGATTTTTGGGAAAGTCTTCAATCACCTGGTGCAGATGTCCTATACAGATGAGTGTCACCCTTAGTATCCATAAAATATGTCAAAATACTTTCTAATGAAGGGACTAGGAGGCATCTTTCTAGAGCTAATATCCCCTCATGTATAGGAATTAGTATTACCCCGAAACATAAATTAAGAACCACTTGTTTTAGAGGCTAAGAACCCTTTTACTTGTTGGTGCAGGAACAATTGTTTTGAAGCCTCCCTATGTTCCACCATTCATTATGGAGACAAAAATTCCCTTGGTTCACAAGATCTTAAGATCTTCAAGGGTAAGATATTTTGGTGTGCCCATGCCATGTAAGGGGGATCTAGTGTCACCAAGATCTCTAGCTATCCACTTCGTTTAGGTGTTTGGAGCAATCCAAGTAGGGATTCAACAAGTAGTATCCTTTCCAGGCTAGTTTGGGCATTGTATATGAGTGTCTTCTTACACATTTAAACATTTTCACACTCAAATAAGATGAAACAAGTGTTTTCAAACTTTTTCTATGTTTTCCAAAATTAAACATTGCAAAATCACCTTAAAATTGGTCAAAATTCAGTCAAAACCAAGCAAGATACACTGTAAACCACAACTAACTATTATTCACTACAACTGTGAAATTAAAAATTGTAAATACAATTTCCAGAATGATCCAAGTGACTATCATTCACCATAACCAAGACCTGAAGTGACACAATTTCCTACCATTGAAAATTTTAGGGCAAACTAAGATAAAGTCATTTTCTAATCAATCCTAAGCATTACCTAGTCCTTTGATCATAGACTTGCAAATTTCCAGAACTATCATTTATCATCCATCCATTCCATCCATCATTGCATACCTTGCATTGACCATAGGAAAAACATTAGGACATCCTTTAGCTTGCATTCACCTTGCTATAGACTTTAGCTTTGGAAACTTATCAGACTTGAGACTAGTCCATAGTGACCAAATTAGATTTGTCTTGACTTCAACCCTTTTCCATCACCTTAGTCCTTTGTAATTTAGGTTGGATCCTCAACTCTCAAGGCTAATTTGAGACTAGCTTTGTCAAACCTTGTCATTTAGTCATTACCATCATTGAATTCTTGATAAACTAGATTTTTAAGCTTAGCTATCTTAGTTTGATTAAGAAATTTTACTTTATATTTTCCATAAGGTGCTTAATAATCATACATTTAGTCATCATCCTAGGTCATATTACCATTTTACCTATCATCCTTTCACACTTTCATTCCATTTGGCATATCTTGGACATTTCTCAAGACTTTGATCTCATTGTGGCACTCTTGTCATTTGACTATTTTCACCTTGGTTCCTTGTCTTGACATTATCCTTAGACATAATTTACACCTTGAAAAATCCAAAAAAAAAAGTCATTTTTCATAGACACAACCATAGCTTGGACATCATTGTAATACCATCCTATTGAAAACTCAACATCTTGCCACTTTGAATTCATAACTTGGTATCATCCTTAGGCATATCTTATACTTGAAAAATCCAAAAAACATAGTTGCATAACCTTGGTATTAGTCCTACCTTGGTCATACCTAGGCATAACTTTGCATACTCACCTTAGAAACCATACCACATCATCACCATCACATTCATTTCCCTCTTTCAAGTCTTATATGGTCGAAACAAGGTTGCAAAGGAAATGAAAAGAAATGGAAATTCTGCAAGATGATGAGTTTTTCAACCCCTTTGGCATGCCTTCCCATGGGGCACCTATACCACAAAAGTAATTCCCTAAGCCATTCAAAAAAATAATCCTTAGAGACCAACAAGGAACTATGACCATAGAAGAAATAGAGGTCACCACACAAGATCTTGAAGTAGCCTCTTTTGTGGATGAAATTGTGGCATTAGACCCTCAATGTTTCCTAGATAAACTTTTTTTTAGAAGGAGCCAAATTACCTCCTAGGTTTGATGTCAATACCCTCCAAGAAATGCCTACACAAAATAATAAAAACCAAGGAAACAATGCACCCATTTCCAGTGGTCCCATCCCACAAGTCAACACATCTATACCATTAGGAGGATCCACACAAGATGTAAATACAATCCATACCTCATCACTTGGTACCCAAAATATGACACAAGACATGACACCAAACATGACACAAGGAATGACACCAAACATGACACAAGTCATAACACAAAGCATAACACAAAGCATAACACATGGAATGACACCAAACATAACAAAATCCATGTCACAACCCTTTGGTACCACATTTGCTACATCTAGTACCATAGAGGCATCATCCTCAAATCCATTTGGCATAAAAAAATTTCAACCAAGAGACCAAAGATTTACATCAAAAAGACTCCTAAAATAGACACAATACCAAGCATGGGGTTTTCTCAACATACTATTATGTCACAAAAAGGGCCTACTCCACAAATACATTTGCAAAACAATATCCAAGGTTCCATCCCAAAAAATACACAACTTGGCAACCAAGGCTCCTTCAGGCAACATGGTAACCAATGACCTTTCCCACAATATGGTAACCAAAATCCACATGGTCATAATTTCATGAATTCTTGGCATAAACAATCCAATCCACCTCACTACACTCACATTTTGACCTATTGGTTCTATTTTACAACGTAACCAGGTTTGTCTTCTAATCTACCTATGGAATTGCAAATTCCAATCAAAGGTAACTCGAAGGACCTTGAACAACTAATGAGGACTTTAAAAAATCCTCCTACACTTCAGGCTCTGCAAGACCCAGGAGGGTGATCCCTTAATGTGTTTACAACCTCTACACCATTATTATAAATGACATTAACAATAGCAGATAATATCACCTAATAGCTCACCACAATAGGATAATATCAACTAGAATTGGCTGTTCATAGATAATATCAACTATCTGGAGCATGAGATAACTAAACACAATCCATTGTATAAGATAGTCATTGATTTGAAATTTATAGCAAGCTCTAGGCAAAGAAAAACAAATATTGAACTACACTAACAAGTACAACTTAGATCAGTGCCATATATCCATTGCAAGAGTCAAATTCATAAGCATCTAGAGGTTTATGACATATTTAATACATGACATATAAGATCCCTGACAATATTGCATTACAATTTCATCAGTATGCATTCTAACCCAATACTACTTATCAAATCCTTATACAGAACATATCTGCCTATAATCCCATTCAAACATTTTAATTAATTCCTTGAATTAAAGATAAAATAGAATTATACACACCAAAATAGTGAGATGGATAAAAAAACCCTTAGTTATTTCATTCAAAGTTCATATATGCATGTACAATGGAGAGACATGAGCTTGAATTTATCATTTCAACTCAAATGCTAGTACTGTTATACAACATTAAATCCCCATGAACTCAAAACCTGTTACAAAATGACTCAAAACCTAAAATGCATTTCTCTCTAAAACCATTGGACTTTACAATTTTCTCGACAACTTCACCTAGACTCGACCAAAAATTATCTAACTTGCTAACCCGTACTTTTGGCCTTGAAATCCTTCTTATAGAGAATGCGGGAGAAAACAAGCATTGGGCCAAAAAGTACACATGTCACCAGCCAATTGGAGCACCTGGTGATATTCCAAAAATTGTTACAACAACCATCACCCTGAAGAATATTCTTGTTCATCATGTTAGCTGAGGAAAGTTGATGCAACAACAAAAACCACAAGAAACTTGCTCTAAGAATGCCATCAACACAAAATTGGGACCATTGTAACCGCAACATCTGATTTGCCACTTGTTAGTAGTCCATTCTTTTTACTCTTCCTCAATCAAATACTTAGTTACCCATTTCTTGTATTCTTCATCAGTTGACCAGTCAAAATTAATTACCTCATCCACCTTGGCATTATAAGGTGTGTATTTTACTGCTACCTGATTTGCATCCCTTTCAAAAGATTCCAAAAATGAGCTGGTACTAATGGTTTTATCCATATAGCTCACCAACAAATCATAATCTGAATCATCACAAATTAATTTAATTTGATCATTGATGACCTCACTTGCTTGATCTTGCCATTGTTGGAGTGACATGATTTTCCCTTGCTCATCAATTATATCAGGTAGCAATGTGTTACCCCAATCATTGAAATTCTTCACCAACTCCCTAATCTTCCTACTCAAATCATCTGGTAAGGTTTGAAAACCCTACAATGACTTAACTAATACTTGAGTAGGCTTTAATGATTGGGGCCTATTATTTGTGTCAAACCTCGAGGCCTTATACATGATATCCAAATCACTGGCCCTAGGGATCCAATTTTCAATCAATGGTATCACTACCTCCTGATCCCTATCAATATTCTTTATTGCTTCTAATAGCAAAGAATATAAAGAATGTATAGATAACAATTTACTATCAACCTTTTCATTTAAATGCCTCAAAACAACAGTAACAATCTCCTTTTTCTTTAAAAGAGATCCCTTCTCACTTACCTTTAATGATTCCTTCAATTCATCAATTTTTTGCAAGAGCTGCTTTTTTGTAGGATCAAGAGAGCATTTTGTTTCTTCTTCAATTTCCTCTAAAGAAGGGGTGATGGCAGGATTTTGACTGGAAGATCCTGGTGTGGAAACAATTGGAGAAGCAGGAGGCACTGACCTTGCTGTGGAAGGTAATGTACTGGTTCCTAGAGCACTTGATGTCTCCCTAATCTGTTTATGTAGACACCTAAAAAATGACCTAGGCCTACAAGTTTCATTTTTACCACTTTCATCCTAGCATAATTAAGACATTTAATTATGTCCTTGGTCCACATTCAACTATTGATTAAATAATTCATGTCTTTGTATTCTTCATGATTATTAAATAAATAAATTATATTTATTTATTAAATACGTCATTAATTGTCTAAGTCTTCCCTTAATTAAATGAATTTCTTAATTTATTTAATTTCCTTTCTTCATTAATTATTCCTGATTATTAAATAAATGAATTTCATTTATTTATTTGATATGTCACTAACTGTCACAATTAAATAAATTTATCAATTTATTTAATCAGTCTTATCTTCCAAATTAAATAATTAATTTTAATTATTTAATTGCTAATTTCACTTTTCTCTCATTTTAAATAAATGAAAATATTTAAAATGATTTCATTTAATTAACTTTCACTCTTTTTAGTAAATAATCTGAAAAATATTATTTACTTGTCACATAAAATTATCATTTTGAATTAATTAAATTCAAAAGGATATTAATCTTCCAAAAATCAAGCAATCGGGCAGATTCTTGATTTTCCAAATCTAATCTTCAGTCCAAATCTTATCTTCTTGATTTTTTGAATCTTGCAAATCAGGCAATATTATCTTCTTGATTTTTTGAAAATCTTTATTTCTTTAATTAATTTCCTCATTTATTTCCACCGTCGATCTGTTTATCTAACACATTTTCTTTACCGTATGATTAATGAATTTACACTAAACCTAATTAGGGATTCTTAGGTTTAATCTGGACCTCTCATTTTAGGTTCTTGTCATCAATTAATCTCGTTCGTTCATTCGAATGGCATTTTCCTCTCACTTGTCCATTACACGCAGGCACATGCTGACATTTTGCATAGACATTCTAGACATTTACTTGCACATTTTAGTTTTTCATATGCAATTTCAATATTGGTTATAGTCATTTAGTCAAATCTTGGCATTATTTAGGCATAGGAATTGGCAATTGTAGTTATTGGCATAGGCATTTAGACTTTTAAGTAAATCCTTCAAAACTTGCTTTAGTCTTGTCTCTTGTCATAGTTTCTCAAACACAAATCTGAGGGCATCTTTATTTACTGCAAGCTAGGAGGTGTAATGAAGGTGAACCATGGAGAATGAAGAGATCTGGTGATATAATCCCCTTTTGTTTTCATTGTATTCCTTTGTGCTTCGTTATTTTCATTGGATATTGATGTTATTGATCTAACCATCTAACAATCTATTTTTCCCTTGATTACATTGGTGAACCCGACTCCATTTTTCTGGTTTTTCGTACATTTTTTCTTTGTTTTTTGTTGTTTTGCAGGTATAAGTATGGATCGACGCAACTATTTTTTAAAAATATTGTGACGCATTTGATGTGTCGTGACGCATTCACTGACAGAAGATCCGCAATCGCCCTGATAAGCCGCAACTGATATCTAGAATGACGCATCTAATCAGTCGAGCCGAATCTGAAGTCCAGAATGATGCAACGACTCTATCGAGCCGCATCTGACTAGTAAAAAATTTTTTAGTCAATTTTGTCATTTTGATTCTTGGATCTTAGGGTTTTCTGGTTTCTGTTTCTTTTTTGGTTTTCCGGTTTTCTATTTTTCTAGTTTTGCATTTCTGCATGTTGGCTAGATTAGATTTTTTTTGTGTTACTAATCTTCATTTGTAGCGTGTGGTGATCCCTATTTGTGTATCGAAGACCATTGCATAAGGAACTACTAATCTTTTATTTGCAGGTTCGAATGTCGAAGATAGAATAAACAAACATTGTGTTTGTTTTTTCTTTCGTAGATTAGCAAACATTTGATTTTGGTGCATATAAAAAGAACACATGTCTTCTTTGATTGATTGTGTTTGCAAGATGGTAGGTGAGTATGCTCTCACTTGGTGAAAACCTCGTGATCAGAAAACCAGACCCATCTTTATTTGTTTATTACCCTGATTTGGTATATCGGAGTATCCTCTCCCCTTGCACTTTCGGGCAATCTTGGGTGTAAGAGAAATGGTTACCAACTCTAGAAATTGGGCCTACCTGGGGATTTCATCACCCCAATGTGACTCAAACCGGAAATGGAGCTAAAGCCAAGCTACCCTCGACTGGTATATAAATGTAAACCTTAAGGGAAAACCTAAGGTTGCTTGTGCGGATGTGTCATACGGACAGAGTTATACTCCCTTAAACCCTATTGAGCTTAACCTCTTTAGGTTGGACTGCCACCTTAATGGTGATTAATCTCTTGCCCCGTGTATGGCCACTCGAATGAGGGTCCCTAACTAAAAACTCTTGTATAGAAAGCCAAAATCCTTCTATTTGCTAGCGCAGCACTGGTCGGTGTGAAGGCATCCACACTTTCGTAGTTTGTAGTAGAGGTGATCAGCTTGCCATGGGAGTTTCATGGGGGTTGGAAGCTTGGTTGGCATAAGAAGAGAGTGCACTGTAAGGGGGAGCCCGTGCAGCCAAGCTTCTAAATTCACATGCTACAGATATGCAGTTGGGGAAACCTGTGTGGAATCTAGCGAATATTGTCATGGCCTAACCTAGGATCGTGCTTATCTAATGTGTGTTTGGTTACATTTTAAACGCTGTGTTTGTCAAGAGTATTCTGGTTCTATCACAGTTTGAAACAAACCATTCTCCAAACAGATCAAAATTTCCATCAAAACAACAAGAAAATCATTTTGAAATTAAACTGAGTCGCATATGTCAAACCGCAACTAATTTTTTGTAATGCAACTGATCTATTAAACCACATCTGACACTTATAATGCTGCATCTGTAGGTGTCGCGATGCATTTGAACACTGAAAAGCTGCATATGCAAAATCAAGTTGCATTTGACAGTCCAAAAGCCACAATTGCAAAACTAAACTGCATTTGCTAAACTGTGACACATTTGCAGATTCAAACGATGCATTTTCCTGTCAAAATTTTAAACTTTATAGTCGAAACCTGAGGTCTTCAAATTGTCAACCATTTGTCAACCATTGTTTCCTAGAAGATTCTATCAGAAACCAAACTTGAAATTTGCTCAAAGTCTTCACCATTAGTTTGCATTCGTCACCATAGGTCTCATACTTCATTCTTCTTAGTTCCATACATTTGGCATTAGATTATCCCTAGGTTCACATTTTGCATACTTAGGATTAGGAAAATCTTAGCACACTTTGCAAAGTCATTATTTTTGAAATTAGACTCTCTTGGACCAAGTTATCAAACCCCCTTTTTAGTCATTGTCCTCTTTTGTGAGATTTCTTCCAACTCAAAAATCTAGTTAGGAAGACTCACTAGTCATTTAGACCTTGTCAACTTGTCACTTCCAACAAAGTCCTTTAGCAGTCAAAATAGAAAACAAAGTTCGAGCTTAGAAGTGCTTAGATAACCTTGTCTTACATTGCATACACATTGCATATCCTATTCACGAAAATCCAAAAACATTAGTCATTCTAGGCGTCATTTTGAACTTAGACTTCACGTAGTGTCATACTTGCATTTAGTTGTCATTCCCGTTTGAGCAATCTCATTTATGGTCGAAACTAGACTTCAAAAACAAAAGAGTCAAATGGAAAACTTTCGACAAGATCCTACGTTTAATGTCAACAATCCTCCACATGACCCAAACTGGACCTTTTACGATCCATTTTCCAATTTAGACAATCAACCTCCAATAACAACACAATCCTCATCAAACACTCCATTCGAACAATTCTTGCAAAAAGATGAAAATGGCCAACTACTTCAGGAAAACATAGAGGCATTGACACAAGACCCAGAGGCTTGACAACCTGCTAAAGCAATGGTCCGTTAGGATAGAGACAAATTCTTAGCTATGCTCTTGAGTGAAGGAGCTAAGCTACCACAAGGATTTGACGTTAGCACGCTAAATTTGACACATCCTGACCCTAATGCCAATAACGCACATAACATGTCACATAGTGGTCAACTTCCAAATACTACGAGCAATACTTCCTTTGGGACCACAACGACAGTGCATACCACTCCCAACGTCCCAAACACCCCCAACATCCCCAACACCACAAATATCATGACAGTCAATACCACGACAATAAATGCCACAAGGGCATCATCAAGTCACAACAATCCCCCCTTGATAGCTCCATCTACTACCATGAACACAACTTCGTCATATCTGTCTAGTGGTATTTCAAAAAATCCTTTGGGAGGAGGCACAAGATGTGTATTTATCCAAGGACAACAACAAAATGTTAACATGACAAAACAATCAAATGTCATTGCCTCCCAAGGTACAAACACAAACGTTCCCCTTGTACAAAATCAACAATTCGCACAAGGAGGCCAAGCAACACAACCCATGACATCATTGACCCACCATAACATTCATGGTCACAACATCCCCCAAATAATGACACACATGGCTAGGGGACACATCCCAACCTACTCATCTAGCATTCATACTCATCAACATGCACCCAATCATAACTTCCAATACCAACATGTCAATCCACACACGTCATACATACCACAACAATCCATACCACCACAATACACCAATATTCACGCACAACAAATAGGAACACATGGTGTACCAGGCAATCCAACGTACGGAAACATAAACGACCCTACCATGGATGACCTCAAAACAAGAGTGAGGGACATGGAGAAAACTATCCAAAACATGTACATTTTAGGCAAGAAATCAGAAATATCATATGACCTGAATGTCTACCCATTCGACACAAACTTATACATGCCTTCGTTCCCGCTAGCATATGTGTCACCCAACTTCACAAAATATAGAGGCAAGACAAATCCCATTGAACATGTTCGTGAATTCACAACCAATTGTATGGACATTGCCTACGAACAAACATACTTGATGAGACTTTTTCCTAAAAGTCTGGCAGGTCAAGCCCTTGAATGGTTTTCAACTCAAAAAGATATCCAGACATGGAATGAGCTTAAACAAAAATTCATAAGAAATTACGCGTACAACATCGACATGGATACCTCTATCACTACCTTGTGCAATCTCACGCAAGAAGATTATGGTGAGACATTTATTCCATTCTTTCAAAAATGGAGAAGCCTCGCTAGTCGATGTCACATTGACATTCTTGAAAGGGAAAAAGTCAACATGTTTGTCCAAACACTTCTAGGGCCCCTAAAATTTGCATTGCAAATACATTGTTGCACAAACTTCACAGAATTAGTTGAAAAAGGGGTCCAAATTGAGAAGGCCTTTATCACAAAGGAAGAACTAAGATATGGTTCCAAAAACACAAACATCAACCCACCCACCGACAAAAACAAATATTGGGTTAAAAATAAGCACGTTACAAACGACAGTGTTGCGCAAACACTGTAGGTCTTGTATTGGCCCTAAAAGGGGTTCAACAACAAAATAGACCAACAACGAAATTGACACCTCCTCCCAATACTTCTTCAAACAACCAAAGTGGTCAAAACAATCAGGGACAATATCGTCAAATGAGACAATTTCCTAGAGGTTGAACATACACCCATTTGGGTGAACCCATTGAAGAAGTCCTTAAGAAATGCCTCTAGCATGGGGTCATCATACTACCATAAATAAAACTGTATGACCCAGGACAATTCAAACTAGCATGGTGGAATGACAATGCACTTTGCGAATACCATCTAGCCAAAGGGCATACAACCTCTAACTGTTGACAATTAAAAAACTTAATATAGGATCTTATTGAAAATTGCACCATCGAAGTAGGTGGATCACAATTCACCTCTAATTTAGATCACACTATCCACAAGAATACACTACAGGACCATGGTTCTCATAATGCTTCCACTTCAGGTCCACAGAATCAATCTAACTTCACCCAAGTCACGTACGATTATTCTGGTGGACCTATTATAAACAATGTCCAAACTAAAAATGAATACATCAATACCATTATGGTTAGAAGAGCACCCCAATGTAATGCTACAACTCGTAGTGGCAAGGTCACTATAGTTGGTCCACCTCCCGCTAAACAAGCCAAAACCACTATACTGGGCCCATCGGCTAAACAATCACAACCTGCTCCATCTACTAAACAGCCAAAAACTATCCCAACCACACAGTAGTGGAAACCCAAAAGTCAGTTGAACCTCATTGACCAACTAGGAAAGACTCCCACACAAATATCTATACTTGAGCTGCTACGTATTTCTCCCACACACAAAGAAATCCTAGATAAAACTCTCCTAGAGTCGTCGGTCCCCAAGGACATCAATGTCAATCAATTTGAAACTATGGTGGGATATCTCATTATGCCACACCATGTCACCTTCTCAGATCAAGATTACTCATCACATAAAACCAACCACAATGATGCATTACACATAGAAACTTTTGTCCACAAGCACAAAGTTAGACAGGTTTTAGTAGATGGCGGAGCAGGATTGAACATATGCTCCCTCAAATTGGTTAAAGCTCTAGGGTTCTCTGATGCATGCATAGACCCAATGAAAAGTATAGTGATCAAAGCATACGATGATGAGGAATGCTCTTCACGTGGCTTTATCTCTCTCCCAATCAGAGTGGGACCGGTTATCGTGGACACAACTTGCCAGGTCTTAGATTTGGAACTATCATATAACATATTGCTAGGCCGTCCATGGATTGACACCTTAAAAGCCATTCCATCTACATACCACCAATGCCTCAAGTTTCCATTTGATGGCACAGAAGTAACCATATACGGAGACCCTAACCCTTTCCAATATTGTACAAACTTAAGGGGTATCTCCAAAAACTGAGTACCTATTAACCGAGAAGCACCTAGCTCCTCGTCATCCAAGTATATCGACCCTTCCACACTCACGTCATCTTCCACATCCACTCCATCCACGTCTTCTGCTATACCACCACCTTCCACCAGCTCTAAGACTGAATCCACTGTCAAAATCTAGGACCTTGGCTACGGAGAATTCAAACTGCACACAACATACAACATAACAACAATTCCCAGGTCTCCCAAGGACTATGGTCGGCCATGTTTTAGAATGGAACCTCAGGAAACCTTCAAAGTTCCACTGAATACAATTTTTATCAAGTGGGGAGACATGAGTGATGAAGACCTTGTTGACATCACAAGATGGATCTATAAGGATACTGTCGTATTACCTCCATTACCAGTTCAAAGATATGGCAAAGGTTACAACATCATGAAGGCTAAAGGCTATGATGGTACTAGTGGCCTTGGAAAAAATAAAACTGGTCAAAGGGAACCCATAGAACCTTTTCAAATTCTGAAGTATCTTGGATTAGGGTTTGGATCACTCAACAATGATGATCGACGTACCTCTGGGCTTTCAAATGATTGAGTACATGCTTCTGACAGTGCCGAGACAACTAGGGAAACCCTCATCGAAACAGACTCCCATGAGTGGGAATTTGGCTCAGAATGATCCCTAAGTGACTGTTGTCTTGATGATTTGTTTGTCGAACTAGGGGAACTGACCTCTGAACAATGATTTTGGCAAACATTCAAAATTGAACAAGCACCAAATAGTCAAAATCCCACTACCACTTCCCATGACATACAACACCCAGTGTCTGACCCCCCTCAGTCCAACCTATCAGAGGTATTAGACAACATTGACAACCAAGGCTCTACAACCTTTACTCCTTATTTTAACAATGAATATGACACTAGTGAAGGAGAATATTGGATAGAGTTCGATGTCGAGTTGGACGATGATAACCTCATCTACAACATCACTGAACACGTCTGTATGCTGTCTGCATCCTCACCCCAATTCACCAACATGGATGATGGCATATCCTTAGTTTACCCTGACCTAGTTGATTGGGACTAGCAAGGACCGCTAGTGCTAGATAAATTTCAGAATGATGAGGCAATTGCTAAATTTTTGGGACTGAGAGAAGGCATACCCAGTGGGGACCACAAATCAGGATTTGCTATTGATTTAGACTGCATGACATACTTTGACGAGACTGTTCAGTCCTCTAGTCACAAAAGTAAAAGTAAAAATAAAACAAAAAGTGAAACATCTCTAGGTGAAAACTGAAAGGCACCTCTTGACGATAAAATAGTAAAAATAAAGGATGTATCTATGGGTGAAAACCTCTCTGAGGCACCCAAAGATGGAGGATTGGACTTTCTCTCTGTGCAACAGGAGAAATCGGCTATGCTGATTGAGGACACAATAGAGGATAGCATTTCAACTGCAGAGGATCCCAAGATGGTCCTCTATGGTACCTCATTGACTGACGAAGAGAAACCAAAATTTCATAAATTCTTTACAAAATGGAAAATCAACTTCACATGGTCCTATGCTGACATGCCAAGATTGGACCCCAAACTGGTTCTGCATCATCTGCCACTATTACCCAATGCTAAACCAGTCAAGCAGACGTTGCACAAAATGCACCCTCAAGTTGCTCTATTGGTCAAGGCCGAGTTAAAGAAATTACTAGATGCCAGATTCATAAGGTCTATAGATTATGCTGAATGGATTTCCCACCTAGTGCTGGTGACAAAGCCAAATGGGTTGATTCATGTATGCACAGAATTTCAGGATCTAAATAAAGCATGTCCAAAGGATGACTTTCCTTTGCCCAACATTGACATCATAGTTGACCTAATTGTAGGATATGAGATGCTATCTCTCATGGATGGTTTCTTCGGCTATAATTAGATTCACATTGCTCTTGAAGATCAGCACAAAATGGCATTTACTTGCCCATGGGGTACATACTGTGGGAACGTCATGCCCTTTGGTCTCAAAAATGACATGATGCAAAAAATAATGGAAGATTATGTAGATGACCTGTTGGCCAAATCAGCAACAAGGAAAGATCATTTGAAGGTCCTCGACATAATTTTCAAAAGACTTGAAGAGTACAAAGTTCGGTTAAACCCTAAGAAGTGTGTTTTTGGGGTCACATCAGGTAAACTATTGGGATACATAGTTTCCCGAAGAGGCATAGAGGTCAATCTGGCAAAGGTCAAAGCAATCATAGACATGTCTCCGCCCAGAGGGATCAGTGAACTAAGAACTCTGCAAGGCAGAGTACAATCTATTCAGCATTTCATAGCCCAATTGGCAGATAAGTGTCATCCGTTCCAGTATCTATTGCGCAAAGGTGTCCCATTTGTATGGACAGATAAATGTCAAGAGGCCTTCTAGAAAATCAAAGATTACCTGATGTCAACACCAGTCCTCATGCCTCCTATTCATGGAAAGCCATTAATTCTATACATATTGACTACTAGTTTAGCACTGGGGGCATTGCTGGCCCAAAATGATCATGAAGGAAAAGAAAGAGCAATCTATTACATCAGCCTCACACTGATAGGCTATGAGTTGAACTACACATACATCGAATGTGCATGTCTCGCTGTTGTCTTTATGTCCCAAAAACTAAGACAATATATGCTCAGTCATCAGACACAACTGGTCGCCAAGATTGATCCACTAAAATATCTCTTAAGTCGGGCAACATTAACAGGTTAGCTAGCAAAATGGGTCATGATACTAAGTGAGTACGACATACAATATGTCGAGCGTAAGGCAATAAAATGGCAGGTAATAGCAGATCAACTGGCAAACGCACCAATCCAAGTCACTCATCCACTAGTAACTGATTTTCTCGATGAGTCCATTTTTCATGCGGAACCGGCAGCACCATGGAAGCTATATTTTGATGGGTCTCATACTGGTCATGGCTCAGGCACTGGAATCTTGTTTATCACACCACAGGGGGATTCAATTTCTAAGTCATTCAGGATCGATTTCCCTTGTACAAATAACATTGCCGAATATGAAGCACTAGTCATAGGTCTCAAGTTGGCAATCAAATGGAAAATTCAGATGTTGCTTGTATTCGGGGATTCCCAGCTCGTGATCAACCAAGTGAATGATGACTATGAAACAAAATATGAGAAGTTGCTTCCCTACAAGAGGATGGTGGACAGTTTCCTGACATACTTCCAATTGATTTCTTTTGAACAAATCCCCAGGGAACAGAATAAGGCAGCTGATGCAATAGCTACTATTAGTTCTCTCTTGGACATCCCTAAAAATGTGTCACAATTTGAGTTCTTAGTAGAATAACTTTTGATATCGGCATATGATATCCCAGAATCAGAAATGGTTTGTGAACTTGAAGGTCCCAACTCTCCCTATTATCAAGACATTTACGACTACCTAAAGTCTCAAACCCTTCCACTGAACCTGTCCAATAACCAAAGGAAGTCCTTCAATAGGAAATCTGCAAGGTATGCCATTGTCAATGACACCTTATACCACCATAGTTTCGATGATACCCTCCTTAGATGTCTTGACACCGACAAAGCATGTACGACCTTACGAGAAGTGCACGATGGTATATGCAGATCTCATTCGAGTGGTCCTACTCTGGCTAAGAAGGTAATGAGACTTGGGTATTATTGGCCGACAATGGAAAAAGATGCCCTTGAGTATGTCAGGACTTGTCCAAAATGTCAAATTCACAGTGATTTGGTCCACGCTCCAGCACAAGAACTTCGGCCAATCACTTCTCCTTGGCCCTTTGCTCAATGGGGACTCGACTTCATGGGTAAGATTCATCCAACCTCATCCAACGACCACAAATTCATTATTACCACCACTGAGTATTTCACAAAGTGGATTGAAGCCATCCCATTGACATATATTACTGGCAAAAAAATATCAAAGTTTATCCTTAATTACATTATTTGCTGGTATGGCCTTCCACAGTCCATCATCACTGATAACGGACATTCATTCAAAAACTAAGACGTACATGAGTTATGTGAGCGATTCCATATCCAACACCACTTTTCATCTCCATACTACCCACAAGAAAACGGCCAAGCTGAGGCGTCCAATAAAACCATTATCAAAATTCTCAAAAAGATTGTCAATAATGCTAGCCGTGACTAGCACATACAACTCAACCCTGCTCTGTGGGCTTACCGAACTAGCATTCGTATGCCTACAGGGGCCACCCCATTTGCCCCAGTCTTTGGCGCTGAGGCCATCTTACCCATTGAGGTCAAAATTCCTTTGCTACGAGCCTCCCTCAAGGGCCTAACTAATGAAGAGGAGTACCAAAAATCACGCTTGCATGAGCTGGAAATGCTGGAAGAAAGATGACAAAATTCACTAAACCATCTCCAAGCATATCAGAACCATCTTTGTCATAGCTACAATAAAAAGGTTATGGTCAGAAAGTTTGACATTGGCGATCTGGTTCTCATGCAGAACCCCAAGAACCAAGCTGATAGAGAAAAGCCAAGAAAATTTGAACCAAACTAGCTAGGTCCCTATATTATCATATCTTCTTTTGGTTTTGGAGCTTATCAATTGGAAACTCCAGATGGGGAACAATTGATAAAGCCCATCAATAGTTTACACCTTCGAAAGTTCTACGCATAGCATCAGAGGATGGAGCTAAAAACCATAAAATCACAAAAAAATAAAAAAATTAAAAAACCGTCACCCTGATGAAAACTTGGCAAACAGGCGTCTTGGTGACACCAAAAAAATCAAAAAGTCAAGAAAATAGTAAAGAGAAAAATGATTTGTTCAATAGTGAAAACCTGGAAAACAGGCACTTTGGACAAGTACCATGGTGAAAACTTGGCAAACAAGCGCCATGCGTAATCAATCATTGCTCTACCATCTACTGTCACTTTGTCTAACTTGGCCTACGATGAAAGGTATTTTCACCATTATTTCTGCAAATCGCCATCACATCCTACCCTACCTATCATAGTAGATAAATGATTGACATCAAGTCTTGACGACTGTCCGTCTAGCAAGTCAGCAACATCCCGTCCATATTTGTTGCAAATGGCTAAGTCTTAGACCTAACTGGGGGAAAAATGTTTATCACGAAACTGCAGTGGATGTCACACATGATCTTGACAATTAGCAAAAAGTCCTAAAAAAAAGACCAAAAACATCACAAAAAGTCTTGAAAAAAGACCGAAAACATCACAAAAAGTCCTAAACAAAGACCAAAAACATCACAAAATGTCCTAAACAAAGAGTAAAAAACATCTCAAAATGTCCTGAAAAAAGACCTAAAAATCATAAAACATCCTGAAGAAAACCACAAACAAAACATCAGACTGCTCAAAGAATGCAAATGCAGTGTCATCTCTTGTCAAAGTCAGTCAGGTCAATCAGTCTTTGTCATTGTCAAACTACATTGTCTCTACGCACTTGCTACATAGGCAAGACTCACATTTTGAGTCCCCGAGACATTAAGTCAATCCTTTTAGGTTTGTCAAAATAAAATTATGATGCAATCTTTGCTCATCAAGACAAATTCATTGGTCGTGTCAAACTACGAGGTCTCTGAGTGTATGACGTAGGCAAGGGCATCTGTTGATGAGCCCCCGAGGCCGCACTAGGTCAGTCCATTAGGGTTCATGGCACTACACTGTCACACACGTCAAAAATCTTCAATCAATTTTCACATGGGAAAGCTCCTAAAACAAAGTAAAACAATCATTTATTCAGCATGACAATTTCATCAGCACATCACTCATATCATCAAGGCAATATCAGCATATGGTCAAACACAAGTCAAACTCAGGAAAAGTAAGTCAAATCATCATAAACTGGTCAAACTGTCAAATTTTGGTTAGTCTTCAGATGAGTCCTTCTGAACGATAATCTCTGTCATTTATGCCTTAGGATGTGTCCTTCCTAGACATCATCATCATTATTCGACATTTTGAGTGATCCTCTTGACATCTAAAGATCACTCTTCATGACATCAGTATTCTTCAAATGTTTCCTTCTGAAGAACCAACTCTGTCATTTATGCCTTAGGATGTGTTCGTCCTAGGCATCATCATTATTTCGAGGGACACCTTACGACCATTAGGGATCAAATCCTCTTATCATCGGCATTATTCAGGATGTGTCCCTCCTGAATTCACCAATTCTCGACATTTTTCAAGGTCATCAAAACTTTAAACATTTCGACATCTTGACATTATCAAACATGGCATCTTGGCATCAGAACAATGGATATCCAGATGCACTTGGCAAACACTTGACAATTATCTTTTTTAGTTTTTATCATGATATTAGTTTTTCAGCGAGATCCCACTAAGCAGGATTTAGAGAAACAGCGACGTATCATGTCAATTGACACGCATGACTACTAGTTTCTCAGCAAGGTCCTGATTTTGGGATTTAGAAAAATGACATATCATGGAAAGAACTCTTTCTTTTTGTATTTTGATAATCATGCTACTAGTTTCTCAAGGATGTCTTGGAAACAGGATTTAGAGAAGTAGCGACGTTTCATGATTTGTCCTTGTCTTTTTTCTGCATATGGTTGATTATGGCAAAAAGACTAGGGCAAGCACGCTCCTAGTATGAATCATGATCATCTTTGTCTATGAATGTTTGTCTTACATGATGGTACAACCTTGCACACCTTGATCTATGTCATATCATGGTGTTTCTTGGCCATTACAATAGCCTGCCCAATGATGATTAAGAGCAATAAGTACTAATGTCCTATGGTAAAGCTTTGAAGGATTTGGTCTAGGAATTAACATGCATTTTCATTAGTCTGGTCATCTTCTCTTCATCGATCTGGTCATCTTCTCTCATCAGCCTCATCATCTTCTCTCGTCCACCTCATGATGATATCCTGTGACATCCAAAAATATAAGTGCATACATAATCATATTCATTGCATTAGGTCCATACATACATCATCTAGGGCATTAAATCATATACATAATCACAAGCATTGCATTAACATAATCATCAACATTACATCTTTTACTACATACATCACACACATCATTAACATAATTATATAAATAAGCATTGCATTCTCATAACATCAAAATCACAAATAGGCATCATAGGACATACATGATACATCATAAATCATACATCATACATATCATGATACACAAAGCAAAGAGCATCACCTAACACATGTAGGCTGCAACATCATCATATACTATCATCTTAAAAATGTACAATGTCATAGGATAAAGTCATGGGATATCCCAAAAATGGAGCTCGTAGGCTCAAATAATATACATAGTGTGTTATAATACAAGTATTCCCCTAGGGTAGGCTCTCATCACCCCATCAAGGCAAAGAATGTGGTGGCTGTGACTCTGAAACTAGCCATAAAGCAATAGGTGGTCCTGTAGCAGCCTCTGTCTGTGATATTGATAGAACCGCAAGTGAGGGTATCATCCTGACAGTAGCAAACACCTAGGAAGTCATTGCAGCTGGACTCTGAGAGCGGGACAGATTTGTCACTGGTGGCTGACCCTGTACTGATCTCTGTGTTGAGCCAGTCGACCCATGGCTATGACCCGAAGTGTGCCTGCGTGAATGATGTGACCTGTGACCTGAAGTGTGTCCTATCAAGGTAGACCCTCTGACACTGGTATGACTCTTGGTACCACTGCCACTGCCTGACCTGTGTCCACTGCCTGTCCTCGACTGTGACTGGGACAAGGTAGGATCCCACCACTCTGGTGGCACTGCCTGCTCGTATAGAGTCCTATACTGACCCAGTATCGTGTATCGTGCTCACCCTGGCCAAATCCTGGGCCATATCCCCATAGGCCCTGTGCATAATGCTGCAAACTCTATACACCACTGG
>VDFB02281492.1:733504844-733545613 GCA_007258455.2 Sequoia sempervirens | reverse complement strand
GGAATTGAGGTTACACTATGAAAGAGATATTGGCTAGGTGTATGGTACATATAAATAATTGAATATTCTAGCTTAGGATTAGAAACTCTAACACTTAATATATGCAATATGTTTAACAAAGATTAAGGATGGGAAAACATTAGACTTAACTATCACATAATTATTCTAAATTTTCTATTTTAGTCTTGGTAGAATCAATAGTTTTGATTGAATCAAACTTAGAACTTGATGGAATGGTTTTAAAACAAATGAGTATAAAAAACCATGGGTTTTATTTAGGTAATTTCTATTTTAGATCATGTGTTAATGCACTCATGTTTTTCTTTTACATTATTATATGTAATTTGTAAAATTAATTTCTAGATGCCTATTTATATCTACATTCTTAAGAGTGGAGTAAGAGGAAGATTCATTGTTATATTAGAAAATAATTTATTCACAATGGCATGAAATTTTTTTTTGTGTTGGATACTTTTGCAAAAGAATTTTCTAAGAGTAAATATTATGTAATGTGTTTTCTATTTATTATACCTTTTTTGTTTCAAATTGTATATGCACTAATTATATTGTGCAATTTTAGCTTCTTTTCTGAACATTAATGACATCTATGCTATACCCAAATGGTAAAAATAAATTAGATTGTTATCATTTAATTGCAACACACCCAATAATTAGCTTCAACCTTCTTATTTGTCAATGTTTATATGTTAAGATATATATTAATGTAATGTCCAAAACTATATTTTTATATCAAACATAAAAATATCTAAAACATGAAAATGATTCCAATCAAAATAAAGTTGAGATATTCTTCAATCCAAGTTACACAACAATTTTAATTAGAAAATAACATTGCACTATTATGCTTGAAATGACTAATTTTATTGAAATTTGATCTGAAATGTTTTTAGAAATTTCTATAGAATACTTAAATTAGATATTAAATAATTTTATATCACTAAGGGCTCATTAGAGAGAGGTAAGATTATATAGTGAAAAGTATTTTTCTCACCATAAAATGTTTGCACAAAACCTCACCAAACTGGATAATCTATGCAAATATCAAAATAAAAATTAATTAAAATACAACTTTCCCTAATCATCTAAAGGTTGAAAATACACTAAACATGGAGAATATTCTCCAAGTTCCCTTTTGAGACATAATACATAGAAAATACTATGTATCCTATTGTTCTCTAGTATGTACAACTCATATGCAACATAATCAATTATCCTCATGATATTGTAATATCCATATAAATCAAGTTTAATATTTTCATCTCTACTCTTTTGATGAAATATATCATATATCATAATAATATCAAAACCTATGCAATTGTCCTTTTCTTATAATTGTTACTAATTTTGGGCCTTCTAAAAATAATGTTGGACTTACCATATAATGTCTTGGATATGCTTTATCATGTCACTAATTGCTAAAACTATATTATATTTTACTATAAGATCAAAAAATAATACATTATATTCATCTAATACCATAACTTAAGTTATAATCATAGACATGTGGTTACAACCATTTCACTCACATTGTTTGATTAACTTAATGATATTTCCTTGCGAACTCATCAAATCACTTATTTTCAGCTCTATTTTCCCATTAATTTGAGGATGATAACTCATGGTAGCCGGTTACTTGTGTACCAGGAAATTGAAATAATTTATACCAAAAAATAATTGAAAAATATACTCTCTATCACTAACCAAAGTTTAGGTAATGCATGTAGCCCAAACACTTTTAAGAGTAAAATTTTCATTGGAATAGCTCTAAATTTCAAAAGAATAAAAAATAATTGTAGATACTTAGAATATCCTTAAAAACATAAATGCAATATTTAACTCATTATAAAATCATGTAATTAAGCTCATATATATGGTTTACAATTTCTATTTTTTATTAGACAATAGCTATAGAATTCTACTATAAAAAACATGCTTTGGTTTTCTGGTAGGATATGCACTATCAAATGTGCTTAAACACATCATTCTTTAATTCCTTCCATGATATCCTCTCCCTCATATATCTAGATATTTTTAATATCACAGATTCCTTGCTATTGGTGTATTATGGAATGATCTTAAATTCTCCTCCTTCATCCTAAACTATAAAATTAAGAATATTTTGACTTGTAGAGGATAAGACCATCTATTAATGTATACTTATTAACATTCACTATCTCATGAAGGAGATTAGTAGTAAATAATTTTTTAATAAATTATATTGTAATATTAGATTAAAAATTAGTAGAAATAATAGCAATGGAGTATAGAGTTAGAATTAAAAAAAATACATCATTAGCTATATTATTTTTCTCTTTCATGTAATCTATGTCAAAATCACAAACTTGAAGCTTATTTACCCTTTATTTTATCTACCATTTACATCATGTTATCCAAAAAGGAATATTAAACTATTTTGATATGTCTTTATTATGAATCTCCCTCAAACAAAGTCATATTTGAACGTCACCAAAACATGCATAATATCCAACATTTCTTTAATGTATATGAACACAAGGAAATAGGCTTCCACCTTTTGGGAGATGGAACTAGGGGACCTATTTCACTCTTAGTTCATTAGGAAACCCTAGAGATCTCTCAACCAAATGACTCAATTGAGGAAAGGACTACTAGGAGGGTTTCCTCAGGTTTGATTAATGAAGGGGTGCACCACTAAGCAAATGCTTAGAAAGAAAGAGATGAATTCAATATGAAAATCTATATATATTACCTAGAAAATGGAATTTGAAAGCATGTAATCAGATTGGTAAATAGACTAAAATAGAGAAGTACCTAGAGAAATGAAGATGACTAAGCAATGCCTGAAAACCCTGAAAATTATTGCTTTTGAGGTGTATTGGGACTCATATGCCAGATTGTGTGATTTTGTCCTAATATAGGGTTACAAGGAAGGAAGAGGAATCTCTTAGTGACTAATTTGAATCTTTTGAAAACTGATAAAATGGATGTATTGGGACTCATACACCCAGACTATTGCAAGCTGTCTTGTATTGTCGTGAATTGTCCCAGGAGAAGAATTATGAAGTGAAATATTGTGAGCCTCTGAAGATGGATTAGATAAGCATTCCCCCACTAGTTTCATGTAAATAGGTTGGATATCTTGCTCTAAATCTAAATTTCCATGAGCCTTGACAAATTTTTATGAAAACTTTTGCAACTTTTGTGACTTTGTCATTTTGGTACTTTTGAAGGCTTCAAATCTAGTTTTTCTTCAACCTATGAACCTATAATCACACAAAGAGAGATAAAAAGTGTTGTTTTATTAGGGAATGGGGGTTTACATTGGTTAAACCTCATTTTGGTAATAAAACCTTAATGAGAAATGAAGCATGAATGAAATGACACATGAAACATAAGATGAAATAATAGAACCTTGTTTGAAATCTTTGTTGATTTGTAAATAAGCTTGAAGTGGCCTCAATTGATGTAGGTATTGATCATGATTCTTGATGAAAGATAATGCCTTTGATTACTTGAATTGATCTTGAACAATATATCACAAAATTAGCTCAAAACCACATGTAGGATACATCAAGCCCTTGACATGATAATGGATCTTGATTGCTACAATAATCTTCTTCAAATCTTCCCTTTGAATGCTCTTGAAATGCTCTTGAGATATAACCATTATGAAATTTTCTATGATTGTAGACACCTAAAAATGACCTAGGCCTGCTGCAAACCATTTTTACCTCTTTGTCTTAATATAATTAGACATTTAATTATGTCCTTGGTCACATTCGACTATTGATTAAATAATTCATAATTATTTAATTAAATTTATATGTCATTATTCTTCATGATTATTAAATAAATAAATTTTTATTTATTTATTAATAAATCATTAATTATACAATCTTCCACATAATTAAATAAATTTCTTAATTTATTTGTTTCCTTTCTTCATTAATTATTCCACGATTATTAAATAAATGAATTTCATTTATTAATTTGATATATCTTCACTTGTCATAATTAAATAAATTTATTAATTTATTTAGTGATCTTATCTTCAAATTAAATAATTAATTTTAATTATTTAATTACTAATTCACTTTTCTCTCATTTAAATAAATAGAAATATTTAAAATGATTTCATTCAATTAACTTTCCTCTTTTTGGTAAATAATCTAAAAAGATTGTTACTTGTCACATAAAATTATCATTTTAGATTGTTAAATTAAAAGGATATTAGTCTTCAAAAAATCAAACAATGGTGATTCTTGATTTTCGTCTAATCTTGAGTCAAATCTTATCTTCTTGATTTTTACGAATCTTGCAAATCGAGCGACTCCTCTTCTTGATTTTGGAAAATCTTTTATTTCTTTCAATTAATTTCCTCCATTTATTTTTACGTCGATCTATTTATAAACACATTTTTCTTGACCATCGATTAATGATTTTCCTAACCCTAATTAGGGTTCTCGAACTAATCTGGACCTCTCATTTTAGGTTCTTGTGTCAATTAATCTCGTTCGTCCACTCAAAATGACATTATCTATAAAATGGCATTTTCCTCTCACTTTTCGAGGACACACGCACATGCTGACACATTTTGCATAGACATTCTAGACATTTACTTGCACATTTTAGTTTTTCATATGCAATTTCAATATTGGTTATAGTCATTTAGTCAAATCTTGGCATTATTTAGGCATAGGCATTGGCAATTGTAGTTATTGGCATAGGCAATTAGACTTTTAAGTAAATCCTTCAAAACTTGCTTTAGTCTTGTCTCTTGTCATAGTTGCTCATACACAAATCTGAGGGCATCTTTATTTACTGCAAGCTAGGAGGTGTAACGAAGGTGAACCATGGAGAATGAAGAGATCTGGTGATATAATCCCCTTTTGTTTTCATTGTATTCCTTTGTGCTTCGTTATTTTCATTGGATATTGATGTTATTGATCTAACCATATAACAATCTATTTTTCCCTTGATTACATTTTATATTTAAACCTTTCCACCTTAGTCTGCAACTCAACATTCTTTTGCTGCATCTTGTTGTATTCCTCAATCAAGAGGTTATACTTCTCCATTAGGCTCTTCTTTTCAGCCTCCCTTTCAACAGTCTTTTGGGTCAATTTAGCCACATTAATAGTCAAATTAGTGGCCTTAGTGGTTGAGGTCTCTGAAGCTCTTTTTATTATTAATCCTCCTCTAAAATTTGGATTAATATCAGAAACATTTAGCTTTCTCCCTTGTGGGGCCAATGCCCAAATTGCCAAGGTTTCAACTCTTCACTGAAAGCAGAGTCCTGAAGTGCTTCCTTGACTTCTTCTTCACTAGAGTCTTGCAAGGGATGCTTGGACTTTAGAATAGAATTAAATGCTACAACATCTGCAATGTCCCATTTATGAAGAATCAATACACCAGCCTGACTCACCAATTTTCTTCCTTCTTTAGGAGTGATATTCTTAAATTCTTCCATCAATTCAGTTTTCACCTCATCATCATTCTCCTAATCTGACCTGTTAGGTTTCAGTTCTCTTCTCTTCTTACATTTATCTTGATATTCTTCAAATTTCATCCTCCATACCAATTGTAAGAATACATGGGTTTTTACAAATGTATTTTCATCTAGAAACTCCTTGCATGCTTCCATTCTTGCATCTTGTACACTTTTTCCTTTCATATCTAAATTAGATAAAACCAATTCAGCTGGCCTAGGAGGGGAAGGCATACCAACTTACATGTCTTGATCAATAACAATAATTTCATCCATCAAATTCTCATGTGGTTGATCAATTCTTTGCCTCTTAGGGCTTGGCTCAGATGGTGGTGATGGGGGACTGTCTTCCGGTGATTACTCTAAATCAATGATTTTGATTGCCCCAGGAACTTTGAATTTTGGACTTGGTTGTGGAGGAACCTTCATTATTTTCTTTCCTTTACTGTCCACTTCTTCCTCATCACTGCTGCTATCCTTTTTCCTCCTATAAATGGACCACCTTTCTGTAGGCTAATATGTTGGCCTTGTTTCAATTAGTCTGACACCTTGTTCTTGTACCCCCAGGCTCAGTTCCAAGTTTACCTTTTTGGTTCTTAAAGTGCCCATAATCTCTTTGAAGTTCTCCATCAGAAAATCAATTTTCTTATGGTATGGACTAAACTCCAACAATGGATCATACTTAGGATCCATTTTGTGCACAATATCTAATAGATTATCATAAGCTATCCATTTCTCCTTGTTCAACTCCTACTTATTTAGGTCGAACTCATTTCTAATTAGGTCCTCAGGGAAGTTAAATTCATGCACAAATTTTCCAACTTTTATTCTCTGTCTGAAAAGAGAAAAGAAACCCTCACGATCATGTTGCCACTTTGGACCACATCTCAAATGGTAATCATCAAAGAATTTATCAAAATTCGCCCAGCCTCCCTTTGAAAATGTGAAATCAAACACCACTATATAATTAGGGAAAAAAGTTCCCTTACACCTTCTAGTGAGGTTATCTTCATGAATATAACCTATTTGCCACATAGCTTCTGCAAACCCCACTCTTGGTGGCACATTGTATGGCAGTATATGAGGGGCTCCCTGAAAACCGTATACTCTCAAAATAGTGCTAATTGGGTATGGGATAATGTCACCCCAGTTATGGTAAACTTTCAATTCTAGCTTCCTCCCCTTTGGCCTGAGGAAATCATGTAATTCCTCAAGTATCCTAGGTACATTCACCATCAATCTAACCCTCAATCTAGAAGCAAAGCAATTATCAAATTGCACATAACTGGTACTTTCCTTATTACAAGATAAATCTCCAGTCCATATCTATATTGACAATCTTTCTCCATCAACCAATTGCCTTAATTTCATCATCTCAGAGAAGAAGTCAACATTTTATAACAAGAACATATGCATTAGCATAAAGTACCAAAAGAATTATGTGCCAGTATCATTTTTTTGTAACTTTGACAACCCTTCATGTATCCTCTCAGCCAAGAAAGGGGAAAATTCATAGGTCACAGAGAAGTTAGGATGTTGTATTTGCACCCCCATGAACATATAAGAAATGGACATCACCGCACTAGGACTGAAACCCAAAATCTGACACAATGAATAGAAATTGGCTAGGAAATGATTTGCAAAACAATTTAATATGAAAAGTTCTTGGTCATTGGGGTTGATATGAAATCTTGAACCTCTTGCTCTAGCCAAATGAGGTGGAAGCAACTTAGCTCTAAAAAGAGACTTCAATTTTGCATATTCCTGCTTCATCTCCTCAAGATTGATAGGAACCAAGTCTTCACTTGGTTCACTCAGGTCAAAAATTTGTTGGACTTCTTCTTTGTTAATACTTAGCAGAACACCTCCATCATTATCTCTAATTACTCATGTGACAGGGTCATATCTTGCAGCCACTACCCTACGTAGGTCTACATCAGGGAAAAAATTTGGTACCACCAACTTCCCCATATCATATATCCATCCATTTGAAAAGGGGTGAGGCAAATTCCTTTGTCCATACCATAATCTAAACATTTCCAAACTTGTGAGGGGAACCCTAGCATTTGCAATGTTGGAGCAATTATATACTAACCCTTCCCCCAGGATTCTCCCTCGCATTAGGACCAATCCCTTCCTCCTATCATTCGTTGATAAGGGAAATTGATCCAAGAAACATCATATAGGTTTCTTCTTAGATAATCAACTTGGCCAAAATTATGCTTTGGCGGTGCCATCTTGGACAAACTCGGGCTTCTTTACAACATTATAATTCAAATAGCTAAGACTAACCAAAGATAGAAAAATATAGAACAAAATATTGCAATTTATCACAATCTATAATTAAACTATAGCCCTAACACATTTATCAACAAGCACAACAAATCCTTTCCCAAATTCAAGTGCAGAATGACCGCGAGGCATAGAAAATAAACTCACAACTTTGTTTGCAAAAATCCCAAATTCTGGCTATAGAGACTCGCAATTCCACCTTCGGCTCTGAGACTTCTCTGCAAAATACTTGAATGCTTTGTGATACAAATAAACTAGGAGAATTAATTTTATGTTGATCAAATTGTGCTAGTAAGTGTCTCATCTGCCGTTAAAGCTCACTCGCACATTGCATGAACGACTCCAACCATATTTGATGCAGATTTAAATTTGAGTCATTGATCCTTTAGTTAGATTAAATGATCAAACACCCATCTTCAAAATAAGCTGTGTGTATGAAAATATGATCAATTTAAATCAATAACAACACAATCAATAAAACATTAAATTAAAGAAACAAAAAAAAAATAGAAATAAGCAAACTGTTAATGGCAGTTTCTTCGAAGTCATCTTATTGCCCTCTATCTCTAGCATTTCATCTTTGCTCAAGTTGCTCTCAAATCTAAAATGCCAAGCTCAAAAAAGTAGGCTACTGAAGAACAAGATATAAATGAAATGCATACTATACTAAGAATGCAAGATTTTGAAGGTTGATAATGGAGGAATGTTGGTTGCTCAATTTTGCAGCATAACAATGTGATAAAGGTTTGAAGGAGAATGATTGGATGAAAGATAGAATCTTTGAAGAATAATTTTGACAGAGTGAGGATACTAAAGAATCAACCCCCTAAATGAATTGTGAGAGGTTGTATTTATAGAGTTTTCAAAAGCTTCTGATTGGCTGATATGATCAATGGCTATGATAATTCTTGACAGATCAAACGATCGAAGATAGATGAAACTAAAGAGAAAATAGAAGAAAACCTAAAAACAATATTTTTCTATTTTTATGGAAGATGAAAAGATAAGAAGATAAGAAATCATCTTTCTTTAAAAAGATAAAAAGAAAGATTTAAAAGCTGATAAATACTGAATTAAAAATTCAATTATTTATTTGTGGATGATATTCAGCTTTTTCTTAATTAAATGAAATATTTAATTAAGCTTTTAAAGCAGAAGAAATTTTGTGATAAGAAGAAAGCTTTAATTAGGATTTTTGAAGAAAACAGAAGATATCATATTAAAATAAAATATTTAATTATGATATGAGAAGAAAACAGAAGATAATAAAATATCTAGTTGTGATTTAGAAAGAAAGCATAAGATTCTTTAATTAAATAAGATTTATTTAATTAAATCACTTTTATGAAATTAATTAAATGAAATATTTAATTAATTAGAAGAAGAATTAAAAATAAAATAAAGAGAAATATTTAAACTTAATTAAATCAAAAGATCTAATTTAAATTCAAACAGTGATAATTAATTTAAATAAATAAAAATGTATTTATTTAATTAATTAAGTGGACGTATGAAAATAATTAAATAAAATAAATTTATTTAATTATGAAGGAAGAAAAAGATGAATGAACAATATAATTAAATTAATTAAATTTAATCATATGTAGAGGATTTTAGAAAACTAATTAAATAATAAATATTTAATTAATTTCCAGGATTATAGACATGACCATTTTTATGTGTATACATTTTGCCCCTCTTTGAAGTGATGTGTGAAATGCATTGCTTCAAAGAAAATAAATTTTTTTTCCCTTGATATGTTTCTGATTTTTGATATTGATGATGCCCCCTCGAGAGGATATGTGGGTTGGACAAACACAGGTATTCTCTCGAAATGAAATGAAATGATAAAGGAGGGATAAGTTGAATGATGCAAGAGAGAATGTGGATGAAGGAGATGAAAGGATGTGCTATGCTACAATGAAAGTGAGCAACCATGATGTTTGATATAGCACTAGACGTTATGCACCAAGGTATAAGGACCAAGGTGATGATGTGTCTCGTGCCCCAGTGTAATACAACCTTGTCTAGATGTATGAGGAAGTAAACTTAGAGCATTAAAGTCCTAATGCACAAAAGGTATTATGTGACCTTAGATGCAAAGGATAATGCAAAAAGATATTCCAACACACACAAGCTATGAATATTAGCTAGAAAGATATGGATTTGATGCAAATGCAAGATAAAATGATAACACACACAAGCAAGCAAGCAAGCATGCACAAATGATACAAAAACAAACAAGGAATTGCCCTCGTCAAGCTGTAAACCGTTGATTGATTGATTGATTGATGATGGTGATAGTATTGTCATTGTTGGGAGCGACATGTCCCTAGAGTAATACAAGGATGACGATAATTGATTGATTGACTAGTTGATTTGGTTTACAACAAGATTAGGATCAAGACCAAAGGATGTGATTAGATAATTTGATGAGATTGATTGACTTGATTGGTATGGATTAAGGATTGACTTGCATTTGGATTATTACTCAGAATGATTGAAGATTATTTGAAGAAACTTTTTGTAATGATATGATGATTGATTGGATGATAGAATGTGATGAATTGAATAGAATAATTGATGTGATTGGAATGATTTAGGTTGAAGTGATTTGATTAGATAATTGACTGATTGAATTGAAGAATTGATTTGATTGGAATGATTGTGATTGAGTGGATTGGTTGCAATGGTTTTGATGAAGATGAATGATTTGGTGGAATAGTTGAATGATTGGATAGAAGAATTGATGTGATTGAAATGATTTTATTGCTTGGATTTTTGTTGGATATTTGATTTTTTTGTATTTTTTCAGGACTTTTTCTGATTTTTTGTATTTTTGAAATGTCTTGATTTTTTTGGAGTTTTGAGATGTTTTGATTTTCTGGATTTTTGAGAATATATGGATGTGTCAAAGGATGAAAATTTGAGTAGCCTTTGTGCTAGATACCAATGACAAGGGGAAAACCAAGGCTAGGTGCAAGGAGATAAAGGGGATTGAATGGATGAAAGGGTGGGTGATGGGATAAGGGATAAAAGGCTCATGATATATGGATGGATGGAAAGGATAAGTCATAGTGAATGAAATAGATGTATGCATCATAAGAGAGCAAGGATGTGATTTCCAAAGACTATGTTGCATAGGAATAACATGCCCCATTCTAGGTACAATACTTAGGATTTTTTATGACAAAACTTATGACAATAGGATAATGATAGGCTTGTTTGGAAGGGTGAGGTATGTGAAGAGATATCCAAAGCATGTTTCAACATTTTGCCCCTATATCTTCATCAAGATCAAAAGGATAAGGGTGGATGAATGGACTCAATATGAGAGGTATGTATGATGGCTAAAGATGGTAGGTAGGATGGAAATGACAAGACATGAAAATGATAGGTTGGATAGATAAGAAATTATGCCCCTAAGTGTAAGTGGCATAGAAGATCAACCTACACATGATGCCTATTTGCTAGGTTTTCATCATGGTACTTATCCAAGGCGCTTGTTTACCAGGTTTTCACCATTGGACGAAGGGATTTCTATTTAATTTTTTTTTTTTTTTTGTCTTTTTGGATAAGAGAAGGGGAATATGGATAGGATGGACTCAAGTGTCTAGTTGCATGAAAGGTGATAGTCCCACTAGATATGGATGTCATTGCATGGACCATGTCAAATGCTCATTATGCTCATAGATGTTGGTAAGAGATGACATGAAAGGGATGGATTAGGTAGATGATGGATTATGAAAGGCTTATGCAATAATGGATGGGGAATAGTGAATGATGATGTGGATTGAATAGGACTTGTAAAATAAAAAAAATGGATGAAAGGTTTATGCAAAAGCATGGACCATAGGAAGATGGTGGGGGAGATATGTAGGATAATGCGTGAAGGATGGCGAGATGGAGGTATGTGGAATTGTTGTGAAATGAAAGGGAACCATGACCAATTGTTGCACACATTGTGATAAACGTTGAAGCTTTTGATGTGGACGGGGTTTAAGAAGCAATGAAGATGTTTGCTTAGGAGGTGGAGAATGTAGTGCTTTTGGTACCCACATAGACTTAGTATTTTTATGATTTTTATTTTGCTTGTGGGTTTTAGGAATTTGATATTTTTGAATGGAATGAGAAAGTGGGATGGAAGTGGATGGTTGGGATTTTTGTGATGTGAATTCCTCATTCAACTTGATTTCTTTTTTCTTAGGTACCCAAACCAATTTAGTTTTGGTCTTTACTTTTGGAGGTATGGGCTTATATACCTTTTTGGATGTATTTTGATTTGAATTTTTGTATTGATGTCCTAAGGCATGATAACCCTTAGGATTTTTGACTTTATAGGTAGAGGCATTGAAATTATTTCTTTTGAATCCCATGGATATGGTGGAATGGGTGGAAGCTTCATGTTTAGACAATGTGTGCATTTGTTTGTCATGATTAGGAATGTTAGGGTATTTATGGATGGAGGGATAAGAGGATTGGATAATGGGGATATTAGGTGTTGGGAGAAGTGGAGGTAGATTAGATGGAGGGATATTAGGAGTTGGAAGCAATGGTGGTAGAGTGGATCGAGGGATATTAGGAGTTGGAAGTAATGGTGGTAGAATGGATGGTGGAAGGTGTATGGTCACTTGCTTTTGACATTTATAGGATGATGGAGGAGGGATGGCAACATATGTTTTAGGTGTATGATAGGCTTTATGATGGAAAGTGGACTTGGGATGCATGGAGGAAGTACCAACATCTTTAGGTTGTTTTCCTTGGGGTGTAGGTCCAAGGCCATAAGAGCATGGAGGGACTTTGACATGTATAGGCTCCAAAATATCTTGTTTATGAAGGACTAGACCTTTACCTTGGTGGTTCATATTTTGGAGTGTGCAATGGACAATGAGACTAGGTGTAGGTGAAACACTAGACATGAGTTCTTTATTGGATGGAGAAGATAATGGTTGATGTTGTTCTAAGGAGGAACATTCATGAATGAGGGTGGAAAGACCATCAGGATAGGATGGAGGACTTGCAATGGGGTCGATAGTGGGTGATGGAGGATCATTAGGATCTTGATTAGCATTGTGTTCACTTAGATCCAATGTATTTGTTTGATCTTCTATGTGTGCTTGGGAGGCATATGTCTCATCAAAGGAAGTGGATGTTAATAGATCATGGATAGGACTAGGTAGGGGGTAGATAGGAGTAAGGGATGTTTCTTGCTCATGGATAGGTGAAGTGATATACTCTTGACCATGGAATGCATAAAGTTGGCTAAGAGGATCATCATGGTCTTCTTGATCATAAAAGGGGTCTTGATCAAAGATGGAAGGTTGATCATGAACAATATTAGGTATGTTATGAATGGGATCATTGGGATGGTGTTGATCTTTATGTGGATGAGGGAGTAATGTTTCCACATGTTTAGGATTGTGCTCTTGACATACCTCATGACTTATTTGCATGGAGGTGGAAGGGGATGACTCATGGAGAGACTTGTCATGTTCTTGATGGTCAAGAACATAGGAGCATGATAGAGGGTGACTTGGACTTCCAAGGGGAGACTCTAGAATTGTCTCAAGGGATTGTGGATGACATGGTTGACTTGAAGGACTTGGCATGGCGTTTGAGGACTCTTTTGTATGTTCAAGTGTATGTGTTGAATGACATGGCGACAATCTATTCCTTGCTTGTAGTCCTTGGATCACATCCTTTGGAGGTGTAGGGGTGGATTTAGGCAATTCCATGGGTTTACTTTTGAAAAATTTGTACCATGGAGTTGATGTATTGGCAAGTGGATTAGAGGATGGTAAGGGTAATGAAGGGGTTAATGGGTTGGAAAGTGTAGGGACCATTGGATTAGGACTAGGACATGGTGGCTTTAGGATAGGCTTTTGATTGGATAGTGGTATGATATACTCAGAGGGTGCATGAACTAGATTAGTGTTCCCCTTGTCAAATGGAACATGAGAATTGAAAGGCTCTTGATTTTGCTGCCAAGGTGGACTTGGGCTCCTATGTTCTTGCAGTGATAAGGGTGGATGTGTTGATGTGGCATTGACATGCAAAGAAGTGGATGGATTAGATTGGTATGAGGTGGAAGGGGATGACACATTAGGTTGAGGTGGAATTGGTTGATAATGAATGGATAGGGGATGATGTTGTGGTTGTTGAATTTGACAAGTATCAATGAAATGATTGGCTTGAGCTAGGAGGTGTTGGAGGTGAGGTGATTGGTTTGTTTGAAGTTGAAATTGTTGGATGACACCTTGGAGCCCATGTATAGCTTGTTCATCTACGGGTTGTGGTGCTTGATAAAGTGATTGGAGGAGGTCTTGGAATTTAGATACTAGGTCTTCTAATGTTGGCATGGTGTAAAATGATGTTGATTGGATTAAAGAGATGATGGTGATTAGGATATGATGTGGAATGAAAAGATTGTATGATTTGGATGATGTGGCAAGTGTTTATTGGAAATTTGACTTGGACACTATCAAACACAATATTTCACATGTAAATGCATGAACACACACACCAAACACAATGATAAATTTGTCTTTGAAGAATAAATGTTATGATTAAGCAAACACTTGAATACACAACAATAAGCCCTATGACTAGTCAAGTGGGGTATGGCCAATTAGGTTTCAAACTAGTTTGAACAAGGTTGACTAAGGATGATTTGAAAGAAAAATTCTACCAATAAGCCAGGAGAAAGGGGTAACTCACCCTTCACCTTCACTTCCCAAAGGTATAAAGTTCTTTGGGGCTTAGCTCAGAGTGACAAGATTCCAACTTCCAAACAAGCGTGTCTTTCGATTCACACTTTGATTGAGGTCATCCCTTGGAGGGGTGTGTGCTCCAAGCAGGCCTCCTAAAAAGGGTTTGACAAAAGTGAACCAAGTGAGGTGTTTTGGAAGACACACAAACTTGATTCACGCTCACAGTGATTAATTTCCCTTTAGAAAATTGAAATGTTTAGAAGAAAACAATGAAGCACTCATTCTTTTTAGATCCCAAATCAAGCTGTGATCGAAGACAATGATTAATTTTAGACCCAATTTTTGAAATGTGATTGAAGACAATATTTTTTTTAATCCAATTGCAATGATGTGATCAAACAAGATTTGATTTTATGTCCCAAATTGAAATATGTGACAAACAAGATTAAGAGATGAAGGATGAAACGAGTGCACCTGGTTATTTTTGCTTTCCAAATTGATGTTGTGACTGATTCCAACACTTTTCCAGCTCCGTATGATTCACCAACAAGTCACCAAGACAAGAAGAAACACATGCATGCAAGCAAAAGTGTGATTAAATCCCAAAACATGTAAATTTTTTCAAATATGTGAGAATTTGAAAGATTTTAATTTTTCAAATCTGATAAACACTTACACCATTAGATAGCTTATGAAATTCTACCCCATTTCAAAAAAAAAATCTCTGAAAAAGACCAAAAAATGAGCAAGATATGGCCATTTTAAGATTTCCTATGAAAATGCTAAAAAAGACCCTGTATGCACTAAAACAGACACCATATGCGCTATAGAAACTCCCAGATGCATGACAGAAACCCTCAGATGCGCTGCAGAAAACTGTAAAAACTGTCAAATGTTAAAAAAAAAGCTAGATGCGCTAAAAAAGGCCACATATGCGCTACAGAAACTCCCAGATGCGTGACAAAAACCCTCAGATGCGCTGCAGAAAACTGTAAAAACTGTCAAATGTTAAAAAAGCCAGATGCGCTAAAACAGACCACATATGCACTACAGAAACTCCTAGATGCACTAAAACAGACCACAGATGCGCTATTCTATTTCCTAAATGCTCTTCAGAAATTCACATATGCGCCGAAACAGTCCTCGGATGCGCAACATAAACCGTCAGATGCGCGACAGAAAATCCCAAATGCGCTAAAACGCTGAATTTTTTTGAAAACCAAATTCTAGAACGCAAAAACCTGTCAGAAAAATCTGTAAGTAGATGTTAAAAATGGGGCAATGCCCCACGGTGGGCGCCAATTTATGTGTGTATGAAAATATGATCAATTTAAATCAATAACAACACAATCAATAAAACATTAAATCAAAGAAACCAAAAGAAAAACAAAAATAATCAAACTGTTAATGGCAGTTTCTTCAAAGTCATCTTATTGCCCTCTATCTCCAGCGTTTTGTCTTTGCTCAAGTTGCTCTCAGATCTAAAATGCCAAGCTTAATGAAGTAGGCTACTGAAGAACAAGATATAAATGAAATGCATAGTATACTAAGAATGCAAGATTTTGAAGGTTGATAATGGAGGAATGTTGGTTGCTCAATTCTGCAGCATAACGATGTGATAAAGGTTTGAAGGAGAATGATTGGATGAAAGATAGAATATTTGAAGAATAATTTTGACAGAGTGAGGATACTAAAGAATCAACCCCCTAAATGAATTGTGAGAGGTTGTATTTATAGAGTTTTCAAAAGTTTCTGATTGGCTGATATGATCAATGGCTATGATAATTCTTGACAGATCAAATGGTCGAAGATAGATGAAACTGAAGAGAAAATAGAAGAAAACCTAAAAACAAGATTTTTCTATTTTTATGGAAGATGAAAAGATAAGAAGATAAGAAATCATCTTTCTTTAAAAAGATAAAAAGAAAGATTTAAAAGCTGATAAATACTGAATTAAAAATTCAATTATTTATTTGTGGATGATATTCAACTTTTTCTTAATTAAATGAAATATTTAATTAAGCTTTTAAAGCAGAAGAAAGTTTGTGATAAGAAGAAAGCTTTAATTAGGATTTTTGAAGAAAGCATAAGATATCATATTAAAATAAAATATTTAATTATGATATGAGAAGAAAACAGAAGATAATAAAATATTTAGTTGTGATTTAGAAAGAAAGCATAAGATTCTTTAATTAAATAAGATTTATTTAATTAAATCACTTTTATAAAATTAATTAAATGAAATATTTAATTAATTAGAAGAAGAATTAAAAATAAAAGAAAGAGAAATATTTAAACTTAATTAAATCAAAAGATTTAATTTAAATTCAAACAGTAATAATTAATTTAAATAAATAAAAATGTATTTATTTAATTAATTAAGTGGACATATGAAAATAATTAAATAAAATAAATTTATTTAATTATGAAGGAAGAAAAAGATGAATGAACAATATAATTAAATTAATTAAATTTAATCATATGTAGAGGATTTTAGAAAACTAATTAAATAATAAATATTTAATTAATTTCCAGGATTATAGACATGACCATTTTTATGTGTATACATAAGCTAACACAATCGCCAACATGGAAATAAAGGGCCCACCATACCATACGCCACGAAGGAAATCCATGTGGTGGTTGCCTGTGACATCGCAATTGGTAAAGATCCTATAACTTTGTATCACGCGATGGCGGGCAACCGTAGATCTTGAACATCGGTGATCCTGTTCCTTCAAAACATTAGCTGGCCTTATCATCATGTGTCAAGCACCTTTTCCACTGAGATCATAACATCTTCGTTGATTTGAAGCACATGCATCTCACAAGAATTTTAGTAACCCGCAACATAACATATTAAAACTAGGTTAAAGTATTTCATTGTTTCTTCGGCTCCACCAGATGAGACACATGGCGGTCTCCCCCAATATTGTGATCAGTAAAAACCTTGCAATTCTGGATCATGCGATGGTGGGCAGCCATAGATCTTGAGCATCAGTGATCTCGGTCCTTCAACACAGTCACTAGCCTTATCTTTAACCATCAAGCAGCTTTCCCATCCAGATTATAACAGATCCATCAATTTAAAACATGTGCACCCTGAGAGAACTTTAGTAACCCGCCTTTAATGTATTTAAGGCTGGATTAATGTATTTCCTTATTCTTTTAGATTCATTAGATGAGATACATGGAGCTCGCACATAATATTGTGATCAGTAAAGATATTGCAGCTTTGGATCACGCGATGGTGGAAAACTGTTGATATCTGATGAAGATTGATCGACAACACACAAACTGATCTCCTTCAGCCATGCCAAAAGGACATGTGGTGCTCACCCGTGATATTGCCATCGACCAAAGTAGTGTGGTGGGGTCATCGTGGGATGGCGAGGAATGACTGAGATCAAATGACAATTGATCAATGGTTGCACGGATTTCATCCTTCAAAAGGACAAGTGGTGTTTGCCCATGATATCGTGATCAATAAAGGTCTTGCACTTCCCATTCATGCTATGGCGGGCAGCCATTGATATCTAAAGGAAATTTGATCAATGGTAGCATAAATTTGATCCCTTCTACAAAATAAAACATTCATTAAAAGGTCACGGGACATTACTAGGCAGATGGTAAACAACGCCATAAGTTGTTTTAAAAATGATGAAACATGGGGTCAACCAAGACTTAGGGAAAGTAAAACCCATGGAGGAAATAAAAATTAAGACAAAAGGGACCAAGCCTAGATGGAATGATGGGGCATAAGTTTTTTTTAAAATCCTTCCAAAAGTAACAGCAAAAGAAATCCCACCCCCGGGGTAAAGTAAACATAAGGGTTTTACATGAAGACAAAGCTAAAACCCCAACCCTTAGAAATTTTCCAACACCATGAAAAACCAGCGACATAAGGTAGGGAATGAGTGACAAACGAGGAGAAAAAATTTAAAGCTCCATCATGACCTATGACCAAAATATCCATAACCAAACACCATCTTATACACACATGCAAAACCAAAACCTATCATATACACACAAACCTAATTAAAACCAATCCCATAACATTGGATTGTAATAGGCAAACATGAACTCTCAAAATACACAAGACCCACCATTGACTCAAGTGGAAGTCCTCACCACTCAAATGCTTTCCCTACAACAACAAATGGAGAATATGCAAGTGTCTAACAAGAAGAATTATACTACAAAATACTTTTGTCCCTATCCATTTAAAAAAAATCTATACATGCCACCCTTCCCACATGGAGACACCACACCAAACTTTATTAGAAATACAAAGGGAAGGGAAATTGTATTGAAGATATAAGAGAATTTTCCATACATTGTATAGAAATTGCATACAAACCAATATTTTTAATGATACTTTACCCACGAATCCTTATAGGCATAACACTTGAGTGGTTTGCACACCTACCCACTAGCATAAGAACATGGGTAGAACTAGCAAAAATATTTGTGGAACATTTTACATTCAACATTGACAACGAAATTACCATTGCCACCCTATGTCATACCACACAAGAAGATGGTGAAAATTTTGTAACCTTCTTCCAATGATGGAGGGGTTTGGCTAGCCGATGTCTCATCAAAATACTTGAGAAACAAAAAGTTTTCATGTTCATTGAAAACCTCAACTAAAATTTTAAACATGATTTATGAGTGCAATATTGTACTTCATTTTCCAACCTAGTGGAGAAAGTCATTATCCTTGAGAAGGCCCTCATTTACGAGGGAGAAATCAAGAAGACCAATAGAAACACAACCACCCAAAACACATCAAATGACAAAGGAAAATATTGGGCTCATAACAAGAATGTGACTAATGATGGAGTCATTGATGCCAAGATAATGTACACATGCCCTACCGTTACACTAAGAGGACCCAATGCATCTAACAACACAACAAGACCTCCCGATCAAACAATAAATGTAGTAAAAAACACTCAAGAATAGAGAGTCCAAAGAAATTTCCCTAACAAACACAAATACACTCCTCTTGAGGAGCTAATTGAGTTAGTATTTAAACAACTCTTGCAACATAACACCATAAAACTTCTTAAAGTAAAAAAACATTGACCCTAGATAGTTCAAACCATCATGGTGGGATGACAATGCCTTTTGTGAGTACCATCGATGTAAAGGACATTCCATTTCACAAGGCCAAAAATTAAAGAGCATGATTCAAGACCTTGTTGAAAATGGAACTATTGAAGTCAATGGACAACAACAACAACAACAATCATCCAATAGCGATCATAAGGTCTTTACAGATCCTTTACATGACCATGGAAAAGGAAAGGACTCTAGTTATGGTAATAAGAACAATAATAATTCTTCTAATTACACAAATTCCAAATTCAAATATACCAACATAGCAAACCATATTTGCATGACTGATGACCATGTCAACACCATTACCATAAAGAAACTTCTAGAGTGTGTTGTTAATACTCATCAAACCAAAGTGACTATCCAAGGTCCTACTCACAACAACAACAACAACTACAAAAATCCCAATAAAACTTGCTTGACCAATTGGGGAAGACCCCCACGCAGATCTTTATCTTGAAGTTATTGCATGTCACTTGATCGCTAAGCCATTCTTGAAAAATACTTACAAGACACAACCATACCCACTGACCTTGACATCAATTGTTTCTAGGAGATGGTAAGCTACTTGAACAATTCCCACCATGTCACCTTTTCTGAACAAGACTATTCGACTGAAAATACAAACCATAATGGCCCCTTACACCTTGAATTTCTCGTCCAAAAAAACAAAGTCAAACAAGTCTTGGTAGATGGTGGAGATGGGTTAAACATTTGTAAGTTAAAATTGGTTAATATATTGCAATTTTTAGAAGAATGTTTAGACATGACCAAAAGCATTGTTATCAAGGCATATGATGATGAAGAATTATCTTCTAAAGGAGTTATCACACTTCCTATTAGAGTTGGACCCGTAGTCATGGAAACTACCTTCCATGTCTTGGATCATGACCTCCCATACAATCTCCTCCTAGGCTGACCATGTATTCACACCATCAAGGCCATCCCATCAACATATCACCAATGTCTTCAATTCCCATACAACGAGACCAAAATCATAATAGCCAGTGATTGTGATCCATTCCAATACTATACCAATTTAAATGGAACACATCAACGAAAAGTCCCTATCAATCAAGAAGCTTCACTATACAAGTCATTCCACTTCATTGATCCATCCTCTCTATCTAAAGCATCCAATTCAAAATATCCACCTTCCAATCCTAAGGTTGAGGTCCAAGACAAAGGTTGTGGTGAGTATCACATGAAGACATCCTATTGTATCAAAAAAATAGCAACTCCTAAATTATACGAAAAGCTGACAGTAGATAAAAGACAACCCAATGTCACCATTCACTTGCCTCCCACAACTACTTTTACAAAATGGGGAGAGTTAAGTAAAGAATCAATCAATGAAGAGGATGTGACCTCTTGGATTTATAAAGAAGATAGCGAAGAAGCTCCTCAACCCACAAAAATACCTATAGAAAAGTATGACAAATGTTTCAAGATCATACAAGACAAAGGCTATGATGGACAAAGTGGACTTGGATTGAATAAAAATGAGATGACTAAACCTTTTTCTATGTTTAAATGACCAAAAGGTCTAGGCCTTGGGTTTAAACCAATTAATATTAGCATTTCTAGTACCATGGTACCTTTAGGTGAAGAAGTGAATGCTTCTAAGGTTGTCAAGATATCTACAATACTTGTCACCCATGAACAATCTAACACATATGATGACAACTAAATTGAAACTTATTCCAATGAATAGGAGTGGAACTCCTGCACTAGTGAATATGAACTTGATAGAGTCTTCACCCACATTGACCTATCTGATACCATGATCCAAGACCTTGCAAATACCTTTGTCTTTACCATATCCATCACAAAACTTGACAATAATGATGATAGTTTTCCCTTAGTTTATCCTCAACTATCTGATTGGGACCAACATGGACCTGCTATCTTAGATGTATTTGAGAATGATGAAGCAATTGCTAAGTTCATGGGATTGAGAGAAGGAATTCCTAGTGGTGATCATAAGGCTAGATTTACCATTGAATTGGATCATATGGCATACTTTGGGGAGTCCTTCCACCCCTCTAGTTGTAAAAGTAAAAAGAAAAAAGAAAAAAAAGAAAAATAATAATAATCAGTCTCTAGGTAAAAATTGAAAGGCACCTTTAGACCATGGAAGAGTAAAAAGAAAGGACGTATCCAAGGGTGAAAACCTCTTTAAGGAACCCAAGGATGGAGAGTTGGAAATTCTCCCCATTACCCAAGAGAAATCACCAATGCTTATTGAAAAATCTATGGAAATGAACATTGACACGGATGAAAATCCCAGAATAATGTTCCCACATCTTTGATAGAATCTGAGTAGCTTGAATTTTAGGTCTTCTTTATAGATAGATAGATCAATTTTTTGTGGTCATGCACTGACATGCCTAGACTATATCTTGACTTGATATTACACCATTTTCCATTGCATCCAGATGCCAAACCTATCAAACAAAAACTTAGAAAGATGCATCTACAAATTGCTTATTGGTCAAGGTTGAACTACAGAAACTACTAGATGTTGGCTTCATTAGATCAATTGACTATGCAGAGTGGATTTCCTACCTCATGCTAGTGAAAAACCAATAGGTGGCATCCACATTTGTATAGACTTTCAAGACTTAAACAAGGCATGTCCTTAGGATGACTTCCCTTTTCCAAACATTGACATAATCGTGGACTTGACAACTAGATATGAGATGTTGTCCCTCATGGATGGCTTCTTAGGATATAATCAAATCAGAATTGTTCTTGAAGACCAACATAAGACAAATTTCACTTGTCCATGTGGAATTCTTTGTTAGAATGTCATACCTTCTGGACTTAAAAATGTTGGAGCTACATATCAGTATGCCATGACCACTATTTTCCATGATCTCATGCATACCCTAATGGAAGATTATGTGGACAATCTACTAGCTATATCATTGACAAGAGATAACCACTTGAGAGTTATGGATAATATATTCAAGAGATTGGAGGAATACAAATTTTGATTAAATCCTAAAAAGTTTGTATTTAGGGTAACATCAGTAAAACTCCTAGGTTATATAGTTTCCAGATGAGGCATTGAAATAGACCCAACAAAAGTTAAAGCTATAATGGAAATTCCTCCACTTACCAATATAAGTCAACTATGGACACTGCAAGGATGAATCCAATCTATCAGACAATTCATAGCATAGTTGGCTAACAAGATACATCCCTTCCAACATTTACTCAAAAAATGGGTACCATTTGTATGGATAGATAAATGTCAATAACCTTTTCAATAGATCAAGGATTACCTATTAACCCCACTAGTATTAATGCCACCTGTTGATGGGATACCTATCATTCTTTATATTTCAACAAACACATCGACACTAGGGGCATTGCTTGCACAGAATGATGATGAAGGTTGTGAACGAGTAGTATACTATATCAATTGCACCTTGGTTGGTTATGAACTAAATTATAGTTCCATAGAATGTGCTTGTCTTGTGGTAGTTTCTGCTACTCAACGACTAAGGCACTATATGTTGAACCATCAAATAAAGTTGGTCTCAAAGATAGACCCATTGAAATATCTTCTCAATAAAGCAACATTGACAGGATGATTGGCTAAGTGGGTCATGATACTCAGTGAATATGATATCCAATACGTCCAAAGAAAAGTAATAAAAGGATAGGTCATTTCTGATCAACTCACAGAGCCACCTATAGACACCGAAATCTGGTTTTGGCCTGCGACTTCCATATTCTTCATAACTCTTATTCTTCATGGTCATGATTAAATAATCTTAATTATTTAATTAATTCATCGTCTACTAATTCTTCTATTAATTAAATAATATTAATTATTTAATTAATTCACACTTTTCTTTATTCTACCTGATTAATTAAATAAACGCTTTTTATTTAATTATGTTACTAATTAACCTTATTTGTCTTGTCAAAATTAAATAAATCCTTATTTAATTTATCATTTATCATACTTCAACTATAATTAAATAAATTCTTTATTTATTTAATTATTCATTTTAAATCCCTTTCGTCACTTAATTAAATAAATCTTATTTATTTAATTATTCTCTGAATATCGAATCTTGAATTAAATGAATTATTTAATTCATTAATTCTATTTTAATGCATTCCTATATATTTAGATAATTGTGTGAGTTATCTAAGTATTCACTTTTACTCGACTTAAAGATCTATTTCAAATCGCTCAGTTAACTCTCCATTTGATGTCTGAGTGGCTGTCTCGAGTAATCTCTTCATCAAATCATTCAAATTGTCTAGTTCTAACTCAATTGCGTGTACATGCGGATTAATTAAATATTCTCATTTAATTAATTAAATGTTGTGTGTGCGTTCGAACAAGAGTTGCTTTAATCAATCTTCATCTTTGTCATGCAAAGATATTTCTTATGTTTTCGAATGTTGAACTGAAGATTAAATCATTTATTTAATCTTTAATTCTATTTCTAGTTTGTATCACTCATGTCACTACTAACTGTTATCAGAATGCATGTCTAATTAGTCAATCTCAACCGTCCGTTGATCTTTCGATCTCGGACTGTCATTCGAATAATCAATTTTCTATAAATTGATTTGTCATTCTTCATTCCAATCTCTCTCTCGTGAAATTTTATGACTTTTGAGAGCACTCAATCTTGAATCTTTGATATTTTGCTAATCATTATCTTAGGCTATACTTGCACGAATTTACAAATCTGAGGGAAATTATACTACACAAGAAAAATGGAGAAGGGAAATTGAGATGAATCATGGAAATACGTTCAAAATTGGTGAGATTGTTTCAGTTTTATTTACGTTTTTACTTTCCTTTGTTCTTTGTTGCTTAACATTTAGATTTGCATCTTAGATTTAGTAATTGCATGTTTTCTTCTAATCTCTTATTGTTTCTATATGCACTTTCTTGGCGTTACATTTGGTGAACCTGACGTGAAGACACCATCTTGGCGAATCCATAGACTTTCATTTTGATTTTTGCAAGTTTTTCATATGGAACGACGCATCAGCTTGACTAAACGACGCGATTGAATTCCTAAAATGCATCTGACAGAATAAACGATGCATCTGAGAATATACGACGCATCTGACAATTCCTTAACCACAATTGAAGAAGAAACAACGCATCTAACTGGTAACGCAGCGACGCAATTGACTGGTAAACTTTATTTCTATTTTTGGAAATCTAAAATTTTTAATTGATTTTTGTGTTACTGATAGCTGATTTTCAGCGTGTGGCCATTTGGAGTTAACAAGCTTTTGTAGGATGACTAACAAAGACAATATTGAAAATTGATAATGAGTTTTTTTGCAGGACACTTGTCGAAGACTCTAGTTAATTTTGAAATAGATTGTTTGGTAGCTTAGAAAATCTTTCGTTTGGTTAAAATTAACAAGTGTCTACTGTGTTTGGTGCGAAAGCACAAGTCTGGTTACCCTCACGATTTGGTACATCGAAGTATCCTCTCCCCTTGCGCATCTGTGTGATCCTGGGTGTAAGAGAAACGGTTACCAACTCTAGAACTTGGGCCTATTCTGGTGGGAAAAAGTACTCACCCCAGGACGACTAAGACTGGTAGCACCCTAAACCTGAGGGACTTCCAGCTAGTATATAAAAGAGGATTCTTGGGGAAAGTTCAAGAATCACACGTATGATTTCGACGAGATGGATCCGAAAGGGGACTCGCGCCGCATGGATCATGCCCTACAAACGGAATGACTGTATTAAACACCTTTTGTTTTAGAGACCAACCTATTTGTGGCCATTGCTTGGTATAGTGCAGGGTATAGTATCATGCCTAAAGACACTCACTACTGATCCCCTTGAGTAGAGATAGTAGTTCTTGGGAGGTCATTACACAAGAATTTAAAATTGGTGTGCTCGAAAGATGTTAATGAGCCGTGGAGGGGAGCCAATGCCACCAAATTTCTAAGCTATCCGCTCTCGAGAAGGAAAGGTGTTTATCACCAATCCAAGGTATTTTGGTGGGCTATACCAAGTATACAAACCCTACGCCTTCGGCCTATTAGGATGTGCTTGTTTGTTATCACTTTAAACATTCTTTGAGTCCAAAATCAAAACTGAAAACACTTTGTCTTATGATTGTCTTTGATTGTCAGAATTTGATCACGGAAAAATGGAGTCAGTTTAAATCTCATCACTGAAAATACACAGAGAGTCGCAACTATTCACCAGAAATTTGCATCTGTTATCACGAGTTGCATATGTTAAAATTCAAGTCGCATCTGTTAATTTTTGAGTTGCATCTGTCATTATCAATCGCATCTGTCAAGATTAGAGTCGCATTTGTCAGTTTAGCTCACAATTGTTTTGCAAAAATTGCATGCACTATTTTTTGAGTCACAACTATCAGTAAGAGTCACATCTGTTATAGGTTAACCGCATCTGTCAGGGTCAGACTGAACTTTACCAAAGAAACACAATTGATCACTGGAAAATTGCAATTGTTAATTTTGAACCGCATCTGTTAAATCCTGAGACGCATCTGTCTGATTATCAGAAAACCAGAATTCACAGTCATTGTCCAATCAACACGATTACACCAATTTCAGTTGTCTTTACACAAACAGTCCTTGAATAGAAACCTGAAATGATTTGCTCAATTTTACATCCTTTAGGTTCATTTATTCATTACCATAATTGTCTTCATTCAGAGTTTAGCTTCATCTTAGGGAACATATTACCTTGCATTAGACTTCTAGAAGGGTCACTTTTACATACTTTAGGACTAGTTCACCATCTACACTCTAGAAAAGTCATAGCATCAACGAAATCTATCATTGAACCCAATTTTATCAGTATATCTTTTGTCCTACACAGAGTCCTCCTAGCTCATCAGTCTAGTTAGGAAACTCAGCTTGTCTTTGATCTTCGTCCTACATTGGTTCCTTGACTTAAACTAAATTGACTCATTGGTTAGACTTTAGGTATTTGGTCCCTTTGTCTTAAGGTTTATAGAATTGTCTTTTTTAGAACCTTGCTTAGACCTTGCATCTTTAGATCTTAGGTTACTGTCATCCTAGAACATTTCTTATTTTGCATACGAAAATCCCAAAAACATAGACTAGGGTCATACTATTCATAGATATAGTTTTGCATTTCCTGCATATTGAGCTTGTCTTACATGGTTGAAACTAGGTCTAAGAGAAGAGAGAAAGAAAACATGTCAAACCCAAACAAATTCATCAATCCATTTTCTTCAAGACCTCATAAGACTCTATTAGACAAATTCACCACTAGAAACACTTAAGGACATATTACAGTAGAAGACATAGAGGCTGCTGCACAAGACCCTGAATTTGCCTCTTTCGTAGATGAGCACCTAGCAAATGATCGACAATGATACTTAGCCAAATTGCTAGCTGAAGGCGCTACCTTACCTCCAGGATTTGATATCAGCACCTTACAAACTCAACCTACACAAGGGACAAATACCATGACTGCTAATACTACTATACCTCAGGTCAGTACGACTATGCCATCTAGCACATCTACACAGAGTACGACAATCCATAAATCCCCATTTGGTACATCTAGCATGACATCACGATTTAATTTCACTATAGGGGGTTCATCATCTACTCCGTTTGGTCCTCTTGTTGGGAATAAAAGGTCTAAAACCTTAGCCTCTACACCTTATGTCAGTGCCACAAGTTCACAGTCAATGACTATACCCAATGCTAGTATCACGAGTACCATACCACAATCGATGGCCATACCTAGTGCTCAAGTCACTAGTACTATACCACGGATTACACAAATAGGGGCCATTCCCTCCTTCCAATATGGCAATCAGAATCCATTCACATAGTTTTCGAGTCAGAATCTACTCTCCCAAACTGGTACTCAGAATCCATTTTCTCAAATCAGTGGACACCAATCATTTACACAGATTCCCAATCAGAACCCCTTTGCCCAAAATGGTACTTAGAATCCATTTACACAGATTCCAAACCAGAACACATTTACCAACATTTAGAATCCAAATCCACCTCAGATGCCAACGTCCAATCGAAACCCATCATGAGACTTTGGATTTTAGAACACATATGCGGATCCGCATAATCCCCCTAGCACATCTTTGACCCAAGTTGACGTCTTACAAACACAAATGCATGCATTACAAATACAAATGGATAACATGTCAATGTCAACTAAGAAATCATTTTCAACAAAGGACATATGCCCATTCCCCTTTGATAGATCATTGTACATGACCCCTTTCCCTCACGGATATGTCATACCGAATCTCCCTAAGTACAATGGCAAACGAAACCCAATAGAACACATTAGGGAATTTTCTACCATATGCATAGATGTTGCTTATGACTCCACGTATCTTATGAGGCTATTTCCAAGAAGCCTTGTAGGAATTGCACTAGAATGGTTTTCGGGTCTAGATTCTGGCAATAGATCTTGGGGTGAACTGGTTGAGAAATTTGTGGAACAATTCACCTTCAACATAGATCATGAGATAAACATAGCAACCTTGTGTCACACAATGCAAGATGAAGGGGAAACATTCATCGCTTTCTTCTAGAGATGGAGGACTATAGCTAGTCAATGTCCTGTCGAGATACCTGAGAAACAAAAAGTTACTATGTTCCAAGAAAACCTTCATGCGAAACTCAAAAGTAACTTACGGGTCCATTGTTGTACATATTTTTTGGAACTAGTGGAAAAAAGGGTTATAATAGAGAAGGATCTCATTGAAAAGGACAAACTCAAGACATCAATATCCAATAGAAATCCAATCGTACAAAACACCCCCACTGACAGAAACAGATTTTGGTATTGCAACAAAAATGTCACCAATGATGGGGTAGTTGATGCTGAAACACTACAAGTAGGACCTCTCATCACATTACAAGGACCTCATACTTTTTCCAACATGCTTAATGCTGTCAATCAACCTCCTAACATGGTCCAAAATACTCAACATCCACAACCAAGAAGATTTCAAAAATGTGAGTTCACTCCCTTAGGGGAACCCATTGAGTCGGTGTTCAAACAACTGTTACAACATAATCTTATACAGCTGCAGGAACCAAGACAATATGATCCAGGACAATTCAAACCATCTCGGTGGGATGACAATGCCTTTTGTGATTTTCATAGAACTAAGGGGCATAACCTACAAAACTGTCGACAACTAAAGAATATCATATAGGATCTTGTCGAAAGGAGAATTATTGAAGTTAGTGGACAAAAATAGAAGTCATCAAACACTGATCATCAAGTATTTTCTGACCCACTACATGACCATGGGAAAGGAATTGTCCCTAGTTCTAGTACTAAGACCAATATGTCCGCCAACTATGCCAATGTCAAGCATAGTGGAAAAATCATTAACTGCCTTCGCGCCATCGATGAAACTATCAATACCATTATTATCAATACCAATCCTGAGTGTGCAGTCAATACTTGTCATACTAAATTCACTATTCAAGGCCCTCCATCGCAGCAAAAACCCCAACCTTCCAAGTTACAATATAACCTACTTGACTAGTTGGGGAAGACCCCAGCCCAAATTTCAATCTTGGAATTGTTACATATTTCCCCTGAGCATCGATCTATCCTCGACAAGGCTTTACAGAACACCATGGTCCCTAATGACCTTGATGTCAATCGTTTCCAGGAAATGGTGGGCTACTTGACCAATAATCACCATGCCATGTTTTCTGAACAAGACTATGCCACTGAAAAGATGAACCATAATGACCCTTTACACCTAGAAGTCCTTGTTGATAACACCAAAGTTAGATGAGTTTTGGTAGATGGAGGAGCAGGGTTAAATCTGTGCACTTTAAAACTAATTAAGGCTTTAGGTATCTCAGAAGCATGTGTAGACACGATCAAGAGTATTGTCATTAAAGCTTATGATGATGAAGAAAGAAAATCAAAGGGAGTTGTAACACTTCCTATCAGAATTGGTCCTGCGGTAATGGAGACAAAGTTCCAGGTCTTGGATCTCACCCTTCCTTATAACATTCTGCTAGGTAGACCATGGATTCATGCTATGAAGGTAGTCCCTTCCATGTATCATCATTGTCTCAAATTCCCTTACAATGGCACAAAAATAACTATAGATGGTGATCCCGATCCCTTCCAGTATTGCACCAATTTAAAAGAGATCCCCCAACCCCAAGTGCCAGTGAACCAAGAGGCCTCATCATCCAATTCATCTTCCTATGTTGATCCATCCACACTTACTCGAGCAACTACTTCACCCTCAGTTCCTACCACACCTAGGGTTGAGATCAAAGACAAGGGTTGTGGAGAATATTACATGAAGACTTCTTATTGTGTTAGCCATTTGATTCCTCCTAAGTCACACGGTTTACCTACATCGGATAGGAGACAATCTATGGTTACTATACACATTCTTCCCACAACAACTTTTTCTAAATGGGGTGAATTAAGCAAAGAGGTCGTAGAGGCAGAAGATGTCACTTCTTGGCTATATAAGGAAGATGATGAGGAATCCCTCTTACTTGCACATATTCCTACAAATATATATGGAAAGGGTTTTAAAATCATGCAAAGCAAAGGATACGATGGACAGAGTGGTTTAGGCTTAAACCAAGATGGCAGGATTGAACCAATATTTGTTTCTCAATGGCCAAAAGGAGTAGGGCTAGGGTTTCAACTGATCCAGATTGGTGTTCCTAGTACTCCATTACCCTTACTTGAGGAAGTATGTGCTTCAGAAGATATTAAGACGTCTCATGAACCACTAGACCAATATCACTATGACTCCCCTGACTCTAACGATTATGAGTGGGATTCCTTATCCTCTACTTCTTCCATGGACCTTGACAAGTTATTTGGAGAACTTGACTTGATGCTAAGTTCCTCACCCAATCCCTTGAATTCATGTGCACCAAATAAAATGACAAAAGAAGAGTGGTTTAAACACTACTATTGGGAATTACTTGATCTTACCTCTTCGCAACCTGAGCCACCTATTTCCGATAGTCAAACCTTGGCATTAGGCCCACCTATCAATCCACCTAGACCCAAACCTAAGAGAAAAAAGGACTTGGTACAAGACTTTTGTGATCACATGAATAACTCAATCTTTACCTTGACTCCATTAAACTTTGATAACTCTGACAATGACATGCCCTTAGTCTACCCCCAACTCATTGATTGGGACCAACAAGACACACTTGTCTTAGATATGTTTGAGAACGAAGCAATTGCTGAGTTCCTGGGATTATGAGAAGGCATACCAAACGGTGATCATAAGGCTATTTTTACCATTGACTTGGACAATAAAGCATACTTTGGGGAATCTATTCAACCCTCCAGTCGCAAAAATGAGAAAAATAATAAACAAGATAAAAAGGATGAGTCTCTAGGTGAAAACTGAAAGGCACCTTTAGATAATGAAAAAGTAAAAAGAAAGGACACATCCGAAGGTGAAAACCTCTCTGAGGCACCTAAGGATGGAGGTTTGAACATTCTCCCCATTGCACAGGAAAAGTCTCCCATGCTTGTTGAAGAATCAATGGAAGTCAACATAGGTACCAAAGAGAATCCTCGACTAGTTTATTTTGCAACATCATTGACAACTGAAGAACAACCAGAATTTCATAACTTCTTTGAATAGAGATAGATAAATTTTGCTTGGTCATATGCGGATATGCTAGGGTTGGATCCTGACCTTGTTCTACATCATTTTCCCTTACAACTAGGTGCCAAACCAGTGAAACAAAAATTGAGAAAAATGCACCCACATATTACTTTATTAGTCAAGGCGGAACTCAAGAAACTCTTAGACATTGGTTTCATCAGATCTATCAACTATGCAGATTGGATTTCCAATCTTGTACCAGTCACTAAACTAGCTAGGGGCATCCACATCTACACTGATTTTAGAGACATCAACAAAGCCTGTCCTAAGGATGACTTTCATTTTCCTAACATAGACATGATAGTTGACATGACAACGGGATATGAGATGTCCCTTATCGATGGAATCTCAGGATATAACCAGATCAGAATTGCAACTCAAGACCAACCTAAGACAACTTTCACTTGTCCTTAGGGAATGTATTGCTGGAATTTTATGCCCTTTGGACTCAAAAATGTAGGAGAAACCTACCAACGAGCCATGACTACTATCTTTCATGATCTAGTACATACTCTTATGGAAGATTATGTCGATGACCTCATTGCAAAATCTAGGACAAGGGCAGAACATTTATAGGTATTAGACAAGATATTTCAGAGGCTAGAGAAGTAAAATGTAAGACTCAATCCAAAGAAATGTGTGTTTGGAGTCAAGTCAGGAAAGCTGTTAGGTTATATCATTTCTAGACGAGGCATTGAAGTGGATCCTGCTAAGGTGAAAGCAATCATGGACATGCCACCACCCACTAATCTCAGTCAACTAAGGACATTACAAGGAAGGTTGCAATCTATCAGAAGATTTATAGTGCAGTTAGCAGACAAGACACATCCTTTTCAACATTTACTTAAGAAAGGAGTACCCTTTGCATGGACAGCTAGGTGTGAAGAGGCTTTTCAACTGATTAAAGAATATTTACTCACACCACCAGTCTTAATGCCACCTGTTGAAGGATGACCTTTGATTCTTTATCTTACAGCAACCCATTCATCACTTGGAGCATTGCTTGCATAGAATGATGATGAAGGTCATGAAAGGGCAGTCTATTATATCAGTCAGACTTTGGTAGGTTATGAGCTCAACTATAGTACCATTGAACGTGCCTGTCTTGCAGTAGTATTTGCTACCCAAAAATTGAGACACTATATGCTAAACCATCAAACAATGTTGATTGCTAAAATAGACCCTCTGAAATATCTCCTTAGCAAGGCAACATTAACAGGACGACTGGCCAAATGGGTTATGATACTTAGTGAGTATGACATCCAGTATGTAGAAAGAAAGGCTATTAAAGGACAGGTCATTGCTGATTAGTTAGCTGATGCACCCATATAGGTAGATCATCCCTTAGTCGTAGAATTTCCTGATGAGTTCATATTCACATTTGACACAAACATAACATGGAAGCTATACTTTGATGGCTCACATACAAATCATGGTTCAGGGGCTGGTATACTCTTTATTACACCACAGGGTGATTACATCCCTAAGTCATTTAGGATTGCATTCCCATGCACTAATAACATAGCAGAGTATGAAGCTCTAGTGACAGGGTTACACATAGCAGTCATGTGGAAAATTAAGATTTTACAAGTATATGGGGATTCTCAACTAGTAATCAGATAGGTAAATGATGATTATGAGACTAAGGATGAGAAGCTTGCTCCATACAAGCACATGGGTGATAGCTTTAAAGAGTACTTTGAAAAAGTCAAATTTCATCAAATACCTTGTGTTTTAAATAGGGCAACTGACACTATGGCTACAATTGCATCACTTCTTGATATTCCTAACAACATGCATAAGTTTGAGTTCTTGGTCGAACAACTTTTGGTCCCAGCCTACGATATCCCAGATTCTGAAATGGTGTGTGCCATTGTTGGTCTTGATTCCCCATGGTACAAAGAAATCTATGATTACCTTCATGTCGAAGTCATGACCACTGGCCTATCAAATAACCAATGTAGGACATTTCTCCGCAAGTCAGCCAAATACACCATCGTTGGAGACACCCTATATAGACGCGCCTTAGATAATACCCTACTGAGATGCCTTGATTCTACTAAAGCACAAGTAACCTTGCATGGGGTGCATGAGGGTATATGTGGTTCCCATTCTAGCTGTCTTACCTTAGCCAAAAAGATTGAGACTGGGTTATTACTGGCCTACTATGCAAAAAGACTCATATTTCTTTGTAATGAAATGCCGCCAATGCCAAGTTCATGGAGACTTGATACATGCCCTAGCACAGGAGCTCCATTCTATCATGTCACCATGGCCCTTTTCCCAATGTGGACTCGACCTCATAGGAAAGATCCACCCCACATCATCTAATGGGCACAAGTTCATTATCACTACCACTGAGTACTTTACGAAGTGGATTGAAGCCATTCCTATGACATACATTACCGACACACAGATTTCTAAATTTATCCTGAACTATATCATCTGTCGGTATGGTGTCCCTCAGTCCATAATCACTGATAATGGCCGCCCATTTAAGAACCAAGAAATCTGTCACCTGTGTGATGAATTTCATATTCAACATCACTTTTCTACTCCATACTACCCACAAGGTAATGGCCAAGCAGAGGCATCTAACAAGACCATCATTAGAATTCTTAAGAAGAGTGTCAATGATGTTGGTCGTGACTGGCATTTACAGCTTAACTCTGCCTTATGGGCTTATCGTACAAGTATCCATACTCCCATTGGTGCTACCCCATATTCACTTGTATTTTTTTTTGAAGCTATTCTACCTATTGAGGTCGAGATTCCTTCCCTAAGGGTATCCCTGAAAGGCCACATTGATGATGAAGAGTATCGAGTGTCGAGACTCCATGAGCTAGAATTCCTGGATGAGCAAAGATAGAAGGCATTAGACCAACTCCAAGCATATCATAATCACCTTTGTCGTAGCTATAACAGGAAGGTATTGAATATAAACTTTGACATTGGTGACCTAGTTTTAATAGAGAACCCAAAGAATCAAGCAGAAAGAGAAAAACCAGGAAAGTTTAAACCAAATTGGTTAGGACCTTATGTTCTTACGGAAGCTTTTAGGTCAGGAGCATACCAACTCTCTACTCCTGAAGGGGAACCATTGTCCTCACCAATCAATAGTCTGCATCTGAAGAAGTTCTGCGCATAGCTTCTATGAGCCTTTGTCTTAATTAGCAAAAACACAAAAAAATTAAAAAATAAAAAAAATCATTATCAAGGTGAAAACCTGGCAAACAAGCATCTTGTTAACACAAAAAAAATTAGATAATCTAGAAAATAGTAAAGAAAAATCATTCATCGAATAGTGAAAACCACTTCGGTGGCGCTTTGGATAGGTACCATGGTGAAAACCTGGCAAATAGGTGCCATGTGTAGTTAACTTAGCTCCTTTGTCTACTATTACCCTGTACATAGTCCACTTCCCTGTACATAGTCCTTATCCCTGTACAAAGTCCTTATCCCTGTACATACTACCTATCCTTGTACATATCCCTTATCTTTCATGTCCATCGCTCGTAATAAGTGGTAGTCTTTCCCATAATTTGGAACGATTGACCTCGAGTGTAGTTCATATCCCCCATTTTATCCTATTCATAATCAATTGGTCTTATACTCATCTGGGGGCAAACACTTGACATGTGTCATATTGATTCTTACATTAGCTATGTTGAAGACGTAAAACCATAGAAAGATCCATGAACATCGAAAATGACCTAAGAAAACACAAAAACATCAGAAAACTTCAAAAGGACAAAAAAATAAAAACATTTCAAAAATCCAAAAATAGAGTCAGAGTCATTTGCACTTGTCAGTCTTTGTCGTTTGTCGAACTACATTGCCTCTGTGACTAGATGTAGGCAAGGCCATCTACTGATGTGCCCCTGAGGCATTAGGTCAGTCTGTTTAGGTTTGTCTGTATAAAATCATGATTCAATCCACATGTCTATATGACAAGGTCGTTTGTCGTGTCGAACTACGAGGTCTCTACGTGTATAATGTAGGCAAGGCCATCAATCGACAAGCCCCCAAGGCCACACTAGGTCAGTCCACTAGGGTTTGTCACTTTCACTTTCACACACATCTTCTATTTGTAGTCAGTCTTGTCACTCGTATTCAAGTTGAACTATGAGGTCTTTGCATCTATAACATAGGAAAGGCCATCAATCAATGAGCCCCCAAGGCTGCACTAGGTCAGTCCTTTAGGGTTTGTCGTCACATGCAGTTAATTGTCCACGCATCGTCTCAAGTCATGTATTAATCTGGTGAAAAAGTCAGCAATGTCTCTAAGTCAAATCAAACAACCTGCCAAACAAAACAATCAAAACAGATCAACTACAGTCTGCTACAGGATGTACCCTTCTTGGAAATAGACATTATCAAAACAATCAACAATCTATGTCATATATAGGATGAGTCCTTCCTGCATAATCGACAAGATCACACAATCAAACATAGCCTTACACAGGTTATCACATCAACGACATCTGACTCAATGTCTTATACGATACATGTCTTTCTAAAACCAGGCTTTTTCATGCCTTATACAGATAGTCATAACATCGAAACCAGACTCATAGTCTTATCCGGTATGTGTATCTCCTGATATCAGGCTCTATCAAAATCAATCCTTTTATCAATCAAAACAAATCAAACAAACAGATCAAGTTTTGGCAAATATTTTATGGGCTTCTTGACTTTATGGCTTATTTATGTTATCATTTATCTTGAATTGATGACTGGGATTCATGTTACTAGCTTTCTCAAGGATGTCCCATGAAGGATTTAGAGAAGCAACGATGTATAGAAATTCTATTTTCTTTGACTGTTGTCTGTGGAATGTCTTTTAAAATTTGATTTTGAGTCATGTTACTAGTTTCCTCAAGGATGTCCCATGAAGGATTTAGAGGAGAAATGACATCTCATGACCCGTCTTTTACTTTGTTTGTTGTCTGTGGTTTGTCTTGACAAAAAGACTGGGGCAACTTCTGCCCTTAGTATGAGTTGATGACAATCCTTGTCTGCGACTGTCTGTTATTGGAAAATGGATGACCTTGCACACCTTGATTTATGTCATATCATGGCGTTTATCCGCATTTGTATTAATCCCACCCAATGATGATAAAGTGCAATACCTTTTGTGATACAACAAAATATCAAAGATTGCTAATACTAACATCTATCTCCTGTTTTCTGTTCTTTCTCAATCTTTCTTCCCGCACTAACAGTTTTTCTTTCTTACATTATGATGAAGTCCTATGACACAAAACATTATGTATCATCCTACATCAACATACATGTTAGAAACATACATACATATAGGCATATTTCATATCTAGATCATCATGGCATAATAGATAATCATAAAAAACAATACATATCATAAACATTCCATTTACAAAGCAACTGTAAATACATGCATCACATTATATTTGTATAGCATCACATGTCGTCTGCATCATACATATAACATCATATTGCATTTCATAATTATAAATTGCATACATTATATAGAATCATACATCACATAGAATCAACATTATCTCATTATATGCATAAACATCATAAAATAGATATCATCATCCATCACATAGACATATCATATAAACATCACATGTATAAATAACGACTACATAATCAATACATAAACATCCATATCATGAGAATCACTTCCAAAATCATATGCATATATCACTCAACTGTGTCACATCACAATGTCATAATGTATCAATAATACATTAAAGCCCACAGGCTATAAGATCAAACTATAATGTCTCAACATATGGTACCCCTATCCTGAGCTGCCATTGCCATCATGCCCGGAGTGTGTGGGGGAATGCTGATGAGAACCTGATGATCTCTCCACTGAGGGAGGTCTGTCATATGGACCTGCTCTACGTGGCTGCTCCACCCCCTCTGTGCTAACTATTCATGTGTGGGTCGTGGTCTGGGACCTGCTACTATGTGCTATTGAGAAATTGGGAGCTCATCTCTCTAATGTAACCTCTGCTTCATATAGGTCCCGATAGTACCTCTCCCTCTCCCCAGCTCTGACTAGCTCTCTAGCGAATGCAGCTGATGGTCCTGTGCACAATGCCCTCAGCTCTGTCCCTCTCCACCTGATATGCATCCCTCTCGGCCATCAACACTCTCATCTGCTCCTCCAAGGAGACAACCTGTGCACACAATGTATCTGTGCCTAGATCCTCTGCCCTTGTATCATCCTGTCTAGCCCTATCTATCCCATCCTCCTCCTCATCCAGCTCCTCCAGGAGTTGATCTCGAATCTCTCTCTTGTGATCATCATCCTCATCATTGTCCTCCTGGTAGACACCTAACAACCCCAGAGCATCAACCTCTGCCTCCTCTCTTCCTGCCTCCTCGGCACCTACCTCCGCCTCTGCTGGGATATCTGGGATGGGTACCTCTGCTGGTTGCACCTCCTCTCCACCTTTGGAAATGTCCTCCTCTCCTCCTCTCCCAACATCTAGCATGGCCACGTCCTCCTCTCCTCGCCCCTCCTCACAGATCGGTGATAATGGTGGCCCTCGTCCCCTTCGACCACGTCTCCCTCTCTAGCCTCCATGCCGTCCACCTCTGCCATCATCCCCTCCATCACCACAACCTCCTCTACCTCCTCGGCCTCTCCCTCTGCCTCGCCTGCCTCATGGACCTGTACCACACCACTCTACCGGTGTTGGCTGCTCTAGATCTATCAAGGGGATCAGCCTGTGTGCTGCCCACCACTGATCATACTCTACTATGGTCCCTAGGTCTACTGGTCCAGCTCTCCATCCCCATGGAAGTGCCTATAGTGCATCAATATCTGCCTCTAATATGGCTACCGGAATCTCTGGCCCCCATAGCGGGACCTCTCGTGAGGATCTCGCAAACTCTGCTCTACCTCGAGGTACATCCTGCACCTCTCCAAACTGCCATAGGACCCGATCTTCCAACTGCCACTCTATAATGTGCACATGCGATACTATGTGCCCAACCAAGTACTATGCCTGCCTGCAAAATGGTAGGTGCTCATCCTCATCTGACCACTCCTCACACCCCAGGTATGGCCTCCATGTAAACTACTGCATTGTGTCTATGGCATGTCTGAAGTATCCTATGTCTCCAATATGATGTTGTGTGGTCACCCCCGCATAACGGAAGGTGTACAAAGCTCCATGAGGTAGGTCAACTATAACAAGTGGCTAAAAGATCGCAATATGCTCCCACACCCATACCATCAAGATTATGGTACCGCAGCTCATCGACTATGCCTCTTGGTAGGCAATATCATGCAAATGGAATTATAACATCCTGAGTACATAGGAACCCCAAGCATACACAACTTTCCACTCCCCCCATCCCACAGGAAACCCATGACCTCGGTGGTCAGCTAGTACTATACCGCCTATCAATGTAGCCAATAGACAGTCCAACTGTCTATACCTTTGGGCCAACACCCACCACCTAATCTCATAATCATCGAACCCTAGCTGTCTAATGTCAGCATGGGGGTAGTACCTACACATCTCGGCAGCACCCCTCTAAGTATCATATGCCACCCGTGTGCCTCTAATAGGCAGTCTCAATATCCTATACACAACCTCTAATGTAACCGTGGCCTCTCCAGTCGGTAGGTGGAAGGACGATGTCTCTGAGTGCCACCTCTCACATAACGCTGTCAATAGCCCCTGATTTGCTTGAATCTGGGGCATATCGGTCACATGCAATAAACCAAGGTGCCATAGAACTCGTCGCTTAGCCAGCCTCAACCTGTCTCTGAATCAAAAAGTAGTGGGTCTTGACTCCCATGTATAAATCGTGTCCAACACAACCTGCAATGGCATTATACATGCCTTATGTCAGCCTCAATCATCTATTCTAGTGCAAACTACCTATACTACATAAAATGCAAATGCATCATTTTTTTTGCACATGCGTCATTATTTTTCACATGCGTCGCTTTTTAACATATGTAGTTCATAAACTTCACATGCATCATTATTAAAAAAATGCGGCTAATAATTTCAAATGCGTCACACTACAGTCATATGCATTGCAAAATAACACTTGCAGTGCATAAAATCCAAATGCATTTTTAAATATACATATAAGGCTTATATAAATACAAATGCGTTTAACTGCTAAAAACTATTCAAACCGGCTGACGTAAAAATACAAATGCGGTTTTCCACATACACATGCGTTGTTCGCACATGCATATGCGGTCAATTATTAAAACGACGCATAAGTAAAACATAAATTAAATATATTAAATAACGCGCAAATCAAAAATTTCAAAACACAAGTGTTAGGTCCATACTAGGAGGTCCGCGCCGGCTGGTCTCTGGAATGTCTGGATCCTGTATGCGTGATGGTGAGTGGCTGGAATTGGAGACATCGTCGCTAAGAATGTGGAGCAAAATCTCAATTTCTCAACTAGGTGGGTGAAAATGAATAGGTTTTTACCCCTATTCTTATATATACCTAGGGCCTAGGTGTCATTTCTGTCTTACTAGCTGCGTTGACTTTCAATTTCGATCATCCCGTACCCGTCCCTCCCATTTCCAAACTCAATTCTGTCAACTCCACTGCATTTCTGGCTATCTAATGGCCTAATCAGGAGCATTTCCAAATTTTTCTGCACTTTTCAGAAATTTTTCAATTTTTCTGAGGGGGCATACCTTCACCTGTTTTAATTTGGAGCATTACTGGGGCATGTTTTTATCGATTTTCTTTGACACAATGCCGAAATGACATTGTATCAAAGAGGGGCAAATGTAGACACCGAAATATGGTTTTGGCCTGCGACTTCCATATTCTTCATAACTCTTATTCTTCATGGTCATGATTAAATAATTTTAATTATTTAATTAATTCATCGTCTACTAATTCTTCTATTAATTAAATAATTTTAATTATTTAATTAATTCACACTTTTCTTTATTCTATCTGATTAATTAAATAAACACTTTCTATTTAATTATGTTACTAATTAACCTTATCCATCTTGTCAAAATTAAATAAATCCTTATTTAATTTATCCTTTATCATACTTCAACTATAATTAAATAAATTCTTTATTTATTTAATTATTCATTTTAAATCCCTTTCGTCACTTAATTAAATAAATCTTATTTATTTAATTATTCTTCGAATATCAAATCTTGAATTAAATGAATTATTTAATTCATTAATTATATTTTAACACATTCCTCTATATTTAGATAATTGTGTGAGTTATCTAAGTATTCACTTTTACTCGACTTAAAGATCTATTTCAAATCGCTCAGTTAACTCTTCATTTGATGTCTGAGTGGCTGTCTCGAGTAATCTCTTCATCAAATCATTCAAATCGTCTAGTTCTAACTCAATTGCGTGTACATGCGGATTAATTAAATATTCTTATTTAATTAATTAAATGTTGTGCGTGCATTCGAACGAGAGTTGCTTTAATCAATCTTCATCTTTGTCATG
>VDFB02281492.1:733337029-733504744 GCA_007258455.2 Sequoia sempervirens | reverse complement strand
CAAAAACATATTTGAGAAAACAAGTTCAATTGATACAAAGGAGAAGCAAATTGAAGAAGAGGAAGTGGATTTGAGGTGCCTCCCAAAAATAAAACATCAAAACCCTAATATTCACTTATGAAAATTCAAGAGGCATTCTACTTACTCGATTCTTCTCCATAATTTTCATTTTAAATGTAATGGAAGGGTTAAAGGTAGTAAATGTCTCAAAGATACCTCAAATTAAATTGAAGGGGAATTCTTGGAAAGTTTTGTTGGAAGACTTGGCAGGTGCTTTTTTTGGCACTCCCTTTGGTGTTTCATCTACTAAGGATATCTGTGCATAAATATATGGGAAAATTGAAGAAATGTCCTATATTAAATTAAGAATTTTATGGATGAATGAATTGGAAGAAAATTATGATACCATTAAACCAAAATACAAAACCATAGTTGAAAAGAAATTGGATGTGTGGTAGAAGTTTCCATTGTTTAATAAGAGGTACATCAAAATTGTATCAATTGAGTAGGATTCACAACAAATATATCTGGAGTGATGGTGCATACTCAATAACCAGGGAATCAATAAGGGATGCAATTGGTTTGTGGGCCTCTAGACCAGTTCTTGGGAAAAAGTCTCACAATGTCAAAGAATTAATTGAAAAGATTGACTCAATTCTCCAAGGAAAGGAACTCACCTTGAGTACATTTGGAAATATGACTTGTTGGACATAAAATTTTCCTACCTAATGATGGCTATATAGTCTCTACTACTGCTGCTCACATTGCACTTAACATGATTAAGAATGGTGTTGATTATGATCTTTGTGAGTTACTTTGACCAAACTTGATGAAAAACTTGAAGGAAATCAAAAATAACAAAAATCATACATTTAGGTATGATACTTTGATAGTCTATTTATTTTTCTACTTCATGAAGAAAATACCAGTAATTGGAAAAGTAGAATGGTCAAATACATAACTAGTTGTGGTGAGTCTAGTTTATGGTCTAATTTTGGGTAGAATTTATGATTTAGTTGTTGAATTTATCATGGACTTTGATGTTAAGTATTGATACTTTTCTGATATTTACCCCAAAACTATGACATTGAACCTAATCCTCTTTTTGTAAACCTTTAATGATATTGGCACATTATTTGGACTATCTATATTAATCTTGGATGTGGTAAATGAATGTTATTTGAGGTGGTTAGATATATGCAATTATTGTGCGTACTAACATTGCCATGTAGATATAATTTGAGGAAGCTAAATTGAGAAAGACACCGCCAGTTAGGCATGCACCATAACATCCAGCAAGGGAATTGTTCAAAGGTCAAAGGAGGTCGATGGTAGAAGATTCCCCATGAAAATCAGATGTAACCACCTTATAGTGGACTTTAATGATGTTGAGTAAATGCAGGAATTATTGTTGTGCTAAATCTACATTCAAACCTTCATGTTTGACTAGATTCCATGCGTGCATAACCGCCACCACTCCACTTTCTCTAATTTCCCTAATATGGCATCTTCCTAGTTCATGGAGTTGACCACCTTGTTTAGTTGTTAGTATAAATAAAGATCAGACACTCCTTCTCATAAGGTTGCATGATCTAATATTGAACTTGTTCTCTTGAGTTTTCAGTAATACAGTTACACTACTCTTTTGTACTCATGTTTCCTGATGAATAAAATGAAGTTCTAAGTTTGAGCATCTGAGTTTCCATTAGTTTAGAGGATACTTATCCAAGGGGGCCCACTTGGTGAGTAATTCGTCCTTTAGTTTAGTATTATTTTCTATTCAGTAGTTAGATTAGATAGCTGGCATTGAATGTTCCTAAAGCCACTAGAATTTCATTATGTGACTATTCTTGCAGCCAAAGCAAATAGAATAGTTTCCTGTTTGTTGCTTATATTTTCATTTATGTCATGCATTTTAGCTTGGTGTAGTTGTTGGTTGATGTTCAACATTTATGTTATTCCTTTCTAAGCACTTTAATTTTAGCATTGTGTCTTTCTTAACTATAGAGTGAAAATGGCTACTTTGGGTTCCTAGTGCACATACTGTGTTGACCCAATTTAAAGTTCACATCCCTGGGTTGACAAGTTAAATGCACCTTCATGATGATTGAAATAGTTTTTCAAGTTAGATTTCCGATCTTGGAATCACCGTTGTAAAGGCCTAGTTGTTGAATCATTGTAGGAGGCCAACATTTTTGGCATTGTTACTAGGGATGGTGTCAAACTAGGAAGTTCTTTGGAGTAATTGATAGTTTTCTTCTAGTAGCATTTCTTAAAATTATTCTTAGCATACCCCTCATTTAGGAAGTAATGACCCCCCTTATTCTTTATCAATTCTTTGTGTGAGTTGGCTGATAGTGAGTTGATACTGCATGCATAGAGGAAGGAGAAGAGATGCTTATGGGAGATTCCTTCCTAATAATCCTAATCCATTCTAGCTAGAAGAGCTTCCAAATCTGCCAAGGAACAAAGAAGAATAAGAAGAAGATCCACACCCCTTTGATGCATTTCTTGATCAGAACAGTTTTGAAGCTTCCTCTGAAGACCAAAATCAGTTTGAGAATCCCTTTGCTTGGGGAATCCATCAAGTAGGAATGGGTGATGCAAATAGAAATAGGCCTAACCAACTAGCTTTTCCTTTCCCCATTTCCCATTAGAATGAATTTGACAACACAAAAAATATCCTTGCTTCAGCACTCCCTAAGTTTTATGGACTTGTCACAAAAGACCTAGACACCTTTTCGTTTGAGTTTGATATACTCTGCAGGAGTTATGACTATACCATGGATACCCATAGGCTTAAGCTATTTCCTACCACTTTGAAAGAAGCTGCATTAAGATGGTTCATGAGCCTAGGAAGAGATACTATGGAAATATGGGAGGACATGAAGACAAAGTTCCTTGAGAAATACAAGGAATATTGCAGGGGCAGTGACATGAGAGCATATGACATTTTTAGGATGCAACAAAAGGAATATGAGAGCTTGGAGGATTACATTTCAACATTTATGTTTTTCCTACAAAAGTCTCCACACCATACACTCAATGAAGACTCACAAAAGATGCTTTTCCTAAGAGGAATTAATGACAGCTACACTGATACCTTGGACCTAATGGTAGGAGGAGATATCACCCAAGTTTCTTGGGAAGACATCAAGAAAATTGTTAGCCTCCTATAATGATTCAATAACTAGGCCTCATGATAATGACTCAGAGATTAAACATCTAACTTGAGTAGCTATCTCAATCACCATGAAGATGCATTTATATTGTCAACCTAGGGATGTGAACTTGAAATGGGTCAGCATAGTATGTGCACTAGGAACTCTCAAGTAGCCATTTCTACTTTATAGCTAAGAAACACAATATTGAAAGTAAATTGCTGGAAAAGGAAATAAAGGAAATGCTAAACATCAACCAACAACTAAGCTGAACTGAAATGCATAACAAGAATAAAATATCTAAGCAACAAACAAGAAATTACTCTTTCTACTTTGGCTATAGGAACATACACAAAATGGACTTCTAGTGGCTACAGGAATAGTCGATGCTAGATTTATAACTAAGTCCTAAACAACAAGTTAAGCTAAGATAATGCTAAACTAATGAAATAGATTACTCACCAAGTGGCCCCCCTTGGATAAGTATCCTCTAAAATAAGAGGAACTTAAGTGCTTGAACTCAAAATCTTTATTTCATTCATTGTAAATCATGCATACAAAGAGTAATGTATTGAAACTGGTGAATGAGTATAATCGTAAAACCTCTTCCTCTTACAAAACTTGAAAAAATTAAAAACTTACAAGGAAGGAACATTAGTTTATTTATGATATGACTAAAACAAGGCAATCAACTCCATGATTGGGAGAATGCCAATTAGGTAAAGCAAGGAAAGTGGAGTGATGGTGATTACACATGCATGGAATCCAGTCAAACATGCAAGTTAGATGCAAACCAAACACAACATTAATGACCATGCATGCTCAATCATTATGGTCTAGAATAGGGCACTTACATTCAGTTCACACAAAGAATCTTTGTTGTCGGTTGCCTTGACTTGGAGTGATTCTTCAACTGGACATTATGCAACATAACTAGCTAGCAATGTATTTGTCAACTTAGCACATTGAATCTATAGGGAAAGGTTAGTACACATAATAACTACACATCTATAACCATTCTAAGAAACACTCATTAACCACATGAAAAATTAATATAGATAGTCCACATTTTATGCCAAATTTCATTAAAGCTTATAGGGATAGGATAATATCAACTATCAATGGTTTGAGAGAAACATTATGCAAACATCAACATTTAAGCATTAAATTCCATGACATCTATGAGAAAATAGACTATAGTTTCTACCCAAAAATAGACCAAAAACTAGGCTCATCACTCGCCCCAAACTAATGTTTTGTTGGTCCTCCACCAGGGGAAGAGTTGTTCTTTTGCTTGGTCAGAACTCTGAAATTTGCATTTGAGAGCTTCCTAACATCAATGGCTGTGGTATGTGAATTAGGATCCCAATAGAATCCTCCCATTCTACCAAACCTGCTCCATCTCTGCATCTCTGCAACAATGTCATCCTAGTAAAATCTGAAATTTGGTATAGGCCACATGAGCATAGGTGGTTGAAAAGTCAGGGGGAGCCAATGTCACCCTTGTGTTCTCCCAATCTAAATATACCTCTCAATTCTTTTCAATGCTACAACATAATTGTGGATGGAATGAGGCTCAACCTATTTCAACTCATCATTCAAACTATTCCATCTCTAGGATAATTATCTCCTCATGGTGTCCTCTTTTACTATTTTCTTTACCTCATACTCAGTGTAAACTACCTCAATCCAAGGCATAATCCTATTGCCATAACTTGGTCTAAGAAGCATTATGTGCCATTCTTTGTAAATATCCCTTGGGTTACTTGATTCAGCTCTAACATGCAGAGGGGTATCAGACTCCAATTGTTCATAGGAACCATGTTGTTGACCCCAACTAGTATCATTTTGTACCCAAGACATGAATGTTGTCAATTGAATATCTCCAACATATAGTAGTGTATTCCAATCATGGTCTTTTGTGACAAGATAATTATGTAAATAAAATTCACATAGAAGATTCTTCATTTTAGGGGAGGCAGTGCTATAAGCATTGAAGAATTCGATGGGAGTGTCAATAGAAGGATTCAAACTTGAGGCAAGGCTTGAAATCTTAAAATAGAGATACTTCTCTTTCAGGAGCAGAGCATAGACCCTTGGAAGATTTCTACATTCCATAATCTTCGGTGCCAAAGCTGCCATGTCATCTACCCACTGCTTCAAGGTGGCAATTTCTACATCTTTATTCTCAATTTCCTCATCCTTCTTTTGAATTTCCTCCTCCAATTTTCCTTTTTCCTTTTTCCATTCTTCCTCCCTTCTTTGTATTTCTCTCCATAAATTCAGAATTACTGCATGTACTATAAAATTAGGAGGAATATGAGTGCCTACCAGTCTCCTTTTGATGGTGGCTCCTCATATGGCATTAATTGCTTGGACTCAGGCTATCCTATTATCTTTGGCTGTAAGGGTACTATTTTTGCTTCCTTTTGTTGTAGGGACTCTTGCTCCAGTTTTGGTTGTTGCTACAAGACTCCTTGTTCATGCTACAGGAAGTCCTGATTTTTCTCCAATTCTCCTGTAATGTTGGCAAGATCGGCCAGTGTTATATTTGTTGCTCTCTTAAATATATCTTCCCTTTCTTCAACATTTTCCTGCTCTATTGGAGAATTAGGGTCCTCATGTGAGGTCTCACCAGGTTTACGGATTTCTTGCAGAAGCCTACCAATTGCAACCCCAACTAGTCTTGATTTCTTGGGAGGTTTCTCACATTCTCCTTTGGCTACAAGAAGAATAGTATCAACCTTCCTCTTCTTAGAACTTGGCATTTTATTTTAATAGGTTGTATTTTGACTTTCCCTTTTCTTATTTTTACCTTTCTCTATTGTGCCCTATTTTTCATGAGGGTTCCAATTAGAACTTCATCATCAGAATCCAAGGAAAATTTTTCTTTTTCTGAGTGCTCTGTTTCTAAAGAACTAATTTCTATAGCTTCTTCTATTGTAGGAAGATTCATACTAGAGCTAGAGGTTGAAGCACTACACATGGCTTCAGCCATGCTTACTCTCCTACTAGATTGACGAGATTGGGGTATAACCCTAGGTGGAAAGTTCTCAACATTGATAAACTCTTCCCAGGTCATTTCAGATACATTATGCAAAGAATTTTCAACTAACAATCTAATCAAGCAATGGTGGGAAATAAAATTATCCCTACCTTTCTGGGTCTCGGCTGCCAAAATTGAGAGAAGATTGTACAACACGTTGGGCACATTCATCCTCCTTTTGTGCCTCATGTGGTTCAAAACCTTGAAGTGAATAGAATGTAAATTTGACTAGCGACCCTCACAAGTGATGTATTTGATAACATACACAACTATCTGCTTCCATGGCTTGGGTAGAGACATTCTTGTTGCACCCTATTTATCTATGCTCAATGGTGGGTCATTTGGCTCTATAAATTCATCCCTCGATGACTTGGCATCTTTGGAAGTAGGGTAATTTTCACCATCAATAGGTAACCCTATAACTTTAGCAATTCTTTCCTCTATTACCACAACTTCTAACCCTTTTACTGTAGCTTTCCCTTCTAAAAACATTTGGGCAAATTCAAGGGCAACGCCTTCGTCAAAACCATTCAACTTCAAAAAGTAATCTATCCATCCACAATTTTGAAATGCGGCTAGACACTGTGTATCCTGCAATAAAATATTATGCACTGTGGGTTCATTTTTAATTAACCCACCTCCCATTGTCTACAATCAAACAAATGCTCAACAACTTCCTTTCTTGCAATGCCCGCTAAATTCTAGGATCAACCTGCCAACTGAATTCCTTTCTTTTGTTTTTCCTTTTTTCTTGCAACTTCAGGATTAGGATAGGGTAATAATAGCAAGAAAATGAGTGAAAAGGAAATTATGATAGGAAGAAATGGTGGTTGCAGTTTTTGTCACTTCACACTTGCAAGTTGTCCTTTCAATTTCAAATCGACTAATTTTAATTTTCTGACATAGCCTAATATGGTTTGACACACGGGCAATAAAAATATTTGTATCTTTTTCATTTCCCTTGCCCCAACCTAAATTTGGACATGTGTCCACATATGTGAGATGGGAGTGGTGATGCGATAGGGAATGATGGAATTTTATGCAAACCTCTATACTACTGTACAATGATTAAATGAACGTACTTAAAAGATGATTAAAGATAGCAATTAATGTGCACATACCTGAATGTGTGGAAGATTTTCTGCAAAGATCATAGATAAAGTAATGCTTGCCTTGTTGGAAAATGGATTGAGCAATAAATAAAGTGAAATGAGGTGAGGTGGAATGAAATGATGGAAGAGAGGGAAATATGGTGATGGATGGGTGGATGGGCGGATGACGAAGAAATTGACTTCCATGGAAGTGAAAGTATTTTTATGAAAAAGTACATACCTTGATTAGGTTGAAGGAGGGACACTAGGTCCATTGCCTTCAGCAACAGGAAGCTCTGAGGGTTGGGTGAATTGCTACAAGAAATCTTCTTTAGAAGCTAGCTTATGATATAACTTGAGGCGATGACCATTGACAAGTAATTTAAACCTAACAGGGTCAATGGTGGTGAGCTGAACAACTCCATTAGGAAAGACCTTGACAACTTCATATGGTCCTAGCCACCTTGTCTACAATCTTCCTGCATTGTCCTGGTATCTTGAATCATAGAACAAGGTCCAATCTCTTTGTTTGAACTTCTTATCCTTGATAAATTTATCATGCCACTTGATTCTTTGATTCTGCACTAGTTCTGTATGCTATAGGGTTGCTCTTCTTATCTCATCCAAAGCATTTAGTTGCATGATTATCTCTTTCTATGCTTCAGAAATATCCATCCCTAAATCCACTGTGGTTTGTAGAGTCTTATGTTCAGATTCAATTGGCATCATGGTTGTCTTTCCATATAGTAACTCAAATGGGGTGAAGCTTTTAGTTCTTTTCTATGTTGTCCTATAGGCCCAAACAACTTTTGGTAATCTATTTTCCCAATCCTTTCTATGGATAGCTATTGTTTTAGTCAAGATGGCTTCAATTTCTCAGTTGGTCACCTCAACTTGGCCATTGGCCTGAGGGTGATAAGGAGTAGACTTCCTATGCATTATGTTATATTCATTAATTAGTGTTGCAATAAGAGTTGATGTAAATTGAGCTCCTTGATTAGTCACTATTTCTCTTGGGACTCCATATCTTGTGAAAATCTCCTCATAAAGAAACTTTGTAACTTTTTTATCTCTTACATGCTTCATAGCCTTAACTTACCCATTTTGTTACATAATCAGTACAAACCAATATATAAGACTCATCGTTTGATGGAGGGTCAATTGGTCCAACAAAATCAAATCCCCATTTTGTTAAAGGGAGTGATTACTATCTGAGGGAAAAGTGGCAGTTCATCAGATCTAGTTGGTCTTCCCATTCTTTGACATCTATCACATTTTTTGGTGTAACTTCCTGCATCTTTGTGGAGTGTTGGCCAGTAATATCCTGTGTTCAAGACCTTCATTGATTTCCTTTTGTCTTTAAAGTGTCCTCCACATGGTTCATTGTGACAAGCATGCAAAATGTCATATGTCTAATCTTCTCTTACACATCTTCTCATAACATGGTCAGGTCTAGTATAAAATAAACATCCAATAATCCAAGAGAAAATAAAATATTTTTCAATGAGTGTCCTTTTCTCTTTGGAGAGAAGTGAGAAGGAATTCTACTTGTAACCAAGTAATTGGCTATATCAGCATACCGAGGTACTTGTACACTGAGATAAAATAGATGCTCATTAGGAAAATAGTCATCTATGGGTTGATTGTCTTCTAATATAGTTATCCTTCAAAGAAAATCTGCAAGAACATTGACCTCCCCTAGCTTATCCACAATGTTTATATCAAATTATTGCATCAACAATAGCCATATTGCCAATCTACCTAAGATCAAAGGTTTCTTCATGAGACACATTATGGTCGCATGATCAATGTGTACAAATATTTGGTAGCCTGTTATGTAATGTTTGAATTTTTTTAGTGCATAGATTAATGTCAACATCTCTTTCTCTGTCATTGTATAGTTGAATTCAGCTCCTTGCAATTTTTTGTTGACAAAATAAATAACATTTTCAATAGATCCCTCTTTCTGTCCTAAGACTGCTCCTATGGAATAATCTAATGCATTAGTGTGGATGTGGAAAGGAAGTTCCCAATTGGGTCCCTTGAGTACAGGAGCATGAGTCAAAGTTTCCTTCAAATCAGAAAATGCCTTGTCACAAGCTTCAGTCCATTGAAATTCAACATCTTTAGTGAGAAGGGTATACAATGGTACTGCTACCTTGTTGAAATATTTGATGAATCACCTATAATATCTTGCATGACCCAAGAAACTCCTAACATTCTTCTATTTTACAAGTATAGGAAGATTTGTGATTACCTTAATTTTTGCAAGGTCTACTTGAATTCCTTTGTGGCAAAGGTAGTGGCCAAGAACTACACTCTCCTGCATCATCATGAAGCACTTATCACTATTTAAGGACAAGTTCTAATCTTCACATCTTTGTAGGCCTCTCTTGAGATTTTCCAGTGCTTGATTAAAATCAACACCATAAGTGGTGAAGTCATCCATATAAATCTCCATGCAATCATGAGAAATATCTAAAAATATGCTAATGAATGCCCTTTGGAAATTTGTAGGTGCCTTGCATAATCCAAATGGAAGTACTGAATAGGCATAGGTCCCCCATGGATAGGTAAATATGGTCTTCTCTTGGTCTCCTAGTGTAATTTGGATCTGGTTGTAATCGTTGAATCCATCTAGAAAAGAGAAGTACTACTTTCCTGCAAGTGTGTCCAAAACTTGATCAATAAAAGGTAAAGGAAAGTGATCCTTCTTGGTGAAAATATTCAGTTCTCTAAAATCAACACGAACTCATCGTTTTCCTCCTTTCTTGGGCACAATCACCAATAGAGACACCCACTGGCTATCTAAAATAGGGTAGATAAATCTTGCGTCTAGCATTTTCTGCAACTCTCCTTTCACAATCTCTCTTAGTGCAGGGTTAATTCTTCTTTGTGTTTGTCTTACTAGAGTGCAATCATCTTTGATATAAATTATGTGTACAAAGTTTAGGATCCAGACCTTTCATATCATGATAATCCCATGCAAATGCATGTTGATTGTCTCTCAAAAGGCTTGCTAATAACAATTTCTACTCCTTATTTAATTTACTATTAACATTCAGATATCTTCCTTCAGACATTTGGATTTGTGTAGTTAACTCTATCATGGTTGTTTCATTACTACATGGTACCTTTAGTTCATATGATAGAAATGTATGGGATATACCTGTTGTTGGAGGAATTTTGTCTGTAGGAATAGTTGCTACAAGAAGAGAGGCTATAGGAAGGACATATATATGAATAGTGGTTGTAGGAAGAGAATGAAGAAGTGTCCTGATTAGAGTAGAAGATGATGTTTCCCCCACTTCATAATGGTTCTAAATGAGATTAGCCAACACTTCATCCTCATCCTAGAGTTGTATGAAAGAGCTTCTCCCTAGCATCATAAGTTGTTTCATAGAATTAACTTCCTCAACATCTTCACCAACATGGGGCAAAATGAGATCATCTTCAACATGAGATGGCTGAGCAGGTGGATAAAGAACAAAATTTTTAGTACTCCTTCCATCTGAAATGGTCATGTCACTAGAACCACATCCAATGTATGCATTTGCAATTTCCAACCAAGGCCTTCAAATAATAATGGGATATCCACCTAGTGTAGCCTTAGGAGAAAGAATCATAAAATCCTTTGGGTATTCCCAAGAGTCACTACCACAAGATCTTCTACTACACCATCAGGCTTAATTGTAGAGCTATTAGCAAGCTACAAGATAGTAAGACTAGATCTCATACTTACAATATTCAGTTGCTACAGGATATCTTTATTCATTACATTTATTGCTTCCCCTAAATCAATTAGAGCATTCTTTACTTTGACACCGTTTATGACAACTACTACCACATGATTTCTTGGGTCATTATACATAGGAATAGACACTTTTCCCAACATGATGTCAGCTAGCTGGCCCACCACATGGACTGTAGTTGGGTATTTCTTCTTCCTACCTAGATTTTTAAGGAAATCTTCCTTGATTGCTTTTCCATAGATTGGAACATCCTTTATGGCTTGAAATAGGGGTATCTAAACACATATATGTTTTAGCTAATCTAGGATATCAAAAGTGGTATCCTCCCTTTCTTCCTTCTTCTTGGAAACTTCCAGTGTTTAAGGGAATGGTGGTTCTTGCTCAGTCTATTTGACTTGGATTGGTTCTATATTTTTGGGTGCATTTGGCTGAATGGGATCATTTAGAAGTTCCTCCTACTCTTCCACAGGAATCTCAATGATAATGGTCTTGGAAGGGCTTAGTAGAGTAGTTCCTGAATGAAAATGCATATCACTTACACTCACAACATATGCATGGAATTGATTTGAATTAGCAGAGTATGCATGTTGTTGTTGTGGTTTGTTATTAGGATTGGGTGTGGGCTGAGCTAGTAGTTGAGTTGGTTTAGGTACATTTGAGTTTGGATGAGCAAGTGGAGGAATTCAAGCAGGTTGCTGGGGCTGAGAAGGTGGTTACATGTAGTTGTTTTTCTGAGTAGGCCACTATTGTCCTCCTCTCCTTTGATTTTTTTACTGCCAATTTCTTGGAGGTGGTTGCCAGTGCCCTTGAAATAGCTTCCAATTTCCTTGAGGTTGTTTCCACTGAAGTGGAGAACTCTGATGACTGGACCAAGCATTTGGAGGGTTACTCCAAGGTTGTGATGGATATCCTCTATAACTGGGTGGATATGGGGGCTTCCATTGGTTACCAGATGAATAAGAGTTAAAATATGACCTAGCATAAGATAATGGATCTGGTGGCATACCTTGTCTTGGATCCCAAGGATTTATTTTTGAAATAAAGTAGACTTGGTCTTCTTCAATCTAGATTGGCTTGAACTTAGGTGAAATATGCTTTCTTTCAAGATTATCTACCATCTTGCATCCGCAGTCTCTCTTCTTTTGTTTGTTGTGAGGGCAATACTCTACCAACATTTCCTCTACCTCTTCTTGCTTCTTTTTTGCCTAAAGTATATATAGTTGAGTAGCTATATCATTTATAATGTATTGCTTGAAGTCTACTAGCAAATGAGTAATCTCCATTCTTGAAACTATAGTGGTAGTTGACTTACCCATGGATAATTGATAAGATCTCCCTTTCTTTGAGCCTGCCCTAGAGTAGTTTTGGCACATTTTCTTGACATCATCTTAGGGAACTTGGGGAATATCTCCTCCTCCCATAAGATCTAAGACGTTAGTGCAGCTATCATTGATTCCTCTTAGAAAAAAATGAATTTTGTGAGTTTTCATTAGGTGCATGGTGTGGAGATTTTTGTAGGAAAAATATAAACCTTGCAATGTAATCTTTTAGGCTCTCATCTTCTTTATGTTGCATCTTGAAAATATCACCTCCTCTCATATCACTACTCCTACAATACTCCTTGTATTTCTCAAGGAATTTTTTCTGCATGTCTTCCAAAGTTTCCACAGTATCTCTGTCTAGGCTCATGAACCATCTTAATGCATCTTCCTTCAGAGTGGTAGGAAATAACTTAAGCTAATGGGAATTATTAGTATAATCATGACTCCTGTAGAGTATGTCAAACTCAAATAATAAGGTATCAGGATCTTCTGTGACAACTCCATAAAACTCTGGGAGTGTAGAAGTAGGGCTATTCTTGATGTTGTCAACTTCATTTTGATGGGAAATGGGAAAAGGAAAAGCTAGTTGGTTCAACCTGTTCCCATTTGCATCACCCATTCCTGATTTATGTGGTTCCAATGCAAGGGGGTTCTAATTTTGATCTTCAAAGGAGACTTTAGAACTAGTTTGATCAGGATATGCATTAGGAAAGGGGTGTGGATCTTCTTCTTCTTCTGATAGATTCTAATATTTAACTAGTTGGAATGGATTAGGATTGTTAGGAAGAAATCTCTCATAAATTTCCTTCCTCCTTTCTCTATGCATGTGGTATTACTCACTATCAGTCAGCTCACACAAAAAAAATTGGTAATGAATGAGGGTGTTAATACTTCCTAAAAGAATAATTTCCAAAAAAACTACATCAAGAAAAGCTAACAATGACTCCAAAATACTCCCTAGTTTAACAACATCCCTGGCAACAACAACAAATATTTTGGCCTCCTATAATGATTCTATAACTAGTCCTCACGACCATGACTCATAGATTGGACATCTAACTTGAGTATCTATCTCAATCACCATGAAGGTGCATTTAAATTTTCAACCCAGGGACATGAAATTGAAATGGGTCAACACAGTATGTGCACTAGGAACTCTCAAGTAGTCATTTATACTCTATAGCTAAGAAACACAATACTAAAATTAAATTTCTAGAAAAGGAAATAAAGAAGATGTTGAACATCAACAAAAAAATAAGCTAAAATAAAATGCATAATTAGAATAAAAGATCTGAGCAACAAACAAGGAATTACTCTGTCTACTTTGACTATAGGAACAAACATAGTATGCAATTTTAGTGGTTGTAGGAACAGTCAATGCTAGATTTCTAACTAAGTACTAAACAACAAGTTAAACTAAGCTAATTCTAAACTAATGAAATGGATTACTGACCAAGTGGGCCCCCTTAGATAAGTATCCTCTAAAGTAATAGGAACTTAAGTGCTCAAACTTAGAATCTTTATTTCATTCACTGTAAATCATGCATACAAAGAGTAATGTATTGAAACTAGATAATGAGTATAATCGTGCAACCTCTTCCTCTTACAAAACTTGAAAAACTCCAAAACTTACAAGGTGGAAGGAGCATCAGTTTATTTATGCTATGAATAAAACAAGGAATTCAACTCCATGACTAGGAGGACACCAATTAGGCAAAACAAGGAAAGTGGAGTTATGGTAGTTACGTATGCATGGAATCCAGTCAGACATGCAAGTCAGACACAGACCCAACATAGCAGTAACACCCATGCATGCTCGATCATTATGGTCCACAACATGGCAGTTACATTTAGTTCACACAAAGAATCTTTGCTACCAGTTGCCTTTGGCTTCGAGTGATTCCTCAACTAGACGTTATGGAGCATACCTAGCTGGCGGTGTCTTCATCAACTTAGCACATTGAATCTATAGGGCAAGGTCAGTACGCATAATAACTGTACATCTATAACCACTCTAAGAAAAACTCATTAACCAAATGCAAAATTAATATAGATAGTCCACATTTTATGCCAAATGTTAGTAAAGCTTATAGGGATAGGATAATATCAAGTATCAATGGTTTGAGAGAAACATTATGCAAACATAAAATTTAAGAATTAGATTCCATGACATCTATGAGCAAATAGACTGTAGTTTCTACCCAAAAATAGACCAAAAACTAGGCTCATAAAAATATGCTAGAACTATTCCAGGGCAGCTTCAAAGAAAGGGAGAGCTTACCAATATTGTATGGGTAATTCATCTACCAGTGGAGTTTCAAGGATGGAGATCACACACTTGCTGAAAGATTTCAAGAAAGACATCATAAATAATCTAGCTACTCAGCTAGATACACTTTAGGCCAAGAATAAACAAGAGGAGGCAAAGGAAATGTTGACAAAGTATTGCCCTCATTGCAAACAAAAGAAGGACTATAGATGCAAGATGGTAGCTAATATTGAAAGTAAGAAAAATGCACCTAAGTTCAAGCCAATTCAGATTGAAGAAGATCAACTCTACTATGTTACACAAAGGAGGCCTTGGGCTCCAAGAAAAGGTATGCCACTAGATCCACTATCTTAAGTTGGGCCATATTTTAATTCCTAATCATCTGGTAACCAATTCCAACCTCCATATCCATCCAGCTATGGAGCATATCCACTAAAACCTTGGAGTAACCCTCCAAATGCTTCACCCAATCAACAAAACTCTCCACCCCAGTGGCAGTAACCTCAAGGGAATTGGAAGCAATATCAAAGGCATTAGCAGCCACCTCTAGGAAATTGGCAACAGACAAATCAATGGAGGGGAGGACAACAATGGCCAACCCAACCAAATAGTTACATGTAGCCACCTTCTCAACCCCAAAAACCTACTATAATGCCTCCCCCTTCTAATCCAAGCTCAAATCCACATAAACCTACTCAGCTACCAGCTCATCCCACACCCAATCCAAATAACAAACCGAAGTAGTAGCCTGTATATTATGTTAATTCGAATCAATTCCCTGCATATGTTGTCAGTGTAAGTGACATCCACTTGCATTCAAGAACTACTTTACTAGCCCTTTCCAAGCCCATTATTATTGAGCTTCCTGTGGAAGAGGAAGAGGAATCTTTGAATGAGCTCATTCAACCAATTGTACCTAAAAATCCTAAACTAGTCCTAGCGAAGCAGACTGAACAAGCACCACCATTTCCTCAGATATTGGAAGTTTCCAAGAAAAAGGAAGAAAAGGAGGACACAACCTTTGATATCTTGGATTAGCTGAAACATATATCCATCTAGATGCCTCTATTTCAGGCCATAAATGATGTTCCAATCTATAGAAAGGTAATCAAAGAAGCATGCCTTAAGAATTCATGAAGGAAAAAGAAAGACCCAACCACAGTTCATGTGGTGGGATAGTTGGCTAACATCATGCTTGGAAAAGTGACTATCCCTAAGTACATTGGTCCAAGTAGTCCTGTAGTAGAAGTTGTTATAAATGAGATCCAAATAAAGAATGCTCTGATTGATCTAGGGGCAGTAATAAATGTAATGACTAAAGACATCCTGCAACAACTAAACATTGCAAGCATGAGATCTACTCCTACTATCCTATAGCTTGCTGACAGCTCTACTGTTAAACCTCATGGTATAGTGGAGTACCTTGTGATGAAACTAGACTCCTAGGAGTACCCAACAAACTTCATGATTCTTTCTCTTAAAGCTACTATAGGAAGGTATCCCATTATTCTTGGGAGGCCATGGTTAGCAACTGTAGACATGTATATTGGATGTATTTTAGGTGACATGACCATTTATGATGGGAGAAGCACCAATTTTTATTTTTTTTATCCTCCTGCTCAACCATCCCATGATGAAGATAACCCCATATGGCCACATGTTGGTGAAGAGGCTGAGGAAGTTAATTCTGTGGTGCATCTTATGATGCTAGGAAGAAAACATTTCATGTAGCTTCAAGATGAAGATGAAGTATTGGATAACATTATTCAAAACCTTTGTGAAGTGGAGGAAGCATCATCTTTTCCTTATGTTTCTCCAGTCAAGACACTTATGCATGCTCTTCATGCGACTGTTGTTCCTACAGACATTCTTCCTACAACCACTCTTCTTGCAACCACTTTTCCTGTAGCTATACTTCCTGTAGCAATAGGTATGTCCCATACATTGCTACCATATGAACTCAAGGTACCATGCATCAATGAAGCAATCATAATGGATTTAACTACACAAATGCAGGTGTTAGAGGGAAAACATTTGAATATTAACAACAAACTAAGTGAAGAACAACAATTATCATTGAAAAACTTATTGATGACCCACCAACATGCATTTGTGTGGGATTATCATGATAATAAGGGATTGGAACCTCATCTTTACACTCACATAATTTACATAAGAGATTATTGTACCCTAGTGAGGCAACCACAAAGAAGAATTAACCCTGCACTGAGAGAAATTATAAAAGGAGAACTGCAAAAGTTGCTAGATGTAGGATTTATCTACCTTGTTCTAGATAGCAAGTGGGTGTCTCCATTAGTGATTGTGCCTAAAAATGAATGGAAATGGAGATTTATGTTTATTATAGGGAACTTAATGCTGCCACCAAGAAGGACCATTTCCCCTTACCTTTCATAGATCAAGTTTTAGACACACTTGCAAGAAAGCAATACTTTTATTTTCTAGATGGATTTAGTGGCTACAACTAGATCCAAATTGCACCAGAGGATCAGGATAAGACCACTTTCACCTATCCCTGGGGGACCTATTCCTACTCATTACTCCCATTTGGCCTATGCAATGTACCCACAACTTTTCAGAGGGCAATCATTAGCATATTTTTTGATATCTCGCTTGATTGCATGGAAATTTACATGGATGACTTTACTACCTATGGTGCTGATTTCATTCAGGCATTGGAAAATATCAGGAGAGTCCTACAAAGATTTGAAGATTAAAATATATCGTTAAATTGTGAAAAGTGCTTCATGATGATGCAATAAGGTGTAGTTCTTGGCCACTACATCTCGTACAAAGGAATTCAAGTAGATCCTGTAAAGATTGAGGTGATAAAAAATCTTCCCACACCTGTAAAACAAAAGGATGTTAAGAGTTTCTTGGGTCATGCAGGATATTATAGGCATTTCATCAAAGATTTTAGTAAAATAGTAGCACCATTATATACTCTTCTCACTAAAGATGTTGAATTCTAGTGGATTGAAGATTGTGACAAGGCATTTTCTGATTTAAAGATAGCCTTGAATCATGCTCCTGTACTTAAGAGACCTAATTGGGAGCTTCCTTTCCACATCCATACAGATGCATCAAATTATTCCATAGGAGTATTTTTAGGATAGAAAGAAGGAGCTATTGAAAATTCCATTTATTTTGTCAACAAAAAATTGCAAGGAGCTGAATTTAACTATATCATGACAAAGAAAGAAATGTTGGCAATAATCTATGCCCTGAACAAATTTAGGCATTACATCATAGGTTACCAAATCTTTGTGCACAATGATCATATAGCCATTAGATATCTCGTGAATAAACCTCTGATCACAAGTAGGGTAGCAAGATGGTTATTGTTGATGCAGGAGTTTGACATAACCATTATGGATAAACTAGGGAAGGCCAACATTGTTGCATATTTTATTTCAAGACTGACTACATCAGGGGATAATTAGCCATAGATGACTCTTTTCTTGATAAGCATCTATTCTCCATCAGTGTACAAACACCTTGGTATGCTAACATAGCTAATTATCTAGTCACAGGTAGAGTTCCTCTTCACTTCTCTCTAAAAGAGAGGACACTCATTGAAAAATATTTTCCTTTCTCATGGATTGTTGAATCTTTGTTTTACACCAAACTAGACCATGTCATGAGGAGATGTGTGAGAGAAGATGAGACATATGACATTTTGCATGCATGTCACAACAAACCATGTGGAGGACATTTTGTAGCCAAGAGGACAACAATGAAAATTTTGAACATGAAATATTACTAGCCAACACTCCACAAGGATGCAAGAAGGTATACAAGAAAATGTGACAAATGCCAAAGAATGGGTAGGCCAACCAAATCTGATGAGATGCCACTTTACTCTCAGGTGGTAGTCACTCCCTTTGACAAGTGGGGATTGGATTTTGTAGGACCCATTGACCCTCCATCAAATGGTAAGTCATATATCCTAGTATGCACCGATTATGTAATAAAGTGGGTAAAAGTTAAGGCCATGAGGTATGCGAGAGATAACAAAATTGCAAAATTTATTTATGAGGATATTTTCACAAGGTATGGAGTTCCAAGAGAGATAGTGACTGATCAAGGGGCTCAATTCACATCAACCCTTGTTGCAGCACTAGTCAATGGGCACAACATAATACACAAGAATTCTACTCCTTATCATCCCTAGGCCAATGGAAAGTTTAGGTGACCAATAAAGAAATTGAAGACATTTTGACTAAAACAATAGCTATCCACATAAAGGATTGGGCAAAAAGATTACTAGAAGTTGTTTGGGCCTATAGGATAACCTAGAAAATAACTACAGGCTTCACTCCATTTAAGTTGTTGTATGGAAAGACAACCATTATGCGCATTGAATTTGAACATAAGACTCTTAGGACTACAATAGACTTTGGGATGGATATATTTGAGGCACAAAAAGAAAGGATCCTATAGCTGAATACTTTGGATGAGTTGAGAAAAGCAACCTTGCATCACATGGAGGTAGTGCAAAATTAGAGAATCAAGTGGCATGACAAACTTATCAAGGACAAGAAATTTTAACTAGGAGATTGGGCCCTGCTCTATGAGTCAAGGTATCAGGACAATGCAGGAAAATTGTAGACAAGATGGTTAGGACCATATGAGATTGCTAAGGTCCTTCCCAATGGTGTTGTATAGCTCATTACTATTGACCCAGTCAAATTTAAGCTACTTGTCAATGGTCACCGCATTAGATTTTATCACAAACCAACTTCCAAAGAGGATTTCCTGTAACAATTCACTCAACATGCAACACTTGAGCTTCCTGCAACTGAAGGAAATGGACCTAGTGTCCCTCCTTTTGGCTAATTAAGGTAAGTGCTTTTCATAATAAAGAATTCCACTTCTGCGGGGTCCACTTCTTCACCTATCCACCCTTCTCCCCATCCATATCCACCTTTCTCTCTCTTCATCACTTCACTTCATTCCACTCCACCTCATCCCACCTCATCTTCACTAATTGCTCAACCTATTTCCTAAAAAGGAAAAAGGTACTTTCTCCATGATCTTTGCAATGCATCCTCCACATATTTAGGTATGTGTGCATTAATTGCTATATCTTAATTGTCTTTAAGGGAATTTCATTTAACTGTTGTACGTTAGTATGGATGTTCACCATAGCTTTCCAATACTACCCACCCTATCAAATCACCATCTCACATGTGAGGAAACACACTCAAATTTGGGTTGGGGGCAGGGAGAATAAGATGTGAATATTTTTCCCACGTGTTAGTCCATACTGGTCTACATCAACAAAATTTATATTGAGCCAATTTGCATTCTGAGTGAGAGGATGACTCACATGTGTAAAGTGACACCAACTACCACCACCATTTCTCTCCATCACAAATTTCCTTTATTACTCCTTCCTTTCCATTATTGACCCTGTCATATCAAAAGGAAAATTAGAAAGGGAAAATTCAATCAATACTCGCATTGGAAATTTAGCAAGTGTTGTAGGAAGGTGAATTTGGTTTTTAGACAAGAATTGTAGGAAGGAAACCATAGAGTGATTGGTTGATTGCAGACAATGGGAGGTGGGTTAATTCAAAATGAGCCCACTGTGCATGATGTATTACTACAGGATGCACCCTGCCTAGCCAAATTCAAAAGCTGCAAGTGGATAGACTACTTCTTGAAGCTAGATGATTTTGATGAAGGCATTGCACTAGAGTTTTCCCATACATTGTCTAAAGGGAAAGCCGTAGTAAAAGGGCTGGAAGTATTGGTGACTAAGGAAAGAATTGTAGAAGTTACAAGGTTACCTAGCGATGTTGAAAATTACCCTACTTCCAGAGATGCCAGATTAGCTAGGGCCAAATTTATAGAGCCGAATGACCCTCATTTGAGCATAGATAAACAAAGTGTGAAGAGAATGTCTCTACCCAACCATGGAAGCATATAGCTATTTATGTCATAAAATATATCACTTGTGAAGGTCGCTAGTTGAATTTTCATTCTATGCACTTCAAGCTTTTGAATCACATGAGGCATAGAAGGAGGATGATCAATCATGGTGGTCGAGACTCAAAAAGGTAGGGATTCTATTTCCCACCATTGTCTAATTAAATCATTAGTTGAGAAGTCTCTCCATGATATGTCTAGAATGACCTGAGAAGAATTCATAAAAATTGATCAAATTAGACTAGAGCATTTGCAACCTAGGGTTTTACCTCAACCTCGTAGGTCTAGCAAGAGATTGAGAACAACTGAGTTGGTGCTTCAACCTCTGGCATAGGCCCTAATGTAAACCCTCCTATAGTACAAGAAACCATAGAAATTAGTTCTTCTTGAACAAAGCACCTAGAAAAAGAAATCTCTTCCTCATATTCTAATGACGATGTTCCACTTGGCATCCTGATGAAAACTAGGGAACAAAGGAGAGAGGAAGAAATAAGAAAAATAAAAGTTAAAAGGCAGCTAGTAGAAAAAGAGGTTCCAAGCTCTAAGAAAAGAAAGGCTAACACTATTCATCTTGCAACCAAAGAAAAACATAAGATCCCTCCCAGAAAATCAAGACCAATCAGGCCATCCTTTATTCTGTGTCTGCAAGAAATCCCTAAATCTAGAGAAATACCATGGGAGGACATAGAAGCTCCAATGGGGAAGGAGAATGTTAAGGAAGAAGATATATTTAAGAGAGCAACAAACATAACACTGGCCGATCTTGCTTACATTGCAAGAGAAATAGAAAATAAAGAGTATGAAGAAAATCAAGAGATCATACAACAAAAGCAAGAACAAGAGTAGGAGTCCCTGCAGCAACAACAAGAATTGAGAGAACAATCAGTGCCCCTGTAGCCAGAATTAATGGGATAGCCTGAATCCTTGAAGCTAGTACCATGCGAAGAGCAAGCATTAGTGCTAGGAAAAATGTTGGTAGGAATACACAACCCCCCTTATTTTTCAATGTGCAAGGTAGCTATGCATTTATGGAATGAAATGTAAAGAAGGGAAGAATAATGGAAGGAGGAAAAATGTAGATTGAAGAAGGAAATTCAAAAGAGAGATGAAGAGATTGAAGACACGGATGCATAAATTGCCACCTTAAAGAAGAAGGTGGATGATATGGTAGCTCTAGTACCATAGATTTTAGAGAGCAGGACCCCTCCAAGGGTCTATTCTCTGCATTTGAAGGAGAAATATCTTTCTTTTAGGCTGGCAAGAATTGTCTTAGGTTTGAACACTTCCATTGAGACCCCTATGGAATTTTTCAATGCTTATTGGATTGATTCCCCTGAAATGAAGAAATTGTTGTGTGAGTTTTATTTATATAATTATGTTGTGACTCAAGACCATGATTGGAATCCATTGTTGTATCTTGGGGATGTCCAATTAAGGGAATTTATGTCTTAGGTGCAAAATGAGATTAGTTGGAGATAGTAATATGGGGATTATAAGAAAATGGAATCCAACATCTCTCTATCCATTAGGGCCGAGTCAAGGAATCCAAGGGATATTTTAAGGGAATGGAACAAAATTCTTTTTAGACCTAGCTATGGTAATAGGATTGTGCCCTGGATAGAATTAGTTTATAGTGAATATAAGGCAAAGGAAAAATAAAAAGAGGAAAATATGAAGAGAAAACTCTCACAAAGATGAAATAGCCTAACTAATGACCTAAGGCAATCTGAGCCCCACTCTATAAGAACTATGTTGCAGCTCTTAAAAGAATTGATAGATATATTCACATTGGCAGAACAAAGGGATGATTCTGGCTTCCCTTGACTTTTCAGCCACCCATCCTAATGTGGCCTATACTGAACTTTAGATTCTACCACTATGATATTGTTGTAGAGAGATAGAGATGGAGTAGATTGGATAGATCAAGAGGATTCTATTGGGACCCTGAATCATGCACAAAAAACACTGATGTAGGATAGTTATCAATTGTAAATTTTAGAGCATTGACCAAGAAGAAGAACAACTCTTCCCCTGCTGGAGGACCAACAAGATCTTAGGTTGGGGGGAGTGATGAGTCTAGTTTATGATCTAATTTTGGGTAGAATTTATGATTTATTTTCTAAAGTTATCATGGACTTTGATGTTAAGTATTGATACTTTTATGATATATCCCCTAAAACTATGCCATTTGACCTAATCCTATTTCTGCAAACCTTTAATGATATTGGCTTGTTATTTAGACTATCTATATTAATATTGCATGTGGTTAATGAATGTTTTTTGAGGTGGTTAAAAATATCCAATTATTGTGCATACTAATATTTCCATGCAGATATAATTTAAGGATGTTAAATTGAGAAAGACAATACCAACTGGGCATGCACCATAGCGTCTAGCAAGGGAATCATTCAAAGGTTAAATGAGGTTGACAACAGAAGATTCACCATGCAAATTGGATGCGTAACTACCTTATAGTGGACTTTAATGATGTTGAGAAAATGCTAACATTACTACTATGCTAAATTTGCATTTGGACCTGCATGTCTGACCAAATTCCATCCATGCAGAACCACCCTCCACTTTCTTTGTTTTCCATAATATGGAATCCTCCCAGTTCTTGGAGTTGACCACCTTGTTTAGTTGGTAGTATAAATAAGGATTGGATGCTCCTTCTCATAGGGTTGTGTGATCTGATATTGTACATTCACTCTTGAATTTTTAGCAATATAGTTACACTACTCTTTTGTACTCATGTTTCCTGATGAATAAACTGAATTTCTAAGTTTGGGCATCTAAGTTTCCATTAGTTTAGAGGATACTTATCCAAGTGGGACCACTTTTTGAGTAATACATCATTTATTTTAGTATTAGTTTAGTATTATTTTATATTCAGTAGTTAGTTTAGATATCTGGCACTGATTGTTCCTACAGCCACTAGAATTCCATTCTGTGACTATTCTTCTAGCCAAAGAAGACAAAGTAGTTTCCTATTTGTCGCTTATATTTTCATGCATTTCAGCTTGGTGTAGTTGTTGGTTGATGTTCAACATTTATGTTATTCCTTTCTAAGTATTTTACTTTCAACATTGTGTCTTTCTTAGCTATAGAGTGAAAATGGCTACTTTGGGTTCCTAGTGCACATATTGTGTTGACCCATTTCAAGTTCATGTCCTTGGGTTGAAAAGTTAAATGAACCTTCGTGATGATTGAAATAGTTGTTTAGGTTCGATGTCCAATCTCTAAATCATGGTTGTAAAGGCCTAATTGTTGAATCATTGTAGGAGGCCAATAGGTAGCACATCAGATAAGAAATCTTATGTTGAATCTTGGTGGATTGGATGCTCAAGAGGATTCTCTTGCAACATTATCTAGGAAGTTTCAAATGAGAATGAGTGAGTGAATTAGAATACCCAAGAGTGTGGTGGAAAGGTACTCCAGAAACATCAATTTCCTTGTCTCTATTATTTTTTTCTGCATGGAAGAAATTGAGCCTAAACTTGTTTAGATTTTTGATTTGAATTATGAAGTGAACAAGGAGGAAGCTATTCATTATATAGAACTACTTCTAGGAAGCCCTAAAGAACCTAGTAGATTAGGTTTAGAGGAAATGTCTATGACTAAAGCCTCTGATAGTTCAAGGAAGAAAACGAAAATCATTATTATTCCTTTGGTTGAGATCAATCAAGAGGTTATAGAACAAGAAGGAAGATTACAAATTGATGTGACCCAACATGAGCATGAAAGTGGAAGTACACAAGACTTGGATGAAGCAATAAATTTTTTACAAGAGGTAATCCCCGGTGCAAGCATTAATACACCAATTTCTACTTTACAAAATTTGAGAAGTATAGTTGATTTGTTGAAATCATGCATCTCCAGACTAAAAGAATAAACTAGAAATGATTTAGAAGTAAGGACTATAGAGGAGAATCTATTAGATATCAAAGAGAAATGTGCAGATAGACATCACAAAATATTGAAGGGATTGAAGGATGTTCAAACTTTTGTAGAAGAAGCACATAGTTGAATATCATATTGTTTAAAATGGTATAAACACACACAAAGTATAAAGGATGAAATGATTTAGACTAAAATTCAAATAAGCACTCAAGCAGATGTTTATGATTTAGAAACTAATAGGAACAATTAGAAGTGGTCTTACATTATGCAAGTGCATGACAATTTCTATGCTTTACAAAATTAGAGGACACAAATAATCAAGCAATATGTGGCACTAAGGGACTTAGTAAAGATAAGGCGCACTCCTATATCTAGTGTCCTTGCCAGTGCTAATAAACTACTAGAAATAAGCCTCAACCCCAACATCGTGGAAGAAGGAATAGAGTCTTTAACAAAGCTTGAACTACTATACATGACTTATAGATGAAAAAAGTTCTTAGAAAGAAGAAAAATCTACTTGGTAGGATACTCTAAAGAAACTCAAAGGATCTACATCTTTAGGTTTATATGTCTTACCTTTATGATCAACTATCTCTTTTTTTCTTTCAAAGAAGGTGCATACATACATATATCTAAGGGAAGCATACTAGGTCATGCAGGTGAAATGTGAAATTGAAGAAAGATTAGATCTGGAAGTTATATGTATTGGGAAGAATATGTATGATTGGAAGTTAGGTCCAATTCCTTGCCAACCTAATACATGATATGTGTTGAGAAGATTAAATATAAATCATAGATGTTAATTGTATCTATTTTAGATCCATGCTAACCTAAATTAAGTATTGCACATTTTTCTTGGGCGTGAAGATGATTTTGAATCATGTGTGGTGTTGAAAAAAGCTATTTTGGATTATTTTTGTTTACATCTAATTATGCTAACCTAATTGATGTGTGCAGATGTATTTGGGTATACATATGAGATATTTTGGAGTTGAAGATATAGGCATATGAATGAGCATAAATGATATATCAGGTGCGAGTGGTCTCATATGATGCAAACATGTGAATTTAGTGGTAAGAGATTAGAATCAAAGCAAAGTTGTTGGGTGCCTACTAAGTAGATTAGTATTTCATTTTCAGAGCTTCAAAGGAACTAAAATACAACACAAGGAAGGTGCACTTTGTATCAGTTCATACTTTATAAGTGAGCCATTTTTGTATTATATTTAACTCTAGTTGTGAGCCTTATAAGGATAATGTGTCTTGGCAGTGAGCCCCTGTAATATACTATATCTAGATATAACATATTGTAAGCTAATCCTCACTTTGTTTTTCCCTTTTTGGGTTTTCCACATAAAAATATTGGTGTTCTTGTGTTTTGTGACTATGAGGATGATTCATTATTTCATTCTTTATTTTAGTTAAAATATTTTGGTGATTGGATAAGATGTATTCAAAAATTTAATTGAATATTGATTCACCCCCTCTTAGTATTTTGAATGTTTAATAGAGTTGGTAAGTGCTATGACAGGTCTTCGAGCACAAGTCAAAGAACCTAGGGTGGTAAAGAAAGTTCTCATATCTCTTCCTAATTCTTATAATGAAAAGGTATCTACTATTGAGGAAGTTGTAAATTTTAATACTTATTCTAGAGATTAGTTGCTTGGTACACTAACTTCATTTGAAATGAGAAAAATTGGTTTGAAAGATGGTACAAAAGTGGAGACTTATTTGAAGGCTAGAAAGTCAAAAGGTTGAAGATTTAGATGGAGAAGATCTTGATGATGTGGAAGCTAACTTTGTAAGAAGGATGAAAAAGGGCACCAATAAGTACAAAGGTAAACTACCTTTGAAATGTTTTAGCTGTTGAAATATAGGTCATTATACTTCAAGATGTCCAAATAGAGCTCTGAACAATAAAAGTAAAGAGAACAAAGGAAAGATGATTAAAAGAAGTTACAATGTTAGAGAAGATGTTGGTATTTCTAATGATGAATATAATTATGAAGATTATGATGAATGATTGTTCTTGGCTATAAAAGATGAATCTACTTCTGCTAACTCTGAAAGTTGTGTGAAGGAAAGTGTTTCAAAGAAGAAAGAGAAGGTTGAAGGTACTTTGGTTTATGATTTTCATGGTAAACATGATAAGAACTACTAGGTTGTTGATAGTGGCTGATCTAATCACATCACTAGAGACAAAATTAGGTTTGTTAAACTTGAAAAGTATTTTGAAGGATTAGTTAAATTTGGAGATGATTTAGGAGCTAAGATTTGTGGAATAGGTTCAACCAGTTTTGATGGAAAGCATAATACTAAAGATGTTTACTATGTTAAGGGCTTAAGGCATAATCTTTTGAGTGTTGGAAAAATGTGTAGCAAAGGTTATAATCTTTTGTTTAAGGATGAAATATGTGAGATCAAAATAGGGTCCAAAACTATGATTGCTACTAGTAAGAGGACAAATGGAAACAACTATTAGCTCAAGGGTGTTGATGTTCATTTCTTTATGTCTTAGATTAATGATAGCTGGTTATGGAACCAAAGGATGTTCATCCAAATTTTGATAATTTGGTTAGAATCAGTTTAGTTAATATAGTAAGGGACCTACCAAGAATGACAAATTCTATCAATGTTGTTTGCAAAAAAATTCAATTTGGAAAACAAATAGAGTAGTTTCAAGGGAAATGAACAATATGCTATTGGACTACTAAAATTAATACATACAAATCTCTATGGTCCTACAAGGTGGGGATTCTTTAAGGTGATAGGTATTTCATGTTGAACAAGACAACTAAGAGAGGGGGATGAATTAGTTGTAGCAATTTTAAACTTCAAAACCCTCAATAGAAGTTAGACTTACATGCATTCACAAAACCTTTACTCTTCTAATGTGTTTAATTATTAAATGCAAAAACAAGAACTAAAAGTAGTAAAAACCATGCACACAATAACACCAGATTTATGTGGATATCCAAATAAGGGAAAAACCATAGTGAGGATTAGCTCACAATATAACGAATTCCAAAATTGAATACAAAGACTCACTACTAAGATAGGATGTACTATCAAAAGAGGGATCACTACCTAGAGGGCTCACTACCACAAAATTACAAAGAAGATAGAAAAATATATCAATGTAACAAAGATTCCACCATAATTTTCTCACAATTTTGTAGACATGCTCGAAAGATAGAGGACAACTTCATCTCACTACCTTCAAGAACTCAACACTTTGAAATTCACACTGGTCTGCTCGAATTCACATCACATACCCATATCTCGCATATTTTTATGTCCTTCACATAATCTCAACCCATACTTATACCATATTTAACCGTGAAACCCTTCCAAGGTTAGCCTTGAAACCCTTCCAAGGTTAGCCATACACAAATTGTATTTACAAATTGAAATTAGGATAGTACCAAAACATTCCCATAGTGGAAGAGAATGAGGATGACCTATACATATCCTTAATGAGGACCTAATTGAGTTCAAACACACCTCAAAATGCTTCCATGAACTTCACAAGTAGTGTTTAACATAAGGTCGACAAACACTCGTGCAAACACACATAAAAAAGTTAAGCACACACATCCTTAACTCAATCCAATATTTTCAGAAAACAAACTTTACTTGAACACAATCTAGAGTAAGTAATAAACACTTGTAAATTAATCCAAAAGCTTTGTAACAAACTTCACTTGAAAAGCATAATCATTTTGTATATTTCAATAACCCTGTTAGTCACAAAAATACACTGTAGCTCATAAACTCATCAACAACAACACTAAATCTCAAATCCTCTTGAACCAAGAAAGAGAGAAACCTTATCAACTAGTTCTCAGAACCACAATTCCTAAAACAAAAATTGAAAGAAATGTGGAGAAAATACATTTCTCCTAGACCATAGGCAGACACACTAAAATACATAGTTCATATTGGTGAAAATATCTTGCACTATACAATGATCCAAAAACCCAAATTTTGGATATAACAACTACCAATAGCCATGAAAAATACCATAGATCCATAATAGCATAACATCAACCTAGAAGAAATACAGAGCACATCCCAGAGCATACACTAGATACTTGCCTAACACTATTTTCTCTATTTATCAAATTTTCTCAAAAGCTCTTGGAAACCAAGTACAAGAGACATTATTGCAGCATATTACTTCACTCTAACACACCTTTAGACATATCAACATCAGAATAACTCCATGTACTCATAGCACTTCTTCAACATCTCAACTACACATGTACAACTTGTAAACCTTCTTTATTACAATTTTCTCAATATTCTTGACATATACAACCAATAACCAACTACCTTGACATCAATGAAAATAAAAACTAGTTGACATCAATGGCAACACCTTCATACTTAAAAAAATTCCGCCTTTGTCATTTATGGAAACACATGATGTGAAAAACCATCATAGATAACACAACTTTGAACACACTTTCCCATTCTTTCTTTTAGTTTCTCTCCCCTTGCGTAGATAAATTTTTTCACATGATGCTTTCTCTCCCCCTTTGACATCAATGGAAAAGACAAAATATTTTTTGCATTGTTCTCTTCTTTTGACATTGAACCAAGATCTATACTAGCTCTGAATACTCCCCCTTAGGAGTACACCCAATCAAATACATAATTACAACACATGAAACTACCTACCCCCCTGAGAGGTAGCCACTAAACATTAGTCCATAAGGAAGATAGATCCATAGATCCATTGGATTGATGCATCTCCATATGCATCTAGTTCAAAAAAGGAGGGGAAATAATCTCCAGATTATCACAAAGATACTCAAAAGTATCTTTAGTAAGAGCCTTAGTAAATATGTCTGTAATATGATCCTTTGTAGGTATATACTCAAGATTTACTTCATTCTCCATAATATTCTCTCAAAAAGTGATACTTGATAGATATATGCTTTGTCCTTGAGTGCATCACTAGATTATTTGAAATGTTAATTGCACTTGTATTATCACAAAAAATAGATATGGGATCGTCATACATTACTTTGATATCCTTCAATGTCTGTCTCATCCACAAAACGTGTGTGCAACAATATATTCAGCCTCTGTAGTGGATAAGGAAAATGAATCTTTATTTTTTCTTAACCATGATACCAATCTAAATCCATGAAAGAATGCAACGCCACTTGTACTTTTTTTTGTCATTAGCACAACCTAACCAATCTGCATTTGTATAAGCACTTAGTGTAAATTCAATATCCCTAGGATTCCATGAGCCATGATCCAGAGTTCCTTTTAGATTTCTAAATATCCTCTTGAAAAATGAACATGTGTTTCCTTAAGATCCTCTTGAAATATAGCCACAAGAAAAACTACATGCATGATATTTGGTTTGGTATCAGTTAAATACAATATTCCTCCAATCATTGATCTATATTTTCTTTTATCAGCCTTAGAGGAATCATTATCCTTACTCAATTTGTAGCCAATTACCATAGAAGTGCATACTAGTTTGGAACCATCCATCCCAAATTTCTTCAACATTTCTTTTTCATACTTTGATTGTGAAATAAAAATCCCTTTGTTTGTTTGATTGATTTGCAATCCAAGGAAGAAATTAATCTCACCAAACATAGACATCTCAAACTCTTTTCATTTCTTCAGCAAACATCTTGCAAATAGTTTCATTTCCTCTAAAAATAATGTCCTCCACATACACAACTACTATCAAGATATTGTCATTTTTAATTTTGAAATATAAACTGCTATTTGTCGTACCTTTGTTGAAACCTTGATCAATCAAGTATTTGTCCAATCTTGCATACCAAGCTCTGGGAGCTTGCTTGAAACCATATAAATCCTTTTTCAATATGTAGACCATATCCAATTGATTTGAAAATTGGAATCCCTCTAGTTGTTCCATATAGACTTATTCTTCTAACTCACCATTTAGAAATTTATAATTCACATCCATTTGATAAACTTGAAAGTCCTTATGAGCAGCAAATCCCAAAAAAATCTAGATAGCTTCCATTCTAGCCACTGGAGCAAATGTATCCTAAAAATCTATGCCTTCAACTTATGAGTATTCTTTACACACAAGCCTTGCCTTATTTCTTACCACTTCTCCATTCTCATTTAGTTTTTTTTCTAAAAACCCACTTGCTTCAAATTATGTTCTTGTCTACTGGTCTAGGATCCAATTCACAAGTTTTATTTTTCTCAATTTGCATAAGTTCCTCTTCCATTTCTTTCATCCAATGTTCATATTTACATGCCTCACTTACTATCTTAGGCTCAACATCATAAATCAAGCAATAATTTACCTCCAATTCATCAAATTCTCTTCTTGTCAATGCACCTTTCCTATTGTCTCCAATGATCTATTCTTCTGAATGATTCTTTTGCACATACTTAGGGGTTTTAGGAACCCCTTCTAGAGCTTCTTCTTCTTCATTCTACACTTCTTGTTCTTCATAAACTTATACTTCTCTACAATCAGGTTGATCTAATACATATCCATCAACTTCAATTGAATTCTTCAATGCTTCATCAACCTTGACATTTGTGCTTTCTACAACCTTTCTCAGTCTTTAATTGTAACATCTGTAAGCTTTGATTCTAGTAGTGTATCCAGGGAAGATATTGTTGATGATGTTTTCTGCACAGCAACAACTCAGACATAATATAATATCCTATCTCTCTTGAAAGGTAAATCTCTATCAGCAAGCCTCAAGAGTAACCCCAAGGTCTCTAATGTTAGGTCTTGACAATGCATAAACAACTCAATGATAAATGTGAAAATGTTGGTAATCACAATGGTACCTTACTACAAGCAAAATAATGAATCTCAATTTATCAGATCTAACAATATGATGATACTTCAATCCTAAATTTAACCCAATAATCAAAGAAATAACAAAAGATAAGGGTTTCAAAGAGATTTCTAAACTTAATATTAAACCTAAGATTAACAATGCAAATTAAAAAACACTTGAAATGGACCAATCCCTCAAAACTAATTTCTACCTGACCCAGATGGATCTGCAATCTTATACAAACAGTGCAATCTTCTAAGGTGTTAAGATTTTCAAATCATGAATATTCATTCAAACAACCCTATTGCAATTGAAATGAATAAACCCTCACGATTGAACTAAGCACAATGAATATAAAGTTCTAGGCTAACTTTGCAAAGAAACTAACAATCAGTTTGTTACAAAAAGTATGGACCAGGGATTGCTGCAACACTTCAAATATCAAACCATAAACATTATTAAATCAAATCTAATCTAAATATCAAATTTTCTCAAAGAAATTCTAAAAATAGAATAACAAGAACCATGCAAGATAAGAAGAACACAAGTATGGCACCAAATCACAATGTCATTACTTGCATCAAATTATCCATTGTAGCAACAATTCCAGTTTTCTGTTATAATATTTGCTTGAGAACAACTACTTGCTAACTCTTGCTCTACTTAATTCACTCTAACTATCTCTCTATTTGTCTATATCTAAAATTTCTCTTAACCTTTACAAAAGAGGCAAAATGCCATATTTATAGAACCCCCAAAACATGTAGGCCTAGATAGGATTTTACAATAATAATTAGGAACAACAAGTCGGCCAAGAGAAATTCAAAATGAAATAAAATATGCATTAAATGCATGAACTTCATCCAGGTCAGCCTGGGATCTCCAATGCAGCTCAGACCAATGCATGCCAAAATAATAGGGAAGCACAAATCTCGATGTAGCCAATCATTAACTACCTTCCCCTTTGTCTTTATTCCGATCTAGCATTTCATGAACTTTCAAAAGCACCCTATCCAAGTTAGCCATAGGTGGTAAAGGAAAAACCCTAAGTCGCCTTTCAATTGATGCAATTTCTTCCCTAGATTGTTTCATCGACTTATCCCAATCCACCTTATAAGTTAGGTACTTGTCAATGACAACAATGTAGGTGGCTGCATCATCCAACTGGTGCTCAGAAATGGAATCATCATTAATTGGAGCATAAACATCATGCCACCACTTCCTCAACTGTTCCAAAATCAAATACTTAGGGGCAATCTTCCTCCTTCTTGTCATAATCTCAAAGAAAGCAATGGACGAATTGTACACACCAACTAGGGTATCATCAATTTGCTTCCTCTCTTTGTAAATCTTCTTCAAAACCTTATGCCTAATTTGCAGCACTTCAAACCACTCCCAAGGTTCAGCAGCTCCAGAGGAAGGGAGAATTTTATCATTTACTAACTTATCGCTAGTGTACTCCATGATAATTTTGGTTTTCTACAGTAGGAGATCTGTATCTTCCTTGTCCTAAGCCAATACCTCCTTCAACCAATCAACCACCCTCATAGCATCTTTCCCTATGGATAGAATATCCTTAATAGCCTCATTTCCTTTGGTTTGCACTCCTTGCAGCCAATTTGCATTAGCAAGATTGGAAGCCTTCATCTTTTCCATCTTGGTGATAGTCTCTTTAGGTAAAGGATTCACAACAGAAACTGAGGGGTTAATAGATTGCAAGGGTTTCATCAGATCCTCCAAGCATTTCCTGAGATTCTCATTTTCCCTTTTTAGCTCCTGCTTAGTCTTTATTTCCTTCCTCAATCTACCCAAGATGACTGCACTAGAACCCTGATAATCTTCAATATCCTGCTCGACAAAAGTAGGCCCTAAATTGAAAGTATGCACATTATAGTCTTTTGTAGATACCTCATCTCTACTCTTATCTGAAGTAGGAGTTGCAATATGGACAACTCTATTGCTGGCCTCATCTCTGTCAATCCTTGAAATGACCCTAGCCTTCTTTTTGCAAGGAAAGCTAGATGTGGAAACAAATCTCCTAATGTCAAAACCTCAGAGAAGAACACAAAGACACTTTTAAATTTTACAATTACAGTCCAATTAAAATGCACTTGAAATCAATAACAGAAACAGAGTATTTGACAAACACATATGAACACTAGATTTACATGGGAAAACCCTTACAGGAGAAACACCCACCACACCAAGAGAAGTCACTTTGTATTATAGTAACAAAGATTACAAATAGAGTTCTGACTTATCTTTCTGATGTCAGTTTACAGCAGCATTCACCATGAACAACCTTGTTACAAAATATTCATGATAGAGTCTTCATAGAATATAATTCATCCACTGATCATACAACCACACACCAATCCGTTGATCCAAACCAGACATCATATGCTATTCTAGACTATATTCATGTCGTTCCTATCTATCGAACTTCCTCATAGAACTGCCACAACGAAATATCTCCCAACGGTTCCCATTCGGCTTCTCTGATTGGTCGACAACAAGCCACATAGGATAGTCTTCACTTGGTCAAAATGCTTCAATCTGTGTTTGCATGTTGATGAGACACTAACTGTGTCTCCCCGATGCCACCCAGCCAACATTCGATATTGCCAAGAGTTCATCCTATCGGCAAGATGTCATACTGAGTCTAGAAGACTATCGCTAAGACCTCATTGTGTCACCAAGACCTCATACCGAAATTCTTCACATGTATTGCTATCGCCAAGACTCATCGCTACGGTGAGATGTCATACCGAAGCTCCATAAGTCACATAGACATGAGTCTTCACATCAGCAAGACAAACATCTTTCGCTGAGAGATCATACCGAACATCTAAGACTCTCTTCAAAGGCTTCAAAAGAAACGCTTTCGGTGAGACTTCGTTCATCGCTGAGACTTCACACTAAGCCCCTTTCATTATCCTGATGACTTCAATGCAAAAACATTCAATAGGACATCACACATCAGTAAGACTTCTTACCGAAACATCGTAAGTTACTCCGATGACCACATGTGTAACACCCTATCTGCAAGACTTTAGCTATCGATAGGACTTCACACCGAAGTAAGCCTTTCGGCCAAGGGTCTCCCCGATATACAATATGAATGGATTGTCATCCAGAGATCTCCACTTGGCATAGGGTTACAACGACTGTCACAAGCCACCATGATAAGCTCCTTTGGGATGACTTAAACATTGTCTTGGTGACCTGTACAAACCACAAGATCCAAAGTTGCTAGTCGGCCAGACCCAAAGCATGTCACACTGACTTGCCTCTCTTAGAGGTTTCAGCCTATGAGATTGAGGAATATATTTCCAACACTTTTTACCTTTATCCTTTCCAATCTTAGCTAAAAACTCATCCCAATTCGGTGGAGTATCTTCCACAACAACTTGTTTTCTCCTTATCTTCCTTGTCTAACCACTCTAGAATAGTGGATTCCAACTACACTTCACTTTGTTTCTCCTCTTCCTATTGACCCTTAGGTGCTTCTTCACTCAAACCCTGCTTCTCAGGAATCTCATCTATGTTACCCTCCTTTTCTTCAGCATGATCCTCTTTGTGCTCAGGGGATGGAATCCTTTGTACCTCTTCTTCTTTTGGAGGTGATTCTGCATACGCAACAAAGGGAGACTTCATTACCTTTTCAACTTCTGCTTCTGCACTATAAAGGTCACCCTCATGAAATTCTTCCCCTTCAATATCGGGATGATCTTCAACTTCTTTGGATTCACCAAGTTCACTTTGAGCTTCATGGGTGGAAGGAACATCATCATGCTGCTCCTCATGAGAAATAACTAGAGGAAGGTCTATTTTAGGCACACTATCCTTGGGAGAAGGAGTTCTAGACCTCCTTGTATACACTCATGCCTTCTCTTCTGAACTTTCTATATTTACCACCATTGGGGTAACTTCTTCTTATCCTACCTTGGAGCTTTCCTTCTGTGACAGTCTTACGAATCTTCTCCTTTTGGGCACAGGAACATCAACCTCAGGACCCTTCTTTTCAGTTTCCTTCTACCTAGACTTCTTAGTCTTTGACCTTTTCTTAGCAATTGGTTTTCTCTGCTTTTCTACTGCCTAGACTTCCTCCTCTTGAACACCTTTTATCTTGATCTTAAAAGGAGAATCCAGCTTGCCTTTTCCCTTAGGATCCTACTTAGTTGACTCTTCAGAAGTGGAGTGAGGGTCCAAATCTCCCATCAGCTCATAGGTTCATTATACACCTTCATTCTCCAACTCCCACAGTTTATACCTTAGCCACATTCTAGTGAACTTGGTTACTGGATCCATTAGCTATTTTTTTTCTATCTTTTCTTCCTCTAACCAATCCACATCACCAATTGGCCTATCCTTTACTTCTTCATAAGCCTGGCCCTAAATCAAGTCCCCATCATCCTCAAGCTGATCAAGAACTGCCTTCACATTATATAGTCAGACTAATTCAACTGGCAGTCAAGAAAACTTCTTCTTTCTGACCTCATATTCATCGCTGCAATTGGCCCAGTAGTCTTCTAAATCAACCTTATGGCTATACTCTCTATTGGCCTTCTTTTGGGCTTCACTTGTGATATCAAATCTGGACCTCTTGGAATGAAAGGATAAGCCAAGAGTACTCATCTCCTCCTCTGAAGCTTGGGAAGAAATAATGGAAGGACATGCCTCTCTAGTGCCAATCCTCAAGGGGAAGTCTCCACCAAAACCAGTCTTATGCTTGTCCCTCTTAACAATGGCATCAAAGTCACATATCTGTCTAGTGACTTCCAGAAATATGATATGATCAGTGGGATATCTTGGAAGTCTGTATGGATCCCTTTGGCAACCATCAATCCAGATGTATGAGAAAGTTGGGAATTGAATAAACCAAGCACCATATTTCTTGATGAGCTCTTTTTCTTGGTCTAAAATCCTTGTGTGCTCTGCTCCTTGAAGCAATCTAGTGATATGCATGGTAAATGCATCATTCACCCTCCTATACCTCAAACTTCCCAAATGTAACTGAGGGTAGACCTCAGATAATATCCTATCCAAAGGTGCCCCTGGTACTCAATCCCTTGTATGGATGAAACCTTGCAAGAGCATAGACCAAGTATGAGGTCATTGTGAAGGTCTTGGCCTGTAGCACATTGGACAACTGCTCATGGATCACTCTACTTATGACACCTGTCCAATGGTAGTTAGTCTTCTCCTATTCCATCCTCACAATCACATGCCACATCCAATTCTCAAACATGCCAACATTTTTCAATCCAACCACCCTACTAAGAAGAGTGATAGCATCATAATACTCCTTGAATTTTTCCCTGAATAGCTATTTGGGCTGCTTGGAATAATGAGACTTGGGCTTCTCTAGCCAGGAATTGATAAGCTGTTGAGATTTAACTGTCTATTCATCATAGTACTCCTTAGCTTCCTTCATGTTGAATGCCACCACATGAGATCTATCTGGCATATCAAAAGTCTGAGCAATGGAAACAGGGTTGAGATTTGCTACAACCCTCCATTGAGGACCAATTATTCTTTGTGTATCACTATCATAGTGCCTGGAACACTCAAGGACCAGCTCATAACACTGCACCGTGGAAGGAAAACCAACCACATGTGCCAATCCTGACTCCAACATCCTCTTAGCCACTAGAGGAAGATCTTGCACTACCATTCTGCCTTTGAACTCCTCATAGTCCCACAACCCAACATTGGTATCAGTTACCTCTGACTAGACAAAAATGATCTTACTCTCTAGAATCTTGCTCCTTATGTCCATCTTTATTCTTTCTATTTTGGATATGGAAGATCCCTCCATGTCACCCTTAGCCTTTCCAGCTGTTACCTTGCTTGACTCAGCCTGCACTTGACAAAGGAAACATAATAAAAACCACAGGAAACCAATGTTAATTAATCAAGGGCATCATTAAAATGAGTCCCACATAAGAAATATGTCATTAAATTTCAAATGAAATGATCATATTAAACTTCGAGTTTCAGGGCCATCCGCGGAATCCAAGTAAGGAAGGAATTTCGGGGAATTCTGGGCCAGACAGATTCCAATGGAATAATCATGAAAACACCTATTAGCAATTCAATCTGATCATTATTAATAAAAAAACATGTGAGATCTAAATATAGCATGAATTAATCATAAAATGCATAGTCATCCATTAACACATCATGCTATTCCATATTCCTTCATATTTCATCAAATTTTGGGAAAATCCGCAAGGGACGGATTTCAGCGAAGGCAGAGAAACTTTGCAAATACAAAAAAAATAGGGAGCTAAGGACTTCAGGAAAATCCAAAGTCAACGAAAATCTTTGGATAAGGTAAAACTCTGAAAGTATGCAGATTCTGGGAAATCGAAAGAGGTCGGGAAAATCCGCTAGAGCTGGAAAATCCATCGGAAACAAAAAATTCTGAACTAAGGACAAAACCCGAACCGCGACACCAAATCATGATTTTGCCTAGATTGATGGATTGATTATGAATTTTCAAGAACCTAGGCCTGAGACAAGTTTGGTATGGGTCCTTCATGGATTTTCATAGAACTCTAGGCCAATTGGGAGGCGAACTAGGGTTAAATGGTAATGCCCTAAGTCAAATCCTTCAAATCCACCATTAATGCACAAGCAAGCTCAGTTCAATGAATCATTTCAAGCACTAATTCCTTACTAGGGGAGGAAATCATGACTCTCAAGCAAGACTCCTTAGAAAGCAAAGAAACACACGAGCTTGGAAATTACTTAAGAGACCATAAATCAGACAATGCTATGCAACCCTAGTCATGAAATGATCAAACATTCAAGAATTCAAACCCTAATAAACCCTATAACATCAAAGCATTATCCACAATCATTAATTAAAAACAAGGAAATTGAATACATACCGTTGTGAAGTGGAAATCGATCTCAGAAACAACAAATGCGAATTAAATGGTGCCCACAAAGAACAACGGAAGGAATGCACTAGAAATCACCACTTAAATCGAACAATTCAAAATCAACGCCTCAAATCCAATCAAACACTCATAAGAATGCACTCCACAGCTCAAACAATGGAAAAAAATAAGCATAATAGTTCAAAAGACCTCAAAAATTAGTTAAATACATCATTCAAAGCTCATATGAAAACATCAATGTCGCCGACAAGACAACCAAGAAAAAAACTGGGAACCCGACGATAAGACGGACTCCAGAAAAATACAGACCACGCAAAATTCTACGAAGACTAAAAAATCTTCGAACCACAGTGCTTAGTCAGAGTCTGAGTAGGATTCGAGAAAACCCGGCTTGGGTGGAAAGTCCCGAACTTTAGAGAAAACCTGAACTCAGCTCAAAATTAAAGATATTCAATGAATAACCTAGGGGGATCACTTAGGCAATCAAAATTAACATTTAAGAACATGCCAAACTAAGACAAAACCTCAAAATGAAAGGGCCAAGACACCAAAAACCAAAGCGAAAGAGGGTCCCTACTTTCAGTGGGGTGTGCATGCAAAAACTGCACAATAGATACCCTCATCACATCTAGCATCAAACTTTCATATATTTTCTTCATCTCTTCTTATATAACATTTGCTTCCAAATACCTTGAAATACTTGACATTAGGAATCCTTCATAGCTCATAGGGGGTCTTAGTGTTGTTAGATTTTGCTTGAACTTAGTTGAACACAAAAAAAGTGTGAATTGCTTCTCTACAGTAAACATCCGGTAGACCTACCTCTGTTATCATTAATCTAGCAACTTCTTGAATTGTCTTGCTCTTTCTTTCAACAAGTCCATTCTATTCAGTTATAGGTGTAATCAAGGGATTTCTTTTTGGGGATTGATTAGGAAGTTGTTAGCAACAAACAATAAAAATAAACGAAACCCAAAGATCTTACGAAACGCAAAGGAAGTAAATGAAATAACAATTATACCTGATTGCTGATACCTCCATGATTCCCTTTCATAATACCTTCTTACTTGTTGGATAATGTAGCCCTCAGATTCGTCGTTCGAGTAATCTAAAAATGCCTAAGTCCTACAACAAGCCTTGAAGGATTTTATATGTCTAAATGCCTATGCCTATTGCTAATGTCTATGCCTAAAACAAATGTCAAAATTGATCAAATGACTATAATAAATGCTATAATAAATCTAAGAATGCAAATGTGAAAGTGTATAGAATGTCTATAATGCCTATGCAAAATGTTAGCATGTGTGTGTGTCATCGAAAAGTGAGAAGAAGATGGAATTTTATAGAAAATGTCAATTCGAATGAACGAACAAGATAAATTAATGATGAGAACCTAAAATGAGCGATCCAGATTAAACTTGAGAATCCCTAATTAGGGTTAGGGAAAAATCCTTAATCGAACAGTCGGAATAAAATCGGATCGACGGTGGAGAATAAATGATAGAAATTAAATAGAAAATAAAGATATTTGAAAAACCAAGAAGCTAAGATTGCCAGATTTGCAAGATTCAAAAAATCAAGAAGATAAGATTTGGACTGAAGATCAGATTTGGAAAATCAAGAATCTGCCCGATTGCTTGATTTTTGGAAGATTAAATGCCAATTTGAATTAAATTAATTCAAATTATGGATTTTATGAGACAATAAATAATCTTTTTCAGATTATTTATCAAAAAGGACTGACAGTTAAGATTGAAATGACATTTTAAATAATTTAATTTATTTAAAATGAGAAGAATATTAAATTGGCAATTAAATAATTAAATTTAATTATTTAATTTAGTAGATTAGACCAACTAATTAAATAAATTAATCAATTTATTTAATTAAGACAATTAGTGACATATTGAATAAATAAATGTAATTCATTTATTTAATAATCTGGAAGAATTAAATGCAGAAAGGGAAATTAAATAAATTAAGAAATTTATTTAATTAAGGGAAGACTTAGACAATTAATGACGTATTTAATAAATAAATAAAATTTATTTATTTAATAATCATGAAGAATAAATGACATGAATTAATTAAATAATTATGAATTATTTAATCAATAGTCGAATATGGACCAAGGACATAATTAAATGTCATAATTATGCTATAACGAAAGTGGTAAAAATGAAGCTTGTAGGCCTAGATCATTTTTAGGTGTCTACATTTTGCCCCTCTTTGTCATAATGTAGCATGTCGCATTGTGACAAAGAAAAATAAGCCAAGAATATGCCCCAACGAAGGTATGGAGTATCATTGCCCCCTCGAGAAATTTTCAAATTTTGGGTCAGCGATAGAAAAATTTGCAAAGGGTCCCGATAAATCAATGTGATGACCAAAAAAATGGCGCAGTCAATTTCGGATTCTGACATGTTTAAAGCAACTTATGAGGAAGTCAAAGTTGTTCAAGTGAGCCTCCAATATTGACCTTGTTTGAAAAATGTTATTTTGACCTTATAAATAGGTTGAAAAAAGGGTTAAAGTCAATTCACTTTTACTATTTACCTTGCAAAATTTGAGAGCTGAGAGCGAAAGGCGCAGTAGCGAGGATGGTTATTCCAGTGTCAGAGCACCGCGGGGAGATCGTGAGGACCTTCAGACGGCCAGAGGGCTCAGAGCCGGCAGTATGTACCCTTGCCTTGCTTTGTCATTTTATTGTTTTGTGTGCCATTTTTAGCTTTTTAGGATAGTCAACGTCTGCACCGTGACACATATGCTTTCACGTAAGTAGCAACTGCTTTCACGTGCAACGCATTCGATGCGTCGCGATGCAAGTGCAAAGACATATTAGGGAGGAACGGCCGATCGCGCCGCATTTGACAATTCATGCGACGCAAGTGACTTATTGAGTCGCATTTGACCGCCAGAATGCCGCAATCGTCATTTTACGACGTAGTCGCTGTTTTGAATCTCGCAATCTCCGAATTGTATTGCATTCACCATGTTGCGACGTAGTCGCTAAATTTCATGATGCAAATGATATATCGCGACACAATTGACATATTGTGATGCATCTGATGTTTTGAACAACGCAGTTGAATTTTCGCGACGCAACTGCTTGGTTGCGACACACTTGGCTGTTTCATGAATAAAACTTGTTTTGATGTTTGCATGACCATGGTTGCTTTCCACAATGTTGACAGTTGTCCAAAAAGTGCTGATGTAGTGTTCATCTTTTTGTAGAGGCAGCTTGCCCCTATTTATATGAGAGAGAGCAGACCGACCACCTTCTAGTTCACCGATCAGTTGGGCCCGTGAGAGCGGTGGCAATTGATGCGACTGGGTTAATTCTATTCTACGTTCATGCTCGCCATTCAAGCGAATAGGGGTCTGCTGATGGCGCTGTGTGAGCGATGGCATTCTGAGACCTATTCCTTCCACCTACCAACAAGTGAGGCCACTATTACCTTGGAGGACATCTACCAGATTCTCTGAGTACCTATTCGAGGGGAGCAGATTGTCTATGATCCATGGCATGGCAAGCAGACCTTCCATGCCTATTATCAAGATCAGGGTGTCAGACTGGGCATTCAAGGCTATGAGATCCGATGGGAGTTCATGGCAGATCACTATGGGCGCTTTGATGCATTCCTAGCGACTATGATTGCAGGTATCTTGATTCCTAACCACCCGGGACATGGATTTTTGATTGATTAGGGAGACGTCCTAGTTGGTATGAGACGGGACATGATAGTTTATGTGTGGGGTCCCTGTTTGCTAGGGATGCTTTACCATCAGCTTCACGATGTCGCATACAAGAGAGGAGAGAGTATCTCCTGCGGTACCACTTTGATGATGATCTGGGTGTGGGAGCACATTGCCATATTCTGCCCTCCCATTGAGAGACCACAGCTGGCCGATGGTATGCTCTATGTGTACTATTATGCAGGTGCATTACAGCAGACCCATATGGGTGAGACATGGTGGTGGTGGCATCGTATCGACACAATGATATCTTTTATCTGGAGGCCATACCGAGATTGTGATCAGTGGGATGACGAGGATGAGCACTTGATTCTATGCAGGTAGTTTAGGTACCTGATTGGCCGGACAGTGCAGACGTCCTTGATTATTGAGATGTACCTCCCACAACATGTTCTTAGGTAGTTCAGGGAGTAGCAGGATGTACCTGCGGGGACAATAGAGTATGCCAGGTCTTCCAAAGAGTATGCATGGGGGCCAGCCATTCCTATAGCATTCACAGAGCAGTAGATTGATGGGCTAGTAGCCCAGACATGGGGATGGAGAGGCAGAGCAGCTGATCCTGGGATAATGCTAACTTATGATATATGGTGGCAGGCACACATACCAGTGCCACTGACAGATCCAGACGGGCCAGCACTAGTAGACCGACGGTCAGTTATTCCACTGGTGCCACGAGCTAGGCGAGGTGGTAGAGGCTGAGATGGAGGCAGAGGGAGAGGCAGAGGTAGGGGCTGAGATGGAGATGGAGGGAGGTGTGGAGATGGAGGTAGAGACGGAGGTAGGGGGAGATGGACGTAGAGACAGAGGCAGGGGGAGATGATGGCGGAGATGGTCAGAGGCGGAGGAGAGACGCTCAGGCACAGGGTCAGAGGGTGTGACAGCGCATAGCGAGGGTAGCCTTAGATGCTATCCCCAAGGTTGGTGAGGAGGGAGAGAGGGAGGAGCAGCCCAGACATGAGGAGGAGAGGCATGAGGAGGAGGTGGAGGCGAAGAGGCATGAGGAGGATGTAGAGGCAGAGAGGCATGAGGAGGAGAGGCAGGAGGAGGTGGACATTAGAGGATAGGAGGATGTGGAGGTGGCAGGTCAGGAGGAGGTGGAGGTGGGAGGGCAGGATGAGGAGGTGGAGGTGGCGGGACAGGATGAGGAGGCTGATGATGATGATGAGGAGGATGATGCCATAGGTGAGGCCGAGAGACTACTTAGATGGCATATGGTAGAGGGGGAGGAGGAGATACCATCCACTTTAGGGTTTCCGCCAGATGCCACAACAGATCAGAGGGTGGCCGACCTATAGCAGAGATTGGATGAGAGCACAACACAGGTTAGATCATTACAGTCAGTTTTGGAGGTAGCCCGGGTAGAGCGGGATCAGGCGGTGATCTGCCAGTAGGATGTGGTCTAGTGGTGTACAGAGTTTACCGCATTATGCACAGGGCCTATGGGAGACATGGATCATGAGCTTGCCAGGGTGAGCACTAGACTAGGGCAGTACCAGACCCTTTATGAGCAGGCAGTGCCACCAGAGTGATGAGATCCTACCTTGTCCCAGTCACAGTCGAGGATAGGCAGTGGACACAGGTCAGGCAGTGGCAGTGGTACCAGTAGCCATACTAGTGTTGGAGGGTCTACCTCAATAGGGCATACTTCAGGTCACAGGTCACATCATTCACACCTGCATACTCCTAGTCCTAGGTTGACTGGTTCAGTACATAGATCCTCATAGGCATAGCCATCAGTTGGTGATCCATCTACTACTCAGAGTCAGGCAGCAGTGATATCACAGATGTCCTTTACGATTAAGATGACACCATCCTTTGTAGCTCCATTAGTGGCACAGACAGAGGTTGTGATAGTTTCAGCATAGAGGTCAGTACAAGATCAGCCACCAATGATAGATCCGTCTACCTCTCAGAGTTCGGTAGCAGTGACCTCACAGATGTTTGCCACTATCAGGATGATACCTTCACTCGCGGTTCCATCAGTTTCACAGACAGAGGCTGCTACAGGACCACCTATTGTTTCAGCACCCGTGACAGAGGCACAGCCGCCACATTCTTCACCTCGAGGGGGTGATGAGAGCCTACCCTAGGGGCATACTTGTATTGCGACACACCATGTATATTATTTGAGCCTTCGAGCTCCATTTTTAGGATATCCCATGACTTTATCCTGGGACATTGTACCTTTTTGAGATGATAGTATATGATGATGCTCTTTGCTTTATGTATTATAACATGTATGATGTATGATTTGTGATGTATCATGTATGTGCTATGATGCCTATGTTGTGATCTTGATGCCATGATGATGCAATGCTTATTTATATGATTATGTTAATGATGTGCATAATGTATTTAGTAAAAGATGCAGTGTTGATGATTATGATAATGCAATGTTTTTTATTATGTATATGATTTAATATCATGGATAATATATGTATGGACCTAATGCAATGTTTATATGATCATGTATGCACTTATATTTTTGGATGTCATAGGATATCATCATGAGATGGACGAGAGAAGACAACGAGGCTGATGAGAGAAGATGACTAGATCGAAGAAGAGAAGATGACCAGACTAATGAAAATGCATGTTAATTCCTAGACCAAATCCTTCAAAACTTTACCATAAGACATTAGTATTTATTGCTCTTAATCATCATTGGGCAGACTATCGTAATGGCCAAGAAACACCACGATATGACATAGATCAAGGTGTGCAAGGTTGTACCATCACGTAAGACAAACAGTCACAGACAAGGATGATCATGACTCATACTAGGAGCTTGCATGCCCCAGTCTTTTTGCCATAATCAACCATATGCAGAAAAAGACAAGGACAAATCATGAAACGTCGTTGCTTCTCTAAATCCTGTTTCTAGGACATCCTTGAGAAACTAGTAGCATGATTTTCAAAATACAAAAAAGAAAGAGTCCTTACCATGATATGTCATTATTTTTCTAAATCCCAAAATGAGGACCTCGCTGAGAAACTAGTAGTCATTTGTGTCAATTGACATGATACGTCACTGCTTCTCTAAATCCCGCTCAATGGGATCTCGTTGAAAAACTAATATCATGATAAAAAACTAAAAGAAAATTGTCAAGTGTTTGCCAAGTGCATCTAGATATCCATTGTTCTGATGCCAAGATTCCATGTTCGATAATGTCAAGATGTCGAAATGTTAAAAGTTTTGATTGACCTTGGAAAATGTTGAGAATTGGTGAATTTAGGAAGGACACATCCTGAATAATGCCGATGACTAGAGGATTTGATCCCTAATGGTCGTAAGGGGTCCCTCAAAATAATGATGATGCCTAGGAAGGACACATCCTAAGGCATAAATGACAGAGTTGGTTCTTCAGAAGGACACATCTGAAAAATACTGATGTCATGAAGAGTGATCTTTAGATGTCAAGAGGATCACTCAAAATGTCGAATGATGATGACGATGCCTAGGAAAGACACATCCTAAGGCATAAATGACAGAGGTTATTGTCCAAAAGGACTCATTTGAATATTAACCTAAAGTTTGACAGTTTGACAGGTTATGATGATTTGGCCTGCTTTGACTGAGTTTGACTTGTGTTTGACTATATGTCGCTATTGCCTTGATGATATGAGTGATGTGCTGATGAGATTGCCATGCTGAATAAATGATTGTTTTACTTTGTTTTAGGAGTTTTCCCATGTGGAAAATGATTGAAGACTTTTGACATGAGTGCCAGTGTAGCGCCATGAACCCTAATGGACTGACCTAGTGCGGCCTCGGGGGCTCATCGACAGATGGCCTTGCCTATGTCATACACTCAGAGACCTCGTAGTTCGACACGACCAATGACTCTATCTTGATGAGCAAAGAATGCGTCATGGTTTTATTTTGAAAAACCTAAAAGGACTAACCTGATGTCTCAGGGACTCAAAATTTGAGTCTTGCCTACGTAGCAAGTGTGCGAAGACAACGTAGTTCGACAATGACAAGGACTGAATGATATGACTGACTTTGACAAGAGATGACAATGTGTTTGCGCTTTTTAATTAGTTTGATGTTTTTGTTTGTGGTTTTCTTTAGGATGTTTTATGATTTTTAGGTCTTTCTTCAGGACATTTTTGTGATGTTTTTGTCTTTTTTCAGGACTCTTTGCGATTTTTTTTGTCTTTTTTCAGGACTTTTTGCCAATGTTTTTGTCTTTTTTTTTTTTTAGGACCTTTTGCCAATGTTTTTGTCTTTTTTCAGGACTTTTTACCAATTGTCAAGATCATGTGTGACATCCACTGCAGTTTCATGATAAATATTTTGCCCCCAGTCATGTCTAAGACTTAGCCATTTGCAAGGAATATGGATGGGATGCTACTTACTTGCTAGATGGACAGTCATTAGGACTTGATGTCAATCATTTATCTACTATGAAAGGTAAGGTAGGATGTGATGGAGATTTGCAGAATAATGGAAAACTTACCTTTCATCCTAGGCCAAGTTAGACAAAGTGACAGTAGATGGCAGAGCAATGATTGATTACGCATGGCGCCTATTTGTCAGGTTTTCACCATGGTACTTGTCCAAAGTGCCTGTTTGCCAGGTTTTCACTATTGAATGAATCATTTTTCTCTTTACTATTTTTTGACTTTTTGATTTTTTTGGTGTCACCAAGACACCTGTTTGCCAGGTTTTCATCAGGATGACGATTTTTTTAATTTTTATTTTTTTTGTATTTTATGGCTTTTAGCTCCATCCTCTAATGCTATGCGTAGAACTTTCAGAGGTGTAAACTGTTGATGGACTCTGTCAACTATTCCCCATCTAGAGTTGCCAATTGATAAGCTTCAGAATTAAAAGAAGATATGATAATATAGGGACATAGCTAGTTTGGTTCAAATTTTCCTGGCTTTTCTCTGTCTGCTTGGTTCTTGGGGTTCTGCATGAGAACCAAGTCATCAATGTCGAACTTTATAACCATAACCTTTTTATTGTAGCTGTGACAAAGATAGTTCTGATATGCTTGGAGATGGTTTAGTGAGTTTTGTCATTTTTCTTCCAGCATTTCTAGCTCATGCAAGCATGATTGTCGGTACTCCTCTTCATTAGTTAGGCCCTTCAAGGAGGCTCGTAGCGAAGGAATTTTGACCTCAATGGGTAAGATGGCTTCAGCGCCAAAGACTAGGGCAAATGGGGTAGCCCCTGTAGGTGTACGAATGCTAGTTTGGTAAGCCCACAGAGCAGGGTTAAGTTGTATGTGCCAGTCATGGCCAGCGTCATTGACATTCTTTTTTAGGATCTTGACAATGGTTTTATTGGACGCCTCAGCTTGGTCGTTTCCTTGTGGGTAGTATGGAGATGAGAAGTGATGTTGGATATGGAATTGCTCACATAACTCACATACGTCTTGGTTTTTGAACGGACGTCCGTTGTCAGTGATGATGGACTATGGAAGGCCATACCAGCAAATGATGTAATTAAGGATAAACTTTGATATTTGTTTGTCAGTAATGTATGTCAATGGGATGGCTTCAATCCGCTTTGTGAAATACTCAGTGGCGGTAATAATGAATTTGTGGCCATTGGATGAGGTTGGATGAATCTTACCCACAAGGTCGAGTCTTGATTGAGCAAAGGGCCAAGGAGAAGTGATCAGTCAAAGTTCTTGTGCTAGAGCATGGACCAAGTCACTGTGTATTTGACATTTGCGACAAGTCCTGACATATTCAATTGCCTCTTTTTCCATTGTTAGCAAATAATACCCAAGTCTCGTTAGTTTCTTAGCCAGAGTAGGACCACTTGAATGAGATCTGCATATACCATTGTGCACTTCTCATAAGGTCGTACATGCTTCGTCAGTGTCAAGACATCTAAGGAGGGTATCGTCGAAACTACGGCAGTATAGGGTGTCACTGACAATGGCAGATCTTGCCGATTTCCTAATGAAGGACTTCCTTTGGTTATTGGACAGGTTCGGTGGGATGGTTTGAGATTTTAAGTAGTAATAAATATCCTGATACCAAGGAGAGTTGGGACCAACAAGTTCACAAACCATTTCTGACTTTGGGATATCATATGCTGGTATCAAAAGCTGTTCTACTAATAACTCAAATTGTGACACATTTTTAGGGATGTCCAAGAGAGAACTAATAGTGGCCATTGCATCAGCTACCTTATTTTGTGCCCTCAGGATTTGTTCAAAAGAAATCAATTGGAAGTATGTCAGGAAACTGTCCACCATCCTCTTGTAGGGAAGCAACTTCTCATCCTTTGTTTCATAGTCATCATTCACTTGGTTGATCACAAGCTGGGAATCCCTAAATACAAGCAATGTCTGAATTTTCCATTTCATTGCCAACTTGAGACCTATGACTAGTGCTTCATATTCGGCAATGTTATTCATACAAGGGAAGGCAATCCGAAATGATTTAGGAATTGAATCCCCCTTGTGGTGTGATAAACAAGATTCCAGTGCCTGAGCCATGACCAGTATGAGACCCATAAAAATATAGCTTCCATGGTGTTGTCGGTTCCGCATGAAAAATGGACTCATCGGGAAAATCAGTTACTAGTGGATGAGTGACTTGAATTGGTGCATCCACCAGTTGATCTGCTATTACTTGTCCTTTTATTGCCTTGTGCTCAACATATTGTATGTCATACTCGCTTAGTATCATGACCCATTTTGCCAACCGGCCTATTAATGCCGCCCGACTTAGTAGATATTTCAGTGGATCAATCTTAGTGACCAATTGTGTTTGATGATTGAGCATATAGTGTCTTAGTTTTTGGGATGCAAAGACAACAGCAAGACATGCACATTCAATGTATGTGTAATTCAACTCATAGCCTATCAGTGTGCGGCTGATGTAATAGATTGCTCTTTCTTTTCCTTCATGATCATTTTATGCTAGCAATGCCCCTAGTGTTGAACTAGTAGTCGAGATGTATAGAATCAATGGCTTTCCATGAATAGGAGGCATGAGGACTGGTGTTGATAGCAGGTAATCTTTGATTTTTTGGAAGGCCTCTTGACATTTATCCATCCATAGAAAGGGGATACCCTTGCACAACAGATATTGAAATGGATGACACTTATCTGCCAACTGGGCTATGAAATGCCAGATAGATTGTACTTTTCCCTGTAAAGTTCTGAGTTCACTGATCCCCCTGGGCGGAGGAATGTCTATGATTGCTTTGACCTTTGTCGGGTCGACCTCTATGCCTCTTCGGGAAACTATGTATCCCAATAGTTTACCTGATGTGACCCCAAAAACACACTTCTTAGGGTTTAGTCAAACTTTGTACTCTTCAAATCTTTTAAAAATTATGTCGAGTACCTTCAAATGATCTTTCCTTGTTGCTGATTTGGCCAAGAGGTCATCTACATAATCCTCCATTATTTTGTGCATCATGTCATGGAAGATCATGGTCATAGCCCTTTGATATGTGGCACCTGCATTTTTGAGACCAAAGGGCATGACGTTCCAACAGTATGTACCCCATGGGAAAGTAAATGTAGTTTTGTGTTGATCCTCAGGAGCAATGCGGATTTGATTATAGCCAGAGAAACCATCCATGAGGGATAGCATCTCATATCCTGCAGTTAGGTCAACTATGATGTCAATGTTGGGCAAAGGAAAGTCATCCTTTGGACATGCTTTATTCAAATCCTGAAAGTCTATGCATACACAAATCAGCCCATTTGGCTTTGTCACCGGCACTAGGTTGGAAATTCATTCAACATAATCTATAGACCTTATGAATCCGACATCCAGTAATTTCTTTAACTCGACCTTGACCAATAGAGCAACTTGGGGATGCATTTTGTGCAACTTCTACTTGATTGGTTTAGCATTGGGTAATAGTGGCAGATGATGCAGAACCAGTTCGGGGTCCAATCCTGGCATGTCAGCATAGGACCATGTGAAGTTGATTTTCCATTCTGCAAAGAATTTATGAAATTCTGGTTTCTCTTCATTAGTCAATGATGTAGCAAATAGGACCATCTTGGGGTCTTCTGTAGTTGAAATGTTATCCTCTATTGTGTCCTTAATAAGCATGGACGTTTTCTCCTGTTGCATGGGGAGAAAGTCCAGTCCTCCATCTTTGGGCACCTCAAAGAGGTTTTCACCCACAGATATGTCCTTTATTTTTACTATTTTATCGTCAAGAGGTGCCTTTCGGTTTTCACCTAGAGACGTTTCACTTTTTGTTTTATTTTTACTTTTGCGACTAGAGGACTGAATAGTCTCGCCGAAGTATGCGGTGCAGTCTAAATCAATGGCGAATCTGGATTTGTGGTCCCCACTGGGTATGCCTTCTCGTAATCCCATGAATTCAGCTATTACCTCATCATTCTGAAATGAGTCCAGAACTGGTGGTCCTTGTTGGTCCCAATCGACTAGCTCAGGGTAAACTAAGGAGATGCCATCATCAATGCTAGTAAATTATGGTGAGGATGTGGATAGCATGCAGATGGATTCAGTAATGTTGTAAATGAGGTTATCATCATCCAACTCGACATTGGACTCTATCCAATATTCTCCTTCACTAGTGTCGTATTCATTGTCAAAATAGGGAGTGAAGGTTTTAGAGCCCTGGATTGGACCGATGGGGTTCAGATGATGGGTGTTGTATGTCCTGGGAGGTGGTAGTAGGACTTTGACTATCTAGTGCTTGTTCAATTTTGAATGTTTTCCAAAACTGTTGTTCAAAGGTTAGTTCCCCTTGTTCGACAAACAAATCATCAAGACAACAGTCACTCAGGGATCATTCTGAGCCAAATTCCCACTCATGGGAGTCAGTTTCGGTTAGGGTTTCCCTAGTAGTCTCGACACTTTTTGAAGCATGTACTCACTCATTTGAAAGTCCAGAGGTATGTCGATCGTCATTGGCAGGTGACTCAAACCCTAATCCAAGATACTTCAAAATTTGAAAAGTTTCTATGGGTTCCCTTCAGCCTGTTTTGTCTTTTCCTAGGCCACTAGTACCATCGTAGCCTTTAGCCTTCATGAAGTCATAACCTTTGCCATATATTTGAATTGGTAATGGGGGTAATGTGACAGTATCCTTATAGATCCATCCTGTGATGTCAACAAGGTATTCCTCACTCATGTCTCCCCACTTGATAAAAACTGTATTCGGTGGAACTTTGAAGGTTTCCTAAGGTTCCATTCTGAAACATGGCTCACCATAGTCCTTGGGAGACTTGGGCATTATTGTTATGTTGTATGCTGTATGCAGTTTGAATTCTCCACAGCCAAGGTCCTGGATTTTGATAGTGGATTCAGTCTTAGAGCTGGTGGAAGGTGGTGGTATGGCGGAAGACGTGGATGGAGTGGATGTGGAAGATGACGTGAATGTGGAAGGGTCGATATACTTAGATGACGAGGAGCTAGGTGCTTCTCAATTAATAGGTACTCAGTTTTTGGAGATACCCCTTAAGTTGGTACAATATTGGAAAGGGTCGGGGTCTCTGTATATGGTTACTTCTGTGTCGTCAAATGGAAACTTGAGGCATTGGTGGTATGTAGACGGAACGACTTTTAATGCATGAATCCATGGATGGCCAAGTAAGATGTTATATTGTAGTTCTAAATCTAGGACCTGGCAGGTTGTGTCTACAATGACCAGTCCCACTCTGATAGGGAGAGAGATAACACCTCACGAAGAGCGTTCCTCATCATTGTATGCTTTGATCACTATACTTTTCGTTGGGTCTACGCACGCATCAGAGAACCCTAGAGCTTTAACCAATTTGAGGGAGCATATGTTCAACCCTGCTCCACCATCTACTAAAACCAATCTTTGTGCTTGTGGACAAAAGTTGCTGTGTAATGCATCATTGTGGTTGGTTTTATGTGATGAGTAATCTTGGTCCGAGAAGGTGACGTGGTGCAGCGTAGTGAGATATCCCACCATAGTTTCAAATTGATTGACATCGATGTCCTTGGGGACCGACGAATCTAGGAGGGTTTTGTCTAGGATTTCTTTGTGTGCGGGAGAGATACAAAGCAGCTCAAGGATAGATATTTGCGCAGGCATTTTTCCTAGCTGGTCAATGAGGTTGAACTGACTCTTGGGTTTCCACTACTATGTGGTTCAGATAGTTTTTTGGCTGTTTAGTAGATGGATCGGGTTGTGATTGTTTAGCAGATGGGCCTGGTATAGTGATTTTGGTTTGTCTAGTGGGAGGTGGACCAGCTATAGTGACCTTGCCACTACGAGTAGTAGCATTACATTGGGGTGCTCTCCTAACCATAATGGTATTGATGTATTCATTGATAGTTCGGACATTGTTTATAATGGGTCCACCAGAATAGTCGTACTTGACTCAGGCAAAGTTAGCTTGATTCTGTTGACTTGAAGTGGAAGCATTATGAGAACCATGGTCCTGTAGTGGATTCTTGTGGATAGTATGATCTAAATTGGAGGCGAATTGTGATCCACCTACTTCGATGGTGCAACTTTCAATAAGATCTTGTATTATGTTTTTCAATTGTCGACAGTTAGAGGTTGTATGCCCTTTTGCTTGATGGTATTTGCAAAGTGCATTGTCATTCCACCATGCTGGTTTGAATTGTCCTGGGTCATATGGTTTTATTTATGGTAGTACGATGACCCCATGTTGGAGGAATTTCTTAAGGACTTCTTCAATGGGTTCACCCAAATGGGTGTATGTACAACCCCTAGGAAATTTTCTCATCTGACGGTATTGTCCCTGATTGTTTTGACTGCTTTGGTTGTTTGAAGAAGTATTGGGAGGAGGTGTCAATGTTGTTGTTGGTCTATTTTGTTGTTGAACCCCTTTCAGGGCCAATATGGGACCTATAGTGTTTGTAGTCTTGGCATCGACAACACCGTCATTTGTAACATTCTTATTTTTAACCCAATATTTGTTTTTATTAGCGGGTGGATTGACATTTGTGTTTTTGGAACCATATCTCAGTTCTCCCTTTGCGATAAGGGCTTTGTCAATCTGGACCCCTTTTTCAACTAATTATGTGAAGTTTGTGCAACAATGTATTTGCAATGCAAATTTTAGGGGCCCTAGGAGTGTTTGGATGAACATGTCGACTTTTTCTCTTTCGGGGATGTCAATGTGACATCGACTAGCAAGGCTTCTCCATTTTTGAAAGAATGGAATAAATGTCTCACCAGCATCCTCTTGCGTGAGATTGCACAAGCTAGTGATAGAGGTATCCATGTCGATGTTGTACACATAATTTCTTATGAATTTTCGTTTGAGCTCATCCCATGTATGGATATCCTTTTGAGTTGAAAACCATTCAAGGGCTTGACTCGCCAGACTTTTAGAAAAAAGTCTCATCAAGTATGTTTGTTCATAGGTGATGTCCATACAATTGGTTGCGAATTCGCGAACATGTTCAATGGGATTTGTCTTGCCTCTATATTTTGTGAAGTTGGGTGACACGTATCCTGGTGGAAATGAAGGCATGTATAAGCTCGTGTCAAATGGGTATACATCTAGGTCATATGATATTTCTATTTTCCTGCCTGAAATGTACATGTTCTGGATATTTTTCTCCATATCCCTCATTCTTGCTTTGAGTTCATCTATGGTAGGGTCATTTATGTTTATGTGCATTGGATTGTCTGGTACACCATGTGTTCCTATTTGTTGTGCATGAATATTGGTGTATTGTGGTGGTATGGATTGTTGTGGTATGTATGACGTGTGTGGATTGCCATGTTGTTGGTATTGGAAGTTATGATTGGGTGCATGTTGATATTGAAGGTTATGATTGGGTGCATGTTGATGAGTATGAATGTTAGATGAGTAGGTTGGGATGTGTCCCCTAGCCATGTGTGTTGTTATTTGGGGAATGTTATGACCATGAATGTTATGGTGTGTCAGTGATGTCATGGGTTGTGTTGCTTGGCTGCCTTATGCGAATTGTTGATTTTGTACAAGGGGAATGTTTGTGTTTGTACCTTGGGAGGCAATGACATTTGACTATGTTGTCGTGTTAACATTTTGTTGTTGTCCTTGGATAAATACACGTCTTGTGCCTCCTCCTGAAGGATTTTGTGAAATACCACTGGACGGATATGACGAAGTTGTGTTCATGGTAGTGGATGGAGCTGTCAAGCGGGGATTGTTGTGACTTGATGATGCCCGCGTGGCATTTACTGTCGTGGTATTGACTATCATGAGATTTATGGTGTTGGGGATGTTGGGGGTGTTTGGGACATTGGGAGTGGTATGCACTGTCGTTGTGGTCCCAAAGGAAGTATTGCTTGTAGTATTTGGAAGTTGACCACTATGTGACATGTTATGTGCATTGTTGGCATTAGGGTCAGGATGTGTCAAATTTAGCATGCTAACGTCAAATCCTTGTGGTAACTTAGCTCCTTCACTCAAGAGCATAGCTAAGAATCTGTCTCTGTCCTAACAGACCATTGCTTCAGCAAGCTGACAAGCCTCTGGGTCTTGTGTCAATGCCTCTATGTTTTCCTGAAGTAGTTGACCATTTTCATCTTTTTGTAAGAATTGTTCGAATGGAGTGTTCGATGAGGATTGTGTTGTTATTGGAGGTTGATTGTCTAAATTGGAAAATGGATCGTAAAAGGTCCAGTTTGGGTCATGTGGAGGATTGTTGACATTAAACATAGGATCTTGTCAAAATTTTTCCATTTGTCTCTTTTATTTTTGAAGTCTTGTTTCGACCATAAATGAGATTGCTCAAACAGGAATGACAACTAAATGCAAGTACTATGTGAAGTCTAAGTTCAAAATGATGCCTAGAATGACTAATGTTTTTTGATTTTCTGTGAATAGGATATGCAATGTATATGCAATGTAAGACAAGGTTGTCTAAGCACTTCTAAGCTCGAACTTTGTTTTCGATTTTGACTGCTAAAGGACTTTGTTTGAAATGACAAGTTGACAAGGTCTAAATGACTAGTGAGTCTTCCTAACTAGACTTTTGAGTTGGAAGAAATCTCACAAAAGAGGACAATGACTAAAAAATGGGGTTTGATAACTTGGTCCAAGAGAGTCTAATTTCAAAAACAATGACTTTACAAAGTGTGCTTAAGATTTTCCTAATCTTAAGTATGTAAAATGTGAACCTAGAGATAATCTAATGTTGAATGTATGCAACTAAAAGGAATGAGGCATGAAACCTATGGTGACTAATGCAAACTAATGGTCAAGACTTTGAGCAATATCAAGTTTGGTTTTTGACAGAATCTTCTTAGAAACAATGGTTGACAAATGGTTGACAATTTGAAGACCTCAGGTTTCGACTGTAAAGTTTAAAATTTTGATAGGCAAATGCGTTGTTTGAAATTGCAAATGCATCACAGTTTAGCAAATGTGGTTCAGTTTTGTAATTGCGGCTTTTGGACTACCTGATGTGACTTGATTTAGCATATGTGGCTTTTCAGTGTTCAAATGTGTCACGATGCCTACAGATGCGGTGTTCTAAGTTTTAGATGCATTTTAATAGAGCAGTTGCATTGCAGAAAATCACTTGCGGTTCGACAGATATGACAGTTTTGTTTCAAAATTATTTTTCTTGTCGTTTTGATGAAAATTTTGATCTGTTTGGAGAGTGTTTTGTTTCGAACTGTGATAGAACCAAAATACACTTGACAAACACAAAATTTTAAAATGTAACCAAACACACATCAGATAAGCATGATCCTAGGTTAGGCCATGACAATATTCGCTAGATTCCACACGGGTTTCCCCAACCACATATCTGTAGCATGTGAATTCAGAAGCTTGGCTGCACGGGCTCCCCCTTATAGTGCACTCTCTTCTCAGGCCAACCAAGCTTCCAACCCCCATGAAACTCCCATGGCGAGCTAATCACCTCTACTACAAACTGTGAAAGTGTGGATGCCTTCACACCGACCGGTGCTGCGCTAGCAAATTGAAGGATTTTGGCTTTCTATACAAGAGTTTTTAGTTAGGGACCCCTGTTCGAGTGGCCATACATGGGGCAAGAGATTAATCACCATTAAGGTGGCACTCCAGCGGAAAGAGGTTAAGCTCAACAGGGTTTAAGGGAGTACAACTCCATCCGTATGACACATCCACACAAGCAACCTTAGGTTTTCCCTTAAGGTTTACATTTATATACCAGTTGGGGGTAGCTTGGCTTTAGCTCCATTTCCGGTTTGAGTCATGTTGGGGTGATGAAATCCCCAGGCAGGCCCAATTTCTAGAGTTGGTAACCATTTCTCTTACACCCAAGATCACCTGAAAGCACGAGGGGAGAGGATACTCCGATATACCAAGTCAAGGTAATAACAGATTAGAATGGGTTTGGTTTTCTGATCACAAGGTTTTCACCAAGTGAGAGCATACTCACCTACCATTCTACAAACACAATCAATCATAGAAGACATGAGTTCTTTTTATATGCACCAAAATCAAATATTTGCTAATCTATGAAAAACAAGCACAATGTTTGTTTATTCCTTCTTTGACATTCAAATCTACAAACAATGAATTAGTAATCTCTTTAATCAATGGTCTTCAACACAAGAATGGGGATCGCCACACGCTACAAGAGAAGATTAGTAACACAAGAAATCTAATCTAGCCAACATGCAGGGATAAAAAACATAGAAAAAATAGAAGACCAGAGAACCAAAAACTAGAAAAACCCTAAAATCTGAAAATTAGAACAACAACACTAAAAAAATAATTTACCAGACAGATGCGGCTCGATAGAGCAGATGTGTCATTCAGGTCCTTGAATGCAGCGTGACAGATCAGATGCGTCGTTCCAGTTGTCAGTTGCGGCTTGTCAGGGCGATTGTGGCTCTTCTATCAGCGAATGTGTCACGATGCATCAAATGCGTCACAATATTTTAAAAAAATAGTTGCGTCGTTCCATACTTGTACCTGCAAAAAATAGAAAACACAAAAAAAACGTATGAAACACCAGAAAATCAGAGTCGGGTTCACCAATGTAATCAAGGGATTTCTTTTTGGGGATTGATTAGGAAGTTGTTAGCAACAAACAATAAAAATAAACGAAACCCAAAGATCTTATGAAACACAAAGGAAGTAAATGAAATAACAATTATACTTGATTGCTGATACCTCCATGATTCCCTTTTGTGATACCTTCTTACTTGTTGGATAATGTAGCCCTCAGATTCGTCGTTCGAGTAATCTGAAAATGCCTAAGTCCTACAACAAGCCTTGAAGGATTTGATATGTCTAAATGCCTATGCCTATTGCCAATGTCTATGCCTAAAACAAATGTCAAAATTGATCAAATGACTATAATAAATGCTATAATAAATCTAAGAATGCAAATGTGAAAGTGTATAGAATGTCTATAATGCCTATGCAAAATGTTAGCATGTGCGTGTGTCATCGAAAAGTGAGAAGAAGATGGCATTTTATAGAAAATGTCATTTCAAATGAACAAACAAGATAAATTAATGATGAGAACCTAAAATGAGCGATCCATATTAAACTTGAGAATCCCTAATTAGGGTTAGGGAAAAATCCTTAATCGAACGGTTGGAATAAAATCGGATCGATGGTGGAGAATAAATGATAGAAATTAAATAGAAAATAAAGATATTTGAAAAATCAAGAAGATAAGATTGCCAGATTTGCAAGATTCAAAAAATTAAGAAGATAAGATTTGGACTGAAGATCAGATTTGGAAAATCAAGAATCTGCCCGATTGCTTGATTTTTGGAAGATTAAATGCCAATTTGAATTAAATTAATTCAAATTATGGATTTTATGAGACAGTAAATAATCTTTTTTCAGATTATTTATCAAAAAGGACTGACAGTTAAGATTGAAATGACATTTTAAATAATTTAATTTATTTAAAATGAGAAGAATATTAAATTGGCAATTAAATAATTAAATTTAATTATTTAATTTAGCAGATTAGACCAACTAATTAAATAAATTAATCAATTTATTTAATTAAGACAGTTAGTGACATATTAAATAAATAAATGTAATTCATTTATTTAATAACTGGAAGAATTAAATGCAAAAGGGAAATTAAATAAATTAAGAAATTTATTTAATTAAGGGAAGACTTAGACAATTAATGACGTATTTAATAAATAAATAAAATTTATTTATTTAATAATCATGAAGAATAAATGACATGAATTGATTAAATAATTATGAATTATTTAATCAATAGTCGAATGTGGACCAAGGACATAATTAAATGTCATAATTATGTTAGGACGAAAGTGGTAAAAATGAAGCTTGTAGGCCTAGGTCATTTTTAGGTGTCTACAATAGGGGAAAAAAATTGTCTTCTTATTCCATGGGCTTCACAAAACATGTTAAAATCATTGGAGGTGAATTCACCACCTCTGTTAGACCACAAACATTTTATTTTCAAATTTACTTCATTCTCAACCATTTCCTTAAATTCATTGAACTTTTCTTGTTACCATATTTTCACTCATAGGCTCAATCAAGTGGAGTTTGTTGATTTTAAATTGAGAAAATGAGGTACATTTTATTAAATTTCCTACATTACATTCAGATGTATAAATGAAACAATCCAGAAAAGATTGCAATTAAAAATTACTGCATTCATACACATGCATGTAACATAAGAAATATTTTGATCTTTTCATAAAAGAGTAATCTTTATTGAATGTATAAGTGTACATTATCTCACACAAGCTGTGAGATTGACTTAACTTATTCAATACAAATTATGAAAAATATATACATGAATAAGTAAGGAAAAGAAATTAATGTGCATAGAAGGAAGGTAACGAGTCATTGCTTGTGAATGACTGGTTCTGATGTGTCTTTTTGTCCTACTATTGTCCTGAGCTTCATCTGTCCCTTCTAGCTCTATTAGATTTCCACAATGCATAGTGCTGAAGATTGTTAATTTCTGGATTTTTGATTGTGTTAGAGCTTTTTTCATCAATAATGGTGTTAGAGCATGCTCTAAGTAATGATCAATTACAAAAATTATATACACATTCACCCTATGCATGTATAAATTGATCATTATGTGCATTAAATAAGCTATGTGTACATTTTAGGTGTCCTAGAAAACCATTGGAGTCATCAAACACACCTAAAATATACACATTTTTTCTAACTATGAATGTTTGGAAAAGTTGAGTGTAAAATGAATGCCATGTGTTTATCTTTAGGGTTTGAAAGCCCTATGAATGTCAACTTAGCAAGAGGCATTTTTTTTCTTTTGTTCTAAACTTTTTTCTTCAATTGTATCCATGTTTCCCTTTGCATAATACATTTGATGCAAAATTATGATTTATTGTTGAATAAGTCATAGTTGTTGAAGAATACAATGAGTCTAATATCACGTGTTGTGGGCTAAGACTTCTAGTCTAATGCCTTGGTGGCATTTTATCATTATTTTTCAAATGCAAAGTAAACTCTTTAAGTCGTGGGTTGAGGCTTTCGATTTATGCATATATTATGCATTAATTCATTTTGATGCCTTATGACTAATTCTATGCTTCAAAGACATGTGAGGTTGTATTATTTTAAGTGTAAAACAAATGGTTTTAATGATATTTGTTATAAATCATTAATTCATTTTTTTATTTGACATAAATACATTCCTTACATTGTGCTTATTGATTTGAGGGGTCTTCATAGCTACAAGAATAATTGAGTTGGCTGGATGAGCTTGGTGGACCAAAAGACAGCTTTTAGGAATGCTTTGAGTTGTTTTCCAACATGAGGAGGAGATTTAGGAGTGATTCATCACTTTGTTGAGAAAATATAGGCTTTTTGTTTCCATTTAGAGCATTTTTAGAGGTGTTTATGGTTTGATCAAGTCATGCTTGACTTTTTCACCCATTATGAGCTCTTTTTGAGAGAATATAAGTGCTATATTTTTGGATTTTGAAGAGAATCCGACCCAAGGAAGTTTATAGCTCCTTGTTTAGTGCAACTGTTTGGAGTTGAAGCATATAGATACTTTTGTAACTCATGTTTGAGTAGTTCTTATGCAATTTATGGAGAGAGACTTTTGCAATCCTTTGATAGTTTGAGCATGCGTTGTAACTCATTTAGAGTATGATATACAAAATATACCTTGGATACCATTGGTGATCTTATTTTTCCTTCTTGTTCTTGCAAGCATTGTGTATTATCAGGTGATTGATCAAGTTATTTGTGAGATTTTTTTTATTTCCCTATAACTTTATCTCATGTATCATGCCTTTTCTGCAAAAGTGAGGTTACGTAGGTTATAAATTGTGTTTTAAAATTGCATATGAACCTTTTGAATTGTGAAAGTTACCTTTCCTTCTTGAAAGTGTATGCAAATCAAACCTTTTTATAAAATGTTCATGCATAAACTTATAGTAACATGTTGTGCAATTCAATATCTATCATCAACATTCAAGTGTATTCCAATCTGAATGTTTCATAGCTCTTGTTAGTTTGGTGTATCACCCAATTTTTCCATTTTTAGTATTTCATTTTTAGCAATCCTTCTTCCATTTTCCATTCCAAAAATTTAGTAGTTTAGGTGATATAACCAGCTAGGAAGCCCCCCTATCCAGAGATTCACTTCATCATTAGGTTCCCCATAGCCTATAAGTGTTTCCATGTTTCTCTAGCTAACTGAGTTTTTACAACTTAGTTCGGGTGTAAGCTTAGGAGATAACATGTCTAATACATCATATTTCTCTCTAAGAAAAGTAACCTATATCATTCTAGAGTAATCATCAATCAAAATCATAACATTCATGTCACCTTGTAGACTTCTCACCCTTGTAGGACCACAAAGATTTTTATTAATCAATTCTAGTAGTCTGGTAGTAGATTGTTCCTTTGACCTAAAGTTGTTTCTAGCTTGCTTTCCAAACTGATAGTCCTTGTAGATTGCATTAACATGATTTTTAATTCTTGGTAAATCTCTTACAACTTGTACTACACTAATTCTCACCATGTTGTCAAAATTCATATGACACAACCTCTGGTGCCATAGCCAACTATCATTAATTTGAGACATAAAGCAATTTCCATTAGCACCTTTAAGTTGATAGATGTTTCCTTCAGTCTTCTTTCCAAACACAATCATAGTTCCATAGCCTTTTCTAATTTCACATTTTTCATCCTTGAACACAAGATTATATCCCTTTTTACACATATGTCCAACACTCAATAGATTATGTCTTAAACCCTTGACATAGTAGACATTATTAGTATTATTCTTTCCATAAAAAACTGATTGAACCTATACCATAAATCTTAGTACTAGAAGAATCTCCAAACTTAACTAAGCCTCCACCATATCTTTCAAGTTTAACAAACTTAATTTTTTCACCAAACATGTGATTCAAGCACCCACTATCAATGACACAGTAGTTATTTTCTTCTTTAACATGAAGAGAAAATATCACAATACCTTCAACTTTCTCCCGAGCACTTTCCTTCATACATCTTTCAGTGTTAGAAATAGTAGATTCATATTTTAAATCTAGGAACATGCATTCATTATCATCAAAATCTCCATAATCAAACTCATCATCAGAAATACCAACATCTTCATTGATATAATATGCTCTTTTGATAATCTTTCCTTTATTTTCTTTTCCTTCTCTATATTTATTGCTTTCATATCTTTTCATAAATCTTGAAGCATAATGAGCTATTCCTCCATAGCTAAAAAATTTAAATGGTAATTTACCTTGATACTTACTGGAGCCCTTTTTCATTTTTCTTACAAAATTTGCTTCTACTTCATCAAGACTTTCTTCATTCGGATCTTCTATTTTTTCAGCCTTGAATACAATGTATGTATTTGTTCCATTTTTCAATCCAAGATTTCTCATTTCATAAGAGGTTAGAGTACCAATCAAATAATATTTAGTATAAGTATTATAATCTAAATTTTCCTCTATAGAAGATAACTTTTCACTGTATATATTAGGGAGATTTTTGAAACCCTTCTCCACTATCTTGGATTCATCTATTTTTGCACCAAGTCATCTCATTCCACCTATCAACTCATCTACTCTTTTCATGTAGGATTTGATGTTCTCATTTTTTCCCATTAAGAGGATCTCAAATTGAGCCTCCAAGTTCTATAACTTTTGTTGTTTGACCTTTTCATCTCCTTCATACATCTTTTCCAACTTATCCCAAACATCTTTAGTAGTCTTCAAATTCCTAACTTTAATTACTTTAGACTATGAAAGAATATTTATAATAATGAACTTTTCCTTATTGTTTATTTCATGCACTTTGATCTTATCAACAGTACTTGGACCATTAGCTAGAGCAATATATTGGTTCTGAATAGACTTCTTGATCTCATATCCACAGTACACTAGATATCCTTCCATCTTTGTATTCAAAATGCATAGTCAGTTCCATCGAACCTCAACCACTAAATAGTTATTATCTTGTTCACCATCCCGGACCTTCCTTAAGAAGTTAAGCTCTTCTCCAAGGAACCTTGCTCTAATCCCAATTATTAAACAAGATAATTGGGATGAGGGTTAATAAGTTGTAGCAATTTTAAACTTCAAAACCCTCAACATAAGTTAGACTTATGTGCATTCACAAAAACTTTACTTTTCTAATGCGTTTGATTGTTAAATGTAGAAACAAAAACTAAAAGTAGTAAAAACCATGCACACAATAACAACATATTTACATGGAAAACCCAATAAGGTACAAACCATGGTGAGGATTAGCTCATAGTATAAAGAACTCCAAAATTGAATACAAAGACCCACTACCAGAAAGTTTCATTTCCAAGTCAAGATGCACTATCTAAAGAGGGCTCACTACCAAAAAATTAAAAAGATAGAAGAGAGTTGTTACAAGGAGAAAACTATCTCAATGCAACAGAGATTCCACCATAATTTGACCACACTTTTGCAAACATGCTTGAAAGATAGAGTACACCTTAAGCTCACTACCTTCAAGAACCCAACACTTTGAAATTCACACTCATCCACTTGAATTTTCATCACATACACATATCTTTCATCTCTCTATATATTTCACAAACATCTCAACTCATACTTATATTGTCTTCAACGTTGAAACCATTCCAAGGTCAGCCATACACAAATTGTATTTACAAATGCAAATTAGGTCTATGCCAAAACATTCTGGCAATGGAAGAGAATGAGGGTGACCTATAAATATCATTAATGAGGACCTAAATGAGTCCCAACACACCTCAACATGCTTCCATTAAATTTGCAAGTAGTGTTTAAAACAAGGTCGGCCAACACCCATGCAAAGCACATAAAACAATTATGCACACACATCCTTAACTCAGTCCAATCTTTCAGGACAACAAAATTTACTTGAACATGATCTGAAGTAAGAAATAAACACTTGTAAATTCATCCAGAATATTCACAACACACTTCACTTGAAAATCATAATCATTTTGTATATTTGAATAACCCTTTCAGCCACAACAATATACTGTAGCTCAGAAACTCATCAACAACAACACCAAATCTCAAATTGTCTTGAACCAAGCAAGAGAGAAACCTTATAAACCTATTCTTAGAACTACAAGTCCTAAAACCAAAATGTGGAGAAATGCATAGTAAATACATTTGTTCTAGACCATAGCCAAACAAGCTAAAATACATAGTTCACATACTGGTGAAAATATCTTGCACTGTATGATGATCCAGAAATCCAAATTCTTGATATAATAACTACCAACAGACATGAAAAATACCTTAGATCTGTACAAGCATATAATCAAGCTAGAAGAAATGTGGAGCACATTCCGGAGCATACACTGAATACCTGCATAACACTATTTTCTCTATTTATCAAATTTTCTCAAAATCACTTGGAAAACAAGTACCAGAGACATCATTGCAACACATTACTTCACTCTAACACACCTTTAGGCATAGAAACATAAGAGTAACTCCATGTACTCATAGCACTTCTTCAACATCTCAACCATACATGCACAACCTACAAACCTTCTTTATTACAATTTTCTCAATATCCTCAACATATACAACCACTAACCAACTACCTTGACATCAATGAAAAAACCTTCATAATTGAAAATTTTGATTCCTTTTATTGTTGATTACTCTAGAATTACATGGGTTACTTTTCTTAGAGAGAAATATGATGCGCAAGATAGATTCAAATAATTTAAAGCTATGGTTGAGAATGAAATGGATATAAATCAAATGTTTGAGGTTTGACAAAGGTAGATAAATCAACTAAAATGAGTTTAATATTTTTTATGAGGTTCATGGAATAAAAAGGCACTTGTCTGCCCCTATAACTCCTTAGCAAAATGGAGTGGTTGAAAGGAAAAATCTGACTCTTCAAGAAGCTGCTAGGACTATGTTGCAAGAATCTAACCTACTAGAAGTCTACTAAAGAGAAGCAATTCATACTACTATTTACATACTTAACAAAGTTCAAGCCATAGCTAACAACACAAAGACTCCCTATGAGTTATGGTATGGAAAGATTACTACCGTCAAGTACTTTAGAGTATTTGGAATAAAATGTTATATCAAAAGAGATGAAGAAAAATTAGGAAATTTTGATGCAAGGTCTAATGAAGGTATATTCCTTGGATATTCTATTAAAAGAAAAGATTACAGATGCTACAATAAATGACTAAGAAATATTGTTGAAACTGAAAATGTGAAGGTTGATGAAGATTTGTAGAATTCAATTGCGGTAGATGGATATTTGTTATATGAGAAGAAGAACAACAACAAGAAGCTGAAGAAAAAGAAGTGCATAATGAAGAGGAAGAAGCTCTGGAGAAGACCCCTAAGACCCATAAGTATATGAAAAATGAATGATTCTAAAGAATAGATCATTGGAGACATGAGGAAAAGAGTATTGACAAGAAGTAGAGCTGCTAAAGCTGAGGAAAATCTATCTTTACTCTCTAAATTTGAACCTAAGAAAGTGAGTGAGGCATGAAAAGATGAGCATTGGATGAAGGAAATGGAAGAAGAACCTATGGAGATTGAAAAAAATTAGACTTGGGAATTGGTTCCTAGATCAATAAACAAGAACATAATTTGAACTAAGTGAGTATTCAGAAACAAACTAAATGAGAATGGAGAAGTGGTAAGAAACAAAGAAAGGCTTATGTGTAAGGGATACTCACAAGTAGAAGGAATAGAATTTGAAGAAAAAATTTCTTTGGTGGCTAGGATGGAAGATATTAGAATGTTTTTGGAATTTTTATCATACAAGGACTTTAAAGTTTATCAAATGGATATGAAGTCTTCTTTCCATAATGGTGACTTGGAAGAAGATGTTTACATAGAATAACTGGAAGGATTTCAGTTGTTAGATCAACTAGATATGGTTTACAAATTGAAAAAATGAATTATATGGATTAGAGGAAGCTCACAGAGCTTGGTATGCAAGATTAGAAAAATATTTGATACATTAAGGATTTAGTAAAGGCACCATAGATAGTAATCTTTACATCAAAATTAAGGAGGAAAAAATATTGATAGTGGTTGTGCATGTGGATGAAATTATATTTGGAGGCAATGAGAATACTTGTAAGAAATTTTTAGAAGAGATGTAGAAAGAGTTTGAGATGTTAATTTTTGTTAGATGAATTTCTTCCTTGGGCTAAAAATCAATCAAACATATAAAGGAATTTTCATTTCAAATTCAAAGTATGTCAAAGAGATGTTGAAGAAGTTTGGAATGGAAGACTCCAAACCAGTATGCACTCCTATGGTGATTGGTTGTAAATTGAGAAAAGATGATGAATCACCTGAGGCTGATTAGAGAAAATATAGATTTATGATTGGTGGACTGCCATATCTAATTGCTACTAGATCAGATATCATGCATGTAGTTTGTCTTGTGGATAGATTTCAAGAAGATTCTAAAGAGACACATGTTTCAACTATGAATAGGATATTTATCTATTTAAAAGGCACTTTGGATTATGGCTTATGGTATCCTAAGGATATTGATTTCACATTAAGTGTTTACACAAATGCAAATTGGGCTAGTTGTGCTGATTAGAGGAAAAATACAAGTGGTGGTGTATTATTTCTTGGATGTAGATTGTTGTCATGGTTGAGTAAGAAGCAAGATTCAGTTTCTTTAAACATTGCAAAGGTTAAGTATATTACAGAACCATCTTATTGCACACAAGTATTATGGATGAGACACATATTGAAGGATATCATAGTAATGTATGATGGGCCTAAGTGCAATTAACATTTCAAGAATCTAGTGATGCATTCAAGGAAAAATCATATATCAATTAGGTATCACTTTTTGAGAGAGAAGGTTATGGGTAATGAGGTGAATCTTGAATATATACCTATAAAGGATGATATTGCTGAAATATTTACTAAGGCTCTTCCTAAGGATACTTTTGGGTATCTTCAGGAGAAGTTGGGGGTTATTTCCCCTCCTTCTTTGAACTAGATGCATATGGAGATGCATGCATCTAGTGGATCTATGGATTCATCTTGTTTTGGACTGATGTTGGTGGCTACCTCTTAGGGGGAGTAGGTAGTGTCATTGGTGTCATTGTTGTAGTAAATAATGTTGTCATTACATAGAGTTGCTAATTTGGTTGGGTGTACTCCTAAGGGAGAATATTTAGAGAAAGTGTCTTGGTACAGTGTCAAAGGGGGAGAACAATGCAAAACACTCGTGTAGGTAATGATGCACGGTTAATTGACTTAGGTGCATCTTTCCATATGACCTTTAATAGAGATTGGTTTTCTAAATATGAATAATTTGATGGAGGAAAGGTTTACTTAGGTGATGATTCTCATTTAGACATTGTTGGCCATGGTAAAGTTAAAATTAGGTTTCCTAATGGTATAATAAATAGGATTCTTGGTGTGTTCTATATCCCTGGTTCAACAAAAATATTTTTATCTATGAGCAATCTAATAGATGCAGTTGTGTAGGTAGTATTTTCTAATGCAGGATACAAGATGGTTAGAGGTGCTATGGTGATTTCTAGAGGTGTCAGATATGGAACATTGTAGAAGCTTTATGCATGCACTATTGAGTGCAATAGTACTTTTGTGAAAAGTAATTCTGTGGAAGAAGTGAGGTTTTCACCTTCAGCAAATGGTCATGGCTTTTGGGTACCCAAGGGTGCTCTTTCTTCTAAATCAAATTTACCTACAGAGATACTATGTTATGGCACCAGAGACTTGGCTACAATGGAGAAAAGGGTTTGAGTACCTTGAAAAAAAAAAACCTTGTTCAAGGTATATCTAATTGTAATCTTGAATTTGATTTATGTGAGCATTGCATTTATGGAAAATAAAACTGCATTTATTTTTACTTGAGTTCTCATAAATCTTGTGGTGTTTTGGATCTTATTCATTTTGATGTGCTTGGTCCTATACTTGTGCTTTTAATTGGTAAATCCACATATTAGGTTTCATTTATTGATGATTATAGTAGGACATGGGTGTACTTTCTAAAGACTAAATCTAAAGTTTTCAGTCAATTTAAATAATTTAAAGCAATGGTTGAATTTTAGATAGAAAGAAAATAAAAAACTAAGGACTGATAATGGTGGTGAATTTTTTTCTAATTATTTTGATAGATTTTGTAAATATTGTGGTATTCATAGACAAAAGACAACTCCAAATTCTCCATAGCAGAATGGAGTTGCAGAAAAAATGAACAAAACACCGATGGAGAAGGCTAGGAGTATGTTGAGTGGTGTTGGTCTAGAACAATTTTTTGGGGTTGAAGTTGTCACCACTTCTTGTTACCTAATAATCAGGTCTCCTACATCAGGTCTTGTTGATAAGATGCCTATAGAGGCATTGTCATTAGGTCACAAGCCTTCATTAAGACATCTTAGAGTTTTTGGTTGTGAGGCATATGCACATGTGCTAAAGGAGAAGTGATCAAAGTTGGAGAAAAAGGTTGTGAAATGTATCTTCATCACATTCAGTTATGGTGTGAAAGGATACAAGCTTTGGGATCCTATTTCACAAAAGGTAATACATAGTAGAAACTTGTTATTTTTAGAGAAACTAAGCCTTTTTTTGTTACATTGTATCCAGAGCAAAGTAAACAAGAAGATTTGATTCAATTTCCTTCTACACCCAAGAAAGTTGAATCAATGCCCATGGATAGACAAGAAGTTGAGGAGAGCTCATCTAGCTCTAAATCTTTAGAAAAGGAGGAAGAACCTCCAACTCAACTTGTTCATAGGTCTACAAGGCACAATCAACCACCTAGAAGGTATTCACCTAATGATTGGAGATGTATTTTTTCTTTGAATACTAACATGGATGAACCTAGATTAGTAGAAGAGGCATTAGGTATGAATGGTGTAGAATCCTAGGAGATTTCTATGGATGAAGAAATAAAAACTTTGAAAAAGAATGATACATGGGATTTTGTACCATTTCCTAAAGGACGAAAAACCTATTGGTCGCAAATGGGTTTTCAAGAAAAATATTTATTCACATGAAAGTGTTGAGAAATACAAAACAAGGTTGGTTACAAAAGATTACTCTCAAGTTGAGGGTGTTGATTATGGTGAGATTTTTTTCCCTATTTCAAAAATGACATCCATTATATTTTTTCTTTCTATTGCTACTACTTATGATTTAGAGGTTGAAAAAATGGATGTGAAAACTTCTTTCCTTCATGGTGACTTGGAGGAGGATATTTATATGACAATCTAGAGCACTATGTGATGAAAGGTAAAAGTAAATTAGTTTGCAAATTGAAGAAATATTTTTTTGGTTTAAAACAAAGTCCTAGGATGTGGTACTAAAAATTTGATACATATGTGTTGAGTTTGAGATTTGAGCATTCTAAATTAGATAATATTGTTTATTATAAAATTGATGGTGATAATTTCCTATTTATTGCATTATATGTTGATGATATGTTATTCATTGGTAAAGGGAAATGTATGATTTCAAAACTAAAATCTCAACTTGCTGCTAAGTTTGAAATGAAAGATCTTGGTGAAGCTAAAAACATTCTTGTGATGCAAATTGGAAGAGGTATATTAAACAGAAAGTTATGGCTTGGCCACAGTAAGTATGTCAATTCAATTTTATAGAGGTTTGAAATGAAAAATTGTAGACCATTGTGTGCTCCTATTTCAACTGGAACAAAGTTATCTATTTCAAATTGTCCAACATCTCCATCAAAGATGGAAGATATGAGTAGAGTTCCTTACAAAAGTACAGTTCAAAGTTTGATGTATGTTATGGTTTGTACTAGACTAGAAATTTCCCAAGAAGTGGGATTTATTTCTAGATATATGTCTAATCTTGGTAGAGTTCATTGTGATGCAGTTAAAAGAGTCTTTAGATATTTGTGTGGTACCTTAGATTATTCCTTATGTTATCATAGTAATATGACTGAAGATGATATTTTCCTTGATATTTATGGTTATGTGGATTCAAACTGGTTAGGTGATGTTGATAGTAGAAGATCTACGATTGCTTATGTGTTTACTTTATTTGGTGGTGCAATTAGTTGGATGAGTAAGTGACAGGTTGTGGTTGCTTTGTTCACTACTAAGTTAGAGTATATGACAATTGCTCATGCTTGTAATGAAGCCATTTGGCTTAAGAGACTATGTTCAAATATTAGAATAAAACAAGGTACAATGACAATTTATTGCGATAGTCAGAGTGTGATAGGTATAGCTAGGAACCTGATATTTCATGCCAGGACCAAGAACATTGATGTACAATATCATTTTGTTACATATATGGTCCAAGATGGTAGGGTGAAGCTGGTTAAGGTAGAGACTTAGATGAATATTGTTGATTCTTTAACTAAGCATGTGATCACAAAGAAATTCAAATGGTGTTCAAATAATATGGGCCTTTTGAACCCTAGAAATTAAGAGATGATGATGAATTCCTTCCATTGTCTTTTCAAGGTGTTTGAAAAGTGGGAGATTTGTTGATAAAATGTGTCTCAACCTTGCAATTACATAAGGTAATATTCAACCAACGATGATGGGGAGGACATGGGGGAGATCCCCCCCCCCATGAGGGGTCCATAGGGATCACCCCCCTAGCTAGGGTCTAGGGGTAGCATGTCCTGGAAGGGGCTCAGTGGCAATGCCCTTGAAAGGAAAATTTTATTTATATTTTATTATTGTAAATTTGGATTGTTCATCATTATGTCTCATATCCAACAAATGATATTTTATTAGATTTACTTGGCCTAGAAGGAAACCCTATTTTATGAGGGAATTGTATTATGACTATGCATTTTGATGTATTCTAAGAGTCTGATAGCTTTTCTACAAGTAGATTGTAATCTTTTGTATTTTAGAATAATATATTGGGTGAATTTTGGAGTGTGCGGTTTTTCTCCTAAAGTTGTTTTTCCTACATATATAATTGTGTTGTAGTATGCATGATATTTGTGCTTATTTCTGTAACTATTAAAGATCTATAAATTTTTTGCATTATTCTCCTCTCAAGATTAGTGTAGGAGGTTTTTCCGCTACCTTAGCTTCCTCACACTATCCTTCTCCATTAGTGTCTTGTTCATTCTTTCTATAACTCCATTATGTTGTGGAGAATATAGAGTTGTCTTCTATCTTTGAATACCACAATATTTATAGAATCTATCAAAATCATTAGATGAAAATTCATCACCATTATTACTCCTTAAATATTTTATTTTCTTTTCATTCAACAACTCAACCATTGCTTTAAATTCTTTAAATCAACTGAAAACTTTAGATCTACTCTTTAGAAAGTATAACCATGTCCTACTATAATTACCAATGAATGAAACATAATATGTGGATTTACCTTTTGAAAGAACATCTATAGGACCAAACATATCAGAATGAATAAGATCCAATACACCACAAAATTTAAGAGAACTTGAGTAAAATTGACTATGGTTTTGTTTTTTATAAATGCAATGCTCACATAAATAAAATTCAAGATTACAATCAGACATACATTCAACAAGGTTTTCTAGTAGGTAACTTTGATTTAGAAGAAAGAGCACCCTTGGGTACCCAAAAGCCATGACCATATGCTAAAGGTGAAACCCTCACTTTTTCTACAAACTTGCATTTCATAGAAGTACTATTGAACTCAATAGTGCATCACCAATCTTATACAATGTACCATATCTGACACCTCTACCAATCACCATAGCACCTTTGACCATCTTGCATCCTACATCAAAAAATACTACTTGCACACTTGCATCTATTAGTTTTCTCACTGATAACAAATTTTGTGCTAAACCATGGATATGTAACACACCATTAATCCTTTTTATTCTACTATCATGAAAACTGATTTTAACTTTACCACAACCAACAATATTTAAATAAGAATCAACACCTAAGTACACCTTACACCAATAAAATTCTTCATATTTAGAAAACCAATCTCTATTAAATTTCATATGGAGAGATGAACATGAGTCAATTAACCATGAATCATTACTTGCATGAATTTCCAAAGCTACAATGAATGCATCATGATCTTCCTTCTTGGACTTAGAATCAGAATCAAATTTATTCTTTTTCTTCTTAAATTTTCTTCTTTTTAGTCCTTATGAACATGTCTAAGGTTACCATAGTTAAAGCAAATAACTTTGGACTTTCCAAGAGACAAAGATCTCCCCTTAGACTTGGATTTGTCATGTTTCTCATTCTTCTTGCCTTTTTCCTTAGGTACATTCCATGAACATTCAGGGCCTCCTTGGAACTAATGGATACCTTCCTCCTCATCTCTTCAGCAAGTAGAGAACCCACCACATCTTTAGTCTTCAATATAACAAAATTACTTCCAATAGCCATAACAAGAGAATCCCACAAATTAGGAAAAGAACAAAGCAAGATCTCACATTTCTCTTCATCATCCATTTTGACATCAACTAATGCCAATTGAGCCACCAACATATTGAATGCTTCTAGGTGGCTTGTGATTCATCCATCCTCTTCCATTATCAAGGAATATAACTTCTTCCTTAAGAAAATATTGTTCACTAAAGATTTGGCTTGATTCATCCCACCAAAGATTCTTCTATAGTTATTGTTTAAATCTCTCTTCATGGACATTGATTATTAAAAGAAAGTCTCCCAAGAATAATTTGATTAGACCCTTTGCTTTACAATCCATAAAATTATATTGACAAGCCTAAGTAGGATTTACAAGCCTTGAAACATTCTCATCAACAACATCCCATAGATCTCGATCTATCAATAGATCCTCCATATTTAGTTTCCATATTTCAAAATTATTTTCCAAAAAAATTATCCACCTCAATTCTCGCTGGCGAACTTGCTATTTGAAAATTCCTACAAAAAGATCACAAAGTGTCTTCTACACAATCTCCCACTCAAATCTGAATTAGTTGAAAAAACCCAACAACCCACAACTAAAACCAAAGGTGATCAAGCTCTGATATGACTTGTAAGAAAGCTAAGGATGCATAATAACTTCCTACACTAATCTTGAGAGGAGAATAATGCAATTTTTTTTATAGATCTTTAATAGTTAAAAACTTAAACATAAATAGACATAAATAGCATGCATACCATGACACAATGATTTACGTGAGGAAAATCCTTTTGGGAGAAAAAACCCACACTCCAAAATCCGCCCAATAAATTATTTAGAAATTACAAAGATTACAATATACTTGCAAAGCAAGCTTCTCATAGGAGTATCACCAACCAAAGATCTAGAGGCAACACGACTACTATCAAATTCTCAGAATACATCACAATACACAATGTTAATACAATTCCCTCATAAAATATGGTTTCCTTCTAAGGAAAGTCAAGCTAATAAAATATCAATTGTTAGATATGAGACATAATGATGAATGGTATAGAGTTACAATAATAAAATATAAATTAAATTCTCCTTTTGGGGGCACTACCCTTGAGCCCCTTCCAGGGTGCGTTGCCTTGAACTCTATCCAAGGAGATGATCCCCCTAGATCCCTCATGGGGGGAGACACATTTCTGGTATTCTTCATCAATCGACCAGTCAAAATTAATTACCTCATTCACCTTGGTGCTATAAGGTGTGTACTTTACTACCACCTGATTTTTATCTCTTTCAAAAGATTCCAATAATGAGCTGGTACTGATAATCTTATTCATACAACTCACCAACAAATCATAATCTGAGTCATCACAAATTAATTTAATTTGATCATTGATGACCTCACTTGTTTGATCCTGCCATTGTTGGAGTGACCTGATTTTCCCCTGCTCATCAATTATATTAGGTAACAATGTGTTACCCTAATCATTGAAATTCTTCATGAACTCCCTAATATTCCTACTCAAATCATCTAGTAGGGTCTAAAAACCCTGCAATGACTTAATTAATACTTGAGTAGGCTTTAATGATTGGGGCCTATTATTTGTATCAAACCTTGAGGCCTTATACATGACATCCAAATCACTATCCCTAAGGATCTAATTTTTAATTAATGGTATCACTACCTCTTGATCCCTATCAATATTCTTTATTGCATCTAACAACAAAGAATATAAAGAATGTATAGATAGCAATTTATTATCAATATTTTCATTTAAATGTCTTAAGATAGTAGTAACAATCTCCTTTTGCTTTGAAAGAGATCCCTCCTCACTTACCTTTACTGATGTATATAAATTCCTTTGTCCATACCCCAATCTGAACATTTCCAAGCCTATGAGAGGAACCCTAGCATTGGCTATGTTAGAGAAATTGTATACTAACCCTTCCCCAAGGATTTTCCCTCGCATCAGAACCAATCCCTTCTTTCTATCATTCGTTGACAAGGGAAACTGATCCAAGAAATCATCATACAGGTTTCTTTTTAAATGGTCAATTTGGCCAGAATGTTGCTTTGGCAGTGCCATCTCAGACAAACTAGGGCCTCTTTACAACATTACACTTGAAATAGCTAGGACTAACTAGAGATAGGAAATTACAAAACAAAAAATAGTAATTTCTCAAAACTATAATTAAACTATAGCCCTAACATGTTTATCAACAAGCTTAATGAAAAAGAAAACTAATTTTTTCCTAGATTCAAGTGTAGAATCATCGGGAGGCACATAAATTAACTCGGGACTTTGTTTGTAGAAGTTCCAAATTCTGGTTGTAAAGATTCACAACTTCACTTTCAACTATGAAACTGCTCCGCAAAATACTTGAATGCCTTGTGATACAAATAAAGATGTGATTACTTTGGGCCATAAGCTTGGCCAATCCTTGTCCACTTACCAATTTAGTAATCTGGACCTCAATAATGAATTCCTGGATCCTATTTATCCACCTACACCTTCTTCCTGACACTTCTTGTTGTGTGAAGATGTCCTTAGCAACAACACTAGGCACATAAGCAATTACAATAGCTCCCATCAAATAAGGCCTAAAAGCCTTTACTGCTTTTATTAGTGCATATTCCTTGTTTTCATTTATATCATACTTACGTTATGCAGCTTGTAAAGATTTACTGAAAAAAGCCATAGGTTGTTCAAAACCTTCTACATTCTTTTGCAATAACACAGTTGCAATTGTGTGGAATGAAGCAAATGAGAAATCTATAAAGGTTTGTAAAAATTAAGGGTTCTTAACACAGGGGCCTCCTTTATTGCTTGCTTAATGGCTTGGAAAGCCTGCACGAACTCCTTATCCCATTCAACTTTGGCTCCTTTCTTGAGCATTTTGGAAATAGGGCAAATTATCTCAGCAAAATTTGTCACAAACCTCCCTAAGAAGTTTATTTTTCCAAAGAAAGACTATATTCCTTTGACATTTCAGGGTTGTGGAACTTTATCAATTGTAATTACCCTCTCTGGATCAATTTTTACTCCATCCTTGGAAACTATATGTCCCAATAATTTTCCTTCTAGTACTCCAAACACACATTTCTTCGGATTCAAAGAAATACCATACTCTAAAGCTCTAATGAATATCTTCTCCAGATGTTGACAACAATCCTCTTCCTTTTTAGAATATGTTGTCAATTCATCTTGGTAAATCACCAAAAAAAAATTAATGAAATATGAGAATGCCACATCCATGGCTCTCTGAAAAGTAGCCCCTACATTTATTAGACCAAATTGCATTCTTACATAAACATATGTTCCCCATGGTGTGGTGAAATTTTTCTTAAACTACTCAAACTCTTTGACCATAAGCTGGTTATAACTAGAAAAACCATCCATCATAGAAATTAATTTGTAGCCTATCACTCGTTGCAACATGGCTTCCATATTGGGTAATGGATAATTTTCTTTTAATGAAGACACATTCAAATTTATGAAATCTACACATAACCTGATGTCTCCACTTTTCTTCCTTATTGGTACCAAGTTTGATACCTAGGATGAATGTCTAATTGGCTTGATGATCCCTATATCCCTTAGTTTCATTAATTCTTCTTGCATTTTGGGGGCCAAAGTGGGATTAATAGACCTTTGCTTTTGTCTGAATGGCTTGGCATCATCACGCAAAGGAATATCGTGTTGGAAAAGATCCTCCCTTTATGCATTAAGATCATCATAAGACCATGCAAACACATGCCTAAACTTCCTTAATAAATCAATTAGCATCCTTCTCACTTTTGGTGACATTTTATTTTTAATATACACCTTCTTTGGGGATGCTTATGTTCCAAGATTTACTCTTCCAAGTCGTCAAGATGGGAAATAGTATGATTATCCTTTGTCTTGTCTTGATTATCAAACACACTTTCTAATACAACCAGACCATTGGGAATTGTGTTTTTCTTTAACTAAATGACCTCATTTCCAAATATAGTATCCTTACCATCAACATTTTCAACAAAAGCTCCAAAGTCAATTTATTGATTTTCATATTCACCCACAAAATTCAAAAATCTTAATATATCATCATCATTATCAAAAACTTGCCAATTTTTTATGTTATCAGGGACAGATGGCCTGGTTTGCACCTCAACCTTTGAAATTCCAGCATAAGTCATATCATCTAGTTTTAATGAAATGTTGGCTAATAGGTCTACCACTTTGTTTTGACCTCTTTCCATCCATCCTATTCCAAATGCATCAAAGCTCTCCAATTCATCCAAAACAACATTCCTATATTGTTTCAGCCTCTTTTTCTTTGATACATGTTTGGATCTAACTTGGAAAACCACAAGCTCAGAATCCCCAATTGCCTTGAGCTTCTTGATCCCATTTTTTCCATCCAATCTCAAGCCCAATAACAAGGCTTCATACTCTACCACATTATTTGTGCATTCAAATAACAGAGTGAAAGAGAACCTGAATTTCTTTCCACTTGGGGATTGTAACAAGAAACCTACACCAAACCCTTCTTTTAAACTTGCACCATCAAAATACATAGTCCACAAGTCATCAAATTCTGACAATTGTTTTATTTCTATATCAATCAATGTAGTAGGCTTATCACAATTTCTAGGGAATTCCTCAACCCAAAATTCATCTATACCATTGTCAATAAAACATGTCATATTCTCAATTAGGCCATGCTCAATCATATGAGGTACTTTTGATTCTCTTTCAATTTTGACATCCTTACCATCAATGGAGAAAGTAGAAAATGACAAATCACATTGCATATTACCCCCCATTGATGCACTCCATTTTCTTGACAAGAGCATTCCAAAATGAGGTGGGATATCTGCAACTAATACAGTCATGACCAAATCCTTGTTAGGGTACTGAATGAATTTATAAGGCAATGCTTTGATAGTTCCAATAGCTAGCACTTCTCTTGAATCCATAGCACAACATTTACCTTGAGCAATATCTACTATCAAGCCCATTACCTCCATTATTTTGACTGGCATAACATTATTTGATGCCCCTGAATCTATCATACAGTTCCTTAAAGTTTTCCCATTTATATCCACACTTAAGAAAAAGGGGGTTATGTTTTCAAGGCACATGTTAATAGAATTTCCTAAATATATAGGAGGAATTTGTGACACAATTACCTCCACTTCCTTTTCTTTCTCTTTATCCTTCACTTATTTACCACTTCCTTGTTTAGTCTTATTACCAACAACATCTGTGATCAAGGCTATTGTATTTTCTTTGTGTTCATTTATTCTCATCATTTCTAGCAAAGGTACAGTTACTTTAACTTGAGAAAACACATGAGACATATCTACAAGTGTATATTTAGAAAAAATAGACATCATACCTTCATCATTTTCCTTATTCTCTTGTTGATTACTTCCTTCTAGCTTCTTTTGCTTCTTATCCTCTACAGTAGGTTCAACTACCTTTGTAATCACCCTAGTCTTCACCAGTGATGAAGTCACATCTTCTTGAGGCTTTGGGGTTTCATTCTTTTTATCCCAAACCTTATCACTCTTAACTTCTTTGACATTTACAACATCCCTTTTTTTGTCAACCTTAACACCTTTGTTTTTATCCTTTTACTCTTTAATAAACAAGCCAGCAGGTTTATCCTGCTCACCACTCATAGTTTTATTTCTCAATTGAAGTGAACTTCTCATTTGAGCAGCCATTTCTTAGTCAATCTTGCAATCTCTTCTTCTGACGGTCTCCTTAAGGACACTAAATCTTCAGCTTATTCCATATTGCAAGCATTATGATCAAAATCACCTTCCTCATCAGAAAAGACCTGTTGATGGTACATATCGCTTCTCTGCCTCTGATTATGCACATTAGCTTCATGTATTTCATCATCAGAAGAACATTCTACCTCATCAATGTATGATCTAGCCATACAAACATCTACATCATCCTACTCATATTTCGATGTTTGATCTTGAACATCCTCTTCTAGTTCCTCAACAACAAGCAACTGAGCAACACCACAATAATTTTGATCATGTGGATGTTCACAAACTTCACACCATGCTCTATCTGCTACCAGATTCATTGAATTTTTCTGCAAGGGGTCTAGTATATGTTGATCATTTTTAGACTTTTGGCTAGACAAGATTGGTTTTCCATCTTTCTAATTTGTATTATAAGGATAATTTTGCAATTTGGGCAGCCTATCATTTTTATTATAGGGTTTCCTTTCATTCCCTATACCCTTCTCTTGCTTGGCAATAGTTTTCTTTATGTCTTTCAGAGTATTGTAAACCTTTTCCCACTTTTCATCATCCTTAAGCTTTGCAGCCGAAACCTTCTTAGTTTTATTCTTAGGATTTTTTAAAAGTGTAGGTTCTTCTCTCCTACCATACTTCCTAGCAGCTCTTCTATTACTCTCAATATTTATAGCCACCCTAAATGCATCCCTCATAGTCCAAGGGTCCTTATCCTTGAGGAGATATGTCATTTTAGCATCAAAAGCATTGAAATATGTAGTTAAGCAAACATTTTAATCAAGCCTCAAAACCTAAAACAACTTATACATTGCTTTCTGAAACCTTAAATTAAACTCTGTCATAGGCTCATTCAATGACTTTTTGATGTTACTAAATTCATTTAACATGAAATTAGCATTAGTTTTATCACCATACTGCTCCTTGAAACACTTTTCAAACTCATCTCATGAACCAATACTAGCATTAGGTAGACCTCTATACCAATCCCTCACATCTTCTACTAGAGATTGTACAAACAATTTCATTACAACATCTTCATGTTCTACCTCATAATCATTTAGCATATCCATAAAAGCTTTCAAGTGTTCCTCAACTGTCACAACATTATTGCCAACAAACTTATTCATCTTTTCTCTCAAGTCAGCTGGGATGGAATTTGGAAAACCAAGAATACCATCAAAGAAAAATGGCCTATACCTTTCCAACTGTATAGGTCATCATTGAAATAATCCTTCATTCCTCTGAGAATCAATACCAGACCCTAAATCTTGTACTCTAGAACCATCCTGATTTGGATTTATAGACCTATTTGCATAAGTCTTCAAGCTAGAATTATTTATAGTGGGGCCTGAATTGATTTTAGGACCATCCTTTAAAACAACTTGGTGATTTGATGAGGTTGCAGCTTGTGTAGCCTCATCCATGTTTGACATCTTTAGGAAACTTATTTTCCTCTTCATCTCTACATTTGCAACCTCAATCTTTGTTCTCTCCAACTCTTCTGCTAGAACCTCACTCTCCTTCATGGCCTTTTCTAAGGTGGACTCTGTTTGAAATGACACATGTGGTGGGAGATCTTGTTGAGTAAAATGGGGAGTCACCCTCTAATTTATTTTAATCCCCTCAACCATTTTCTTTCCCTTATCCAAGCCAGGCTTAAGGCTTGTATTACTCGGTTGAGACTTAACATGATTTAAGGGTTTTGGGTTAGCAGGTTTGGGTTGGACATCAATGTGGCCAATTGGTTTTTCTTTAGACACAGGTTTTGTTTCCTTATTAGCAATCTTCTGTACAATCAGACCCTCAACACCTGGTTTAGGTTCTTCTTGGTTCAAGAGCTTCATTGTTGCCAACTGTCTCATCAACCTATCCCTTTCAATCACAACATTCCTCAACTTTGCTTCCCTTTATTTTTCTCTTTTCCTCCCGAGTTTAGCTTGCTCTTGGATTTCCTGTTTCAAGGAATTAATGTCTCCAAAAACATCATCAGGGCCAGGAAAAGTCACATCATAACTTGATGTATCAGCTAGATCTATTAAATTTACCCCTTCCAGTACATGTTCAGAAAATAAAGGGTTTACATCATTTTCAACAGGAGGAGGCACATCACTGGTGCATTCTCTATGATGGATTGGACTTCTACTCCTGCCTCTTCTTTTTCAGCATATTTGACACTAACAGGCCCTTTACTTTTCCATGTCACATCTTCTTGGACTAGTGTATTAAAAAATGAATCAAAAAATCCATAGCTATCTGACTCTGAATTCCTAGACACCTCTTCAATATTCTCAGGGATAGGGTGTAAAAGCTTACTTGTACCTTGGTGTACATGGTTTTGTGACACAGGAGCAGTAGTACTAGATTTTGGTCTTTTCTTTATCTAGTCCTTCTTCACTTTGGGAAGTTCACCTTCCAATTTTTGTTTCGGATGATTCTTCATGAATGACCTGGTGTTCTTCATTCTTCATACTAGTCCACAATTTTTTCCACTTATAATAAACCTTTCAAAATAAAATGCACACTGGTGTAGAGACTTCAGAGTCGCCACCCAATTTTATTGGGAATACCAAATACCTAAAGACACATGGTAGAATATAAACACCTTTGGAACCTCGTACTGACAACACACAAAAGTGCTTTACAATATAACTCTTAACACTTATGAAAATAGAAGTGGACAAACCTAACACAGAATTATAGGCTCAACCTTCAAATCATAGAAACACTATGAAATCTCTATGCAAAATGGACAACCGACACACTAACAAGAAATATTAAAATTATCTTCCTAACAGAGTCGCCATTTTGTTGGTTCTATTTTACAATGTAACCAGGTTCATCTTCTAATCTACCTATGGAATTGCCAATTCCAATCAAGGGAAGCTCGAAGGACCTAGACCAATTGACAAGGACTTTAAAAAAGTCTCCTACAATTTGGGCTCTACAAGACCCAGGAGGGTGATCCCTTAATGTGTTTACAACCTCTACACCATTATCATAAACAACATTAACAATAATAGATAATCTCACCTAATAGCTCAACACGATAGGATAATACTAAATTAAATTGGTTGTTCATCAGTAATACCAACTATCTAGAGCATGAGATAATTACAACACAATCCACAATATAAGATAGTCATTGATTTTCAATTTGTAACAATCTCTAGGAAAAGACAAACAAATACTGAATCATATGGGTAATTACAACTTAGATTAGTGCCATATATCCATTGCAGGAGTCAAATTCATAAGCATCTAAAGGTATATGATAGATTTAACACATAACATATGAAATCCTTGGTGACATTGCATTACAATCTCATCAATATGTATTCTAACTCAATACTACTTATCAAATCTTTATACAAAACATATTTTCCTATAATCCCATTCAAGCATTTTAATTAATTCCTTGAATTAAATCTAAAATAGAATCATACACACCACAACAACGAGATGAATGAAACAACCCTTAGTTATTTTATTCAAAGTTCAAATATGCATGTTCAATGGAGAGACATGAGCTTGAATTTATCATTTCAACTCAAATGATAGTACTATTATACAACATTAAATCCCCATGAACTCAAAACCTGTTATAGAATGACTCAAAACCTAAATTGCATTTTTTTCTAAAACCATCAAACTTTACAATTTGCTCTACAAATTCACCTAGACTTGACCCAAAAATTATCTAACTTGCTAACCCGTACTTCTGGACTTGAAATCCTTCTTATAGAAAATGAAGGAGTAAACAAGCATTGGGCCAGAAAGTACACATGTTACTAGCCAATTGGCACACCTAGTGATATTCCAAAAATTGTTACAACAACCACCACCTTGGAGCATATTCTTGTTCATCATGTCAGCTGAGGAAAGTTGATGCAACAACAAAAAACCACAAGAAACTCGCATCGAGACCACCATCAAAGAAAAACTGGAAACCGTTGTAACCACAACATCTGATTTACCACCTGTTAGTAGTCCATTCTTTTTACTCTTCCTCAGTCAAATATTTAGTTACCCATTTCTGGTATTCTTCATTAGTCGGCCAGTCAAAATTAATTACCTCATTCACCTTGGCGCTATAAGGTGTGTACTTTACCACTACCTGATTTGCATCTCTTTCAAAATATTCCAAAAATGAGCTGGTACTAATAATCTTATCCATACAACTCACCAACAAATCATAATCTGAGTCATCACAAATTAATTTAATTTGATCATTGATGACCTCACTTGTTTGATCCTGCCATTGTTGGAGTAACCTAATTTTCCCTTGCTCATCAATCATATCAGGTAACAATGTGTTACCCCAATCATTGAAATTCTTCACCAACTCCCTAATCTTCCTACTCAAATCATTTGGTAGGGTCTGAAAACTCTGTAATGACTTAACTAATACTTGAGTAGGATTTAATTATTGGGGCCTATTATTTGTATCAAACCTTGAGGCCTTATACATGACATCCAAATCACTGGCCCTAGGGATCAAATTTTCAATTAATGGTATCACTACCTCCTAATCCCTATCAATATTCTTTATTGCATCTAACAACAAAGAATATAAAGAATGTATAGATATGAATTGATTATCAAAATTTTCATTTAAATGTCTTAAGACAATGGTAATAATCTACTTTTTCTTTGAAAGAGATCCCTCCTCACTTACCTTTACTGATGTCCATAAATTCCTTTGTCCATACCACAATCTGAACATTTCCAAGCCTGTGAGAGGAACCCTAACATCGGCTATGTTAGAGAAATTATATACTAACCCTTCCCCCAAGATTTTCCCTCGCATCAAAACCAATCCCTTCTTTCTATCATTCATTGACAAGGGCAACTAATCTAGGAAATCATCATAGAGGTTTCTTTTTAAATAGTCAATTTGGCCAGAATGTTGCTTTGGCAGTGCCATCTCAGACAAACTAGGGCCTCTTTACAATGTTACACTTCAAATAGCTAGGACTAACCAGAGATAGGAAATTATAGAACAAAACACTATAATTTCTCACAACTATAATTAAACTATAGCCCTAACATGTTTATCAACAAGATTAATGACAAACTAAACAAATATTTTCCCAGATTCAAGTGCAGAATGACCAAGAGGCATAGAAATTAACTCACGACTTTGTTTTCAAAAGTCCCAAATTCTGGCTGTAAAGATTCACACCTTCGCTTTTGGCTCTTAAACTGCTCCGCAACATACTTGAATTCCTTGTGATACAAATAAAGTAGAGGAATTTATTTTATGTCAATGAAATCATGCCAGTACTTGTCTCATCCACCATTAAAGCTCACTCGTGCATTGCATGAATGACTGCAACCATATTTGATGTAGATTTAAATTCAAGCCATCGATCTTTCAGTTAGATCAAATCATCAAACAACCGCTTTAAAAACAAGCCAATACAATCGCCAACATGGCAATAAAGGTCCCACCATACCATACGCTACCAAGGAAGTTCACATGGCGGTCGCCCGTGATATCACAATCAGTAAAGATCCTACAACTTTGGATCATGCAATGGTGGGCAACCACAAATCTTGAGCATCAATGATCTTGTTCCTTCAACATAGTCACTAGCCTTATCAGTAACCGTCGAGTAGCTTTTTTAGTCAATATTATAACATATCCATTGATTTAATACATGTTCATCTCACGAACACTTTAGTAACCCGCCTTTTAATGTATTAAGGCTGGATTAATTTACCATAGTATTTCGTTTATTCTTTTGGCTTCATCAGATGAGACACATGGTGCCTGCCCATAATATTGTGATCAACCAAAGCAGTGTGGTGGGGTCATCGCGGGATGGTGGGGAATGACTGAGATCAAATGACAGTTGATCAATGGTTGCGTGAATTTCATCCTTCTGCAAAATAAAACATTTATTAAAGGAAAAGGGGAGATTACTAGGAAGATGGTAAACAATGTCATAAGTTGTTTTTTAAATGATGCAACACAAGGCCAACCAAGACTTAGGAAAATAGAACCCGCAAAGGAAATAAAAATTAAGACCAAAGGGACCAAGCCTAGATGAAATGATAGAACATAAGTCATTTTAAAACCCCTTAAAAAGTAACAACGAAATAGATCCCAACCAAGGCATAAAATAAACACAAGGGTTTTAGATGTAGGAAAAGCTAAAACCCCAACCCTAAGAAATTTCCAACACCATGAAAGACGAGTAACATAAGGCAGGGCATGAGTGGAAGACAAGGAGCAAAAATATGAAGTTCCATCAGATTGAAAATTATTTTTGTCGACCTTGGATCCCAGATCTAATCTTCTAATTCCCCCAGGTTTAACTATCAGAAATCTAGAAATAAAACTTGTAGGTGAGTTTCAATGTCTTGACAACTTTGATGCAAAATTGCACTTTTGATCCAATTTCAATCCTTCTTCACTTGTAAACCTGCAAACAAAAATAGAGGGAATTTTTTTTTTGTGGATAAGGGTTTCCCTTGGTCAAACCCTAGTTTGGTAATTAAACCTTGATAATGAAATAGTGATAAAAATAGAGGAATTGATGAATGAACAAAGCTTGTTACACCTCACCAAACCCTTTATATTTTCCCTTAGAGGACTGAAGTCTAACACATCACTCCAAGGATTGGATCTTGCATGAAATGGTTTGATTGCTTGATAGATCTTTATGCTTGAATTCTTTCTTGAAACTTGAAACCTGCATCACAATGTTAGCTTGAAAACATGCATGAACACACACAAATATTAACATCATGATAGGATCTTGAATGCTGCAATAAATGACTGATAAATCTACTCTCCACTACTCTTAACAATATTTTTTTCTCTTGTAATGCTTGCATAAAGTGTGTTAGATTTGAATTGATATAAAGACCTTGTATTTATAGGTATTTCTTTAATTACCCGACAATTAAACATCGCAAGACAACCTTTGTAATTTTAATTTAGATAATTAAAATGCCACCAAAATCATATTGAAAAATGGGTTTTGAGACTTAAGTGGGACCCATTTTGAATGGGTCCTAGGCCCTAAACCTAGGGCACACATTTTCCAAGATGTGTAATTAAGTGTAGGAATTGATTAAATGTGGGTTTCCCTTTTGGAAAATAAAATTAATTAGGCTTGTGAATGCATGATTGGGTGAACTAAAGGCTTAATTAAGTCTAATTGATTAAGGTGATGCAAAGATAGTGTAAAAATGTAAAGGTGTAATTTTTTCTATGGTACATTTAGCCCCTTGGACCACTCACAGGGGGGAGACCCCTCACACCCCCCATCATTGTTGGATGAATAGTACCTTATGTATCAATAGTAACTTATGTAATTGCATGGTTGAGACAAATTTTCCCAATAAATCTCCCACTTTCCAAACACCTTGTAAAAGCTACGGGAGGGTGAATAAACATCATCTCTTAATTGCTAGGGGTTGAAAGGCCCATAGTCTCTAAAAACCATCTGAACTTCTCTATGCTCACATGTTTAGTTTATGATCAACAACATTCATCAAAGTATCTACCTTAATGAAATTAACCATGCCATCTTTGACCATATCTATAACAAAATGATATTGTAAATTAATGTGCTTGGTCTTGGCTTGAAATGTTAGGTTCTTAGCTAGACATATTGCACTTTGACTACCAAAATAAATTATCATTGCACCTTGTTCTATTCCAATATCTTATCATAGTCTTGTAAGCCAAATGGATTATTTAAAAGCATGAGTAGCTGCCATATACTTTTCTTTAGTAGTGGAAAAATAAACCACAACCTAGTGCTTACTCATCTAACTAATCACACGACCAAATAAAGTAAATGTTGGTGTAATTAATTATCTAATTACACTTACATAAGTTTACTTAGGCATTTAATTAATTCCTAGGTTGCATTCACTAGGTGATAGGTTATAATAGGGCCTTGAACCTTAATCACATGTTTAGGAAATAAGATTCCTTCTAGAAGTCTTATGTAGACTTCACATTCTACTAGGTAGTTAGTTGTCACATGTCTTAAGATTAAGACACATGTCAACATCATGTTCATTACTACATCTCAACCTTCCTTATATAAGGAAGGTTCTTGTACTCATTTATATCATACTTTACAATACTTCATACCTCATCATTTGATAGGTCTTAATATTAAGCAAGCTCATATTCTTGCATGTCCTCTTAAAGAAGGTTTATCATTGTATTTATAAGTTTTCTTGGGTATTGAGCTAATCTTCAGTTCTTACATGGTATCAGAGCCTTGCCTACAAGAGCCTTCTCAAATATGAGAATTGAGCTATGGTTGTAAGATCTTGGTGACATTTTTGAGGCTATTTCTATGTCAAGGGTTTCATGGAAGGTCATTTTTGGTGCATTTCAGAGGAATTATGAGTTCATATCTAAGTCTAGGTTTGTCGAGAATGTTAGGATTGACTTTTGTTTCACCAAAATCTAACATATTTGGAAAAAGTTATGAGTGTTTGAAAAAAAATAAAAATCTAGATGTTGCAGAGCTTTTGGTGCACTTTAAGCCCAATCAAACCTTTCCATCATTTCTAGAGAGCTCGAGAGACAAAAAACCAATATATAATACACCCTATTTTAGATTTAGTTATTCATGAGGCAAAAAAAATTTACCCAGCAGGTCGTATGGCCCACTAGGTGAAGGTACAACTATGTAGAATTAAAAAATATTCAATTTATAATGTTCTACGACCATTATTTTATTTAGGATATTTAAATATCATTGGGAATATTTATAAGTTTTGGGTGATTATATTATATGGTGGAATATTATATTGTTTGGAGTTTATATTAAAAGTCTATGGTTTTAGTATTCTATGAAGGAGATATTTGTGATAGGGGCTATACTGATCATGTTGGCCCCTGTCATTTCACTATCGGGCCCACCATATACTTGTTGGCCTTTGTTGAAATTCCTTCACCAGTTTCTTGTTACTACTTGTAGACATCCAAATTTGGACACTTAATTTATCCAAATTTATCACTTTTCATCTAAGCATCCTCTTATCCGAGTTAATTAAGTTATATTAGTATTATTTAATTAATATCCTTAATTTTGCCAAATCCCTAAGGTATTTAATTAATAATTAAATACCTTACCCTCCTTAATCCTCTTTTCATCAAATGAATTAAGTAAATATTACATTTATTTAATTCCTCACATGTCATTTTCATCTATTCTTAATCCATCTCCTAATCTCTTCATTAAGGATGTGCACATGCCTAATCCTTGATTAGGATGTGTCACATCCTCCAAATTTTGCAAGTTGGCTTCTAATCCTTATTAACCCCTAATTATCCTCTAATTACTAATTAGTTAAACCTAATTAGTACATTGGTCAACTCTCCCCATCCCCCAAGGAATTTTTAATTCCTTTTTATTCACCCTAGGTTCCCCTCTTCACCATGTGAATTTTTAATTCACATTTTATTCCTTCTAGAATCCTCTTTTCCCATGCATCTTCTAGAATCTTTGACTTGTCACATCAAGTCACATGTGACAAACTCCTACCTTTTTGGAGAACCTCTCTTATCCACTAGATTCTCCCAAGCATGTGAATTTTTAATTCACATTTATTCCTCCAAGGAATCTTCTCATCTTCCAATATAATTCTAAGGTACATGTCCTTCCTCCACATCATGTACTCTCCTTCCATAGCACCTACACATCATCTCACCCTTAGCCGTTTCACATTGCACATGTCAAAATGTGAGGGCTTGTGAGTCCTCAACTCACCTTAGCCCTCCATCTTGGCCTTGTTGGATAAATATCAACCAATGAATTCTCTAGAGAATTCAAATTCTTCTATAAATATCCCCTCCTCTAAGGCATTTTATAACACTTAGCCATTTTGCAACTAAATTTTTCCATTTTGTGCACTCATCTAGCAATCAATTTCATATATTTGCATTTGTATCCAAGCATATAGTTAAATCTTGCATTTAGCCACATCAAGAGCCATCAAAGGAGCATACAAAGTAATCTAAAATCAAGGGCCAACCAAGGAGTTTCTGCTAGAAAAGAAAAGGTATAACCACTTGCAATCATTTTACACTTTTTTTCTTTGCATTATCAAATTCCTTAGGCTAATCTTGAGGTGTTTTTTTGTGTTTTTCCATTGCATTTTAGTTGTTTAGAATAGGTAAAATATTTGGATATGACATTTTTGGCATGCCTGGTGGGACCCACAAACGAGTTCCTCAATTTCGTGTTTGTTGTTGTTGGTTTTTTTGTAGGAAAGGGCGACTATGCCCTCCTGGTGACCATAGAAGGGCAACCATGTCCTCCTGGTAACCACAAAAGGGTGACTATGCCCCCTTGGCTAAAATTTTTGTATTATCATTTTTTGCAGAAGGGCGACTACGCCCCTTGGTTGAAATTTTTCATCGTAAAAGGGTGACTGTGCCCTCCCGCACCCTTCTGTCACCTTAAAAGGGTGACTGCGCCCTCCTGGTCACTACAAAAGGGTGACTGCGCCCTCTTGTCACTGTAAAAGGGCGACTGCGCCCTCCTGGTCACTGCAAAAGGGTGACTGCGCCCTCCTGTCAATGCTACAAAGGGGTGAATATGCCCCAAAACAACACATTTTGAAAGGTAAAATGACCATTTTAGCTTCATTTTTGCTCTCATTTTTAGCTATTTTTATGTACTAACCCCCTAACATTGTTTCTTGGAAGGATATTTGTGTTTTTGCTAACATTTTGTAGCATATTCTTGTGTAATTGATGAAGAATGTGGGAGAAAACAATTAACATTTGCTTGCAGGGCTATCCGTTTGCTCAGATTTTTAAAACTATCCTTGTTGTTTTCGTTAATCTAAGAACATAGTTTAATTAGGGGGAGTAATATTCATTGCTTGTGTCTATCTTTTTGTGTTACCCAAAGGGGGCATTAGTTTGTTTTCACTTTCCCCTTGTACTTCGTGTGAGCCTGGGGAATAGTTGGAAATGATTAGTGCTTTCTTTCTAGTGGGACCTGCTTGGAGATTTCATCACCCCAAGGGATGATTCCAACCATGCGTACCAGCGGGGTATACAAAGGGGGAGAGTGAAAGTTGTACCCCAATCCAGTTACGTCATAATTGGCAGAGCATCAAAGCTAGGGTGATACCTAGATAGATGTGAAGACTTGGTCTGAGCCCTTCAGTATCTCACTGGGGTTCTTGACTCACGCTTGTGACGGGCTAGTGTTCACAGTTGTGCCTCACGTATCGAGAGTATATCGAGGACTCCCTAGACACCTTGTACATCCTAGATTAAGACCTCACTGGCCATACCCTTAACATTAATCATAGGATCATCCTTGCTTGAAAATGTTTTCTTGTGAGAAACCAGTAAACTTTTTGACAAATTGGCCTTATTATTGTCATTTTAAAGTCCTTGTCATAGTCATTTTCATCAAACCAAGTCTCTGTTCACTGCAAAAGGGCGACTACACCCTCTGATTTGCCTCAAAAGGGCAACTGTGCCCTTTGATTTACTACAGAAGGGTGACTGTACCCTCTGATTCACTACAGAAGGGTGACTACACCCTTCTAGTTACTATAGATGGGGGAATTTGCCCTCCTGAGCAGCCAAAATCGCCTTGTTTAGCTCCATTTAGCCTCTAAATCATCGTCTAACCATTCCAAACCTTTATCTAATTATTCCAAACCTCCGTTTTGTCATTCTAAACCTTTGAAACATCTGCTTGGTCATTCTAAAGCACCATTTTATCATCTCGAACCTCCGTTTAGCCATTCCAAACCTTCACTTAGCCATTCTGACATTCATTTGACTAAGTAGTCTTTCATCCCCTTTCGATCCTCCATTTACTCATTTTGAGTACTTTTTCATCCATTCCAAGCATCCATCTCTTCATTGTGAGAGTTGTTCATCCTTTTTAATCAATCATTTACTCGTTTCGAGCTTTCAATCGTTCATCCATTCCAAACAATCATTTACCAATTTTGAGTGCTTGTTCATCAACTCCTATCATTCATTTTCCCAATCTGATTATCTAACACCCCATTCCAATTGACTGTCTCTTATAGGCCATTTACAAACTTAAAGAGTCCACAAAGCAGTGGGGCAAATCTACCCTGAAAAAGGGCAAATCTGCCCTAAAAAAGGGCAAATTTTTCACTTTGTGAGGGCATAGTCACCCCAGAAGGGGGGTCACCCCAGAAAAAGGGAGAATCTACCCTGAAAAAGGGTGAATCTACACCTCTGTGAGGGCATAGTCGCCCCAAAAAAAGGGTGAATCTACCCTGAAAAAGGGAAAATCTGCCCCTCTATGAGGGCATAATCGCCCCAGAAGGGAAAATTCACCCCTCTATGAGGGAAAATTTGCCCTCAGCAAAAGAATTGGCAAACATATCCCTTTCCCAAATCTGACCAGTGAAACCAATCCCATCATATCTTTCAATCCAATCCTAATTCTAAGCACTCGTTCACTCGTTCTTAGTACTCGTTTGTCTATTTTGAATATTCCTCCCCTCGTTCTGAGAGTCATTCATCTATTCCGAGCACCCGTTTTCTTGTCATCAATACATTTCAAAAAATCATCGTTTCATCACCAAAATCACATAAGCACCACTTAGAACATCATTAGATTCCATATCCAGCATTAGATCATCCATCCCAATCACCTAGACTTCATTTTGAGAATTTTGATTTTTGTGTCGATACTTCCGCAAGCCATAACTTTTGACTCTGGTGTCCGTTTGAGCTAAAATTTTATGGATGGTTGCATTATGAGATGGAATGTGGATTTAGAAGTCCCTTGGATCCCATTTTGCCACATTTTTGGGGCCTCAAACTTCCATCTTAACCTCAAAAATTGCAATTTAGTGTTTTTTTTTCATTTTTGAAAAATCATTTTCGTTAATAACTTGAAATACATGCCTCAAATTTGGGATGTTAGTTGGCAATTCATCCTATCTTGGTTTTTGGTATCTTTTGGGAAAAAAATAAACTCTCAAAAGTATGTTTGTGAAGTTTCCTAAAATGGAAAAAATTGATAATTTTTGAAAATTGCCAAATCTACAAAAATCTGATTGTTAGCACCTTATGTTCTTTAAACCCCAAAATTCAGTGTAGAATCAATCCCATCACATCATCCAATCATTCTAAGCTTCAAACCAATCCTAATCTGAGCTTTAATCTAATCCCAATCTCAGCTTAACCAAAACCCTAATCTGAGCTTTAGTCATTTCAACCTCTCATTCATCCATTTTGAACAATTGTTCTCCCTTTTCAATCATTCATTTACTTGTTCCAAGTAAACACTCATATAATTCAAACCTTCATCTATCACCTCAAACTCTGGTTTTGTGATTCTGATCATCCGTTTACTCGTTTTGAGTAAACATTCATCCATTTCACACCTCCTTTCATCATTCCAAACTTTCGTTCAATCGTTCTGATCATTTGTTTACTTGTTTCAAGTAAAAATTCATCTGTTTTTCACCTCCAATCATTTTTAAGTCTTGTTCAACATTCCTAATCAATCATTTACTCATTTTGAGTAATCTTTCATCTATTTCAAACCCCCTTCTCTCATTCTGAGCAGTCATTTGTCCATCTCTATCATCCATTTCTCCAATCAAATCATTAGTTTCCCCATCCAAACTTCATTTCAAGTTATTATCCAAATTGACCTAAGTGTCTGATCTAATCATCATCATCAACATCCACTTAGGATTTTCATCCATCCTAAGTTAATCATTCTTGTCAGCCCAATCAAGCCATTTTCAATCTCAAAGTGGATTCAGTGTTGCAATCGTCCATTCATCCTTTAATCTGATCAATCACTATCCTACATCACCTAGGGTAATCTCTGAACGGGGTTTATAGTCCCTTTCGTCATCCTATCTGATCCCTCAGTCTATCTTATCAATCATCGGTCAATCTTATCCAATCCAATCCAATCGCATCCCTATCTAATCACCTTTGACCCAATCAATCTACTTCCATCTCAAAGTAGATTTGATGTCGTAATCATCCTTTGATAATCAAATCCAATCATCAGAATCAATTCCATTGCATCATCCAATCATCCTAATCTGAGGTTTAGTCCAATCCTGATCTGAGCTTGACCTAAATCCCGATTTGAGCTTTAGTCCATTTCCATCCAAAATATTTCATCCATCCTCTTTATCCTTTTACCATCATGAATCCTTATCCCCCATCAATAGTGGTCAAAGGAAACCCTAATTACATTGACAACGATAATGAAATTCTTGTCAATCAAGAAGAATGTGACATAGATCCCCTTGACACTATCATTGCTAGTAAGCTTTCTCCACCCACTTTCCAAAATCCAATCACCCCTTCGAGTTATCCCGTTATGTCTTCATCCATGCCTAATCATGTTGCTTATGCTACCTTTGACAAGGGATATCCATCATATCCTTCATCTACATCATCCTCTTATCCTAGTTTGCCATCACAATACTCATATCCTAATCGCCCACCCACATCGTCCTATCTCAATCAATCGTCCTATCTCAATCTTTCATCCGCATATACCCACTACCCTAATCTTCCATACCAATCTGCTCACCCTAATCCTAGATTCACACCTTCCTATCCTAATCCAACATCCACACCAACCTATCCTAATATAACATTCACACCTTCCTATATTAATCCAACACCTGGAACAACCTATCTCAATCTGCCACCTCAATCTTCCCATCCTAATCGACCATCCCAATATCCTTACTACAATCCACCACCTACATCCTCATGTCCTAATTCACCCTTCCAATACCCCTATCTTAACCCTTCATCTAATCTTAATCCCCCATCTATTCCTAGTCTTGCATCGAATCCCATTTCCCCATCTCATCCTAGTCCCCCAATCCATAGCCCTAATCCCCTACCAATCCCTAATCCTTCATCCACTCCTACCATGCCATCTCAGCCTAGAGTATTCAAGTTTCTCACTCCAGAAGTTCTCCAAGGACTTATAGCAAAGAAGACATCTCCCACTCCACACCTTGAAGTTGTGGAATCATGTCATCCCAACCCATCATCCACTGTCATTAGTGATGAGACCCTTCTCCACCCAACACCTATCATTGATGATACCACCCCTAGCACCACTCAAACCATCAAAACCACCACATCCTCTGAATCCATTGAGCCCCCATCCCTTACCATCACATCTACCTAATCCATTGAACACCCACCTCCTACTCCGAGAGTTGTCGAACCCATCAACGACACCCTAATCCAACCCACTTCTTCCACTCCTAGTGTCACTAAAATCCATTCCCATGAATGTTTTGAATCTTCCATCCCTCCATCTTCCCCACTTGAAGAGTCCCACCAAGACTCCATTATCATGCCTCTCACATACGATGAGTCATACCAAGAGCCTAATCCAAAGCATGCCAACATATCCCCTTCTTCAGATCAAGATCCTACCATCCCATCTAGTCCACCTCAAGATCACAGTCCCCCATCCATTCCATCCCATGATCCCCTTGTCATTCAAGATTCCACTTCTCCATCTCCATTTCCATCGCATGAGCCCACTACCACAAATCTAGATCCTATCATATCTACTAATCCCTCTCTTGATACCACCCATCCAAATGTTGCTATCCCATTATCTCCCTCTCATAATCCCCCATCATCTCCTAAAATTGCTATCCCCACACTGCTTGCATATCTCCTTGGTACTCTCACATTCTTCCATGGTGGCCTCCTCACAGAAGAAAAACATAGTGTATATACCACCCATCATCCTCCACCTAATAATGGATTCGCATCATGTTTTTAGAATAACACAAATCCTATCGTGGATCACATGCTCAAGAAAATTAACTATCAAGGAAAAGGTTTAGGCCTTCATGAGCAAGGTATTTTGGAGCCCATCCATGTCAAAGAACAAGTCTACATGCAAGGTCTTGGATGTATTTTCCAAGACTCACAATCTAAAGATGTTGGTACAACCTCTAGATGTCCTCAACGAGCCTTTTCCAAAAGAAATGTTGGCTCTTCCCATCGCCCCACCAGATCATATGTTGCCATCCCTCCTCCTCCATCGTATCACCTCAAAACAATAGTCCATGTTCCTCCTTCATCTGCTCCATCCATTTTGGGTCCTTACATCCCTCCATCTACCATCCCCCCTGCTTCATCTAATCCATCCATCTTGGATTCTTATGTCCCTCTACCCACTTTGTCTATTTTGGGCCCCTATACCCTAAAATCACCTCCTCCATCTCGTCTTATCCATCCTTACATCCATTCATCACCTATTCATGTCATCCATCATAAACATCCCACTCGCATGTCCCCTAATCATGATCAACAAAGGCACTTACCCGCACATCCTCCATCTACATATAATCCCTATAATCCTACCTTCGTCGCTCCACATCATCCATCTCCTCACACACATCCCATTGCTATCAAAAGAACTTTGGGTGTTAAAACAAGAATGTATCAATCTAAACATCCACATGAATCTAAAGCTTCCCATGTCCCCTCTAAATGAGATGTTGCGGAAAAGAAAAATAAAATCCAAAATCAAAATCAAATCGATAGCCCGCAAAGGTCCACCAAAGAAAATATCAAAACCATGTGGATCCCAAAGAAGAAATATGCAATGCCATCAAATGAAAAAATTTTAAGAACATCCAAAGCTGCTAATCCAAAAGCTAATCATACACCCCTTCCATCTCCTAAGTCTGTTTTGGGCCTTTATGTTCCAAAATTTTCCATTCCATCTCCTCCATTACCCTTGCATTATCCATCCATTAATACTCCTATCATTTCACATTCATCACCATATATGCCAATGTTGGTCCTAAACTCACCACCCCATCACACATCCACCCCATCATTCTATCCATACCCTTTCCAACATCCCACCCATTACCCCACATATCTCCCCCATCAAATCTCTCTAATACCTACCCTTGCATAATTCCCCCATTGTCATAACTAAGGTTGTACCAACATCCAACTGTCACTTCAAACATGGGCTCTTACCACCTTGTATGTAACTTGATGCTTAAGTCCTTCATCCACCTCCTTATCCTTATCCATCTCCTTTTGCATGATATCCAAAATTTCAAAAATCTAAAAAAGTCAAAAAATCACAAAAATCCAAAAAAAAAAAAAATCACAAAAATCCAAAAGATTAGAAAAAAAAAATGGTCAATAAATAAAATAAAATAGTAAAAGAGAAATCCTTCGTCCAATGGTGAAAACTTGGAAAACAAGCACCTTGTATAAGTACCATGATGAAAACCTGGCAAACAGGCATCATGCATAAATCTCCATTTGTCCTTTTCCACACTTGGGGGCAGCTTCCTGATATGCATTCCCTCCATCCGCTATGCTTCAGGCTATGCTTCCAACTATACACCCGTCTTCCTACTATACGTCCTCTTCATTCGTCCCCTCCATCCCACCTATCTTCTGCATCCTACCATCATATCCCATTTATCTCCCATCCCTTCATCCATGCTCTATCATATTCCTTAGTCACTCATCCTATCCTCCTCTAGTTATCTCCTTTATCTTCCCATCCACTCATCTTCCATCCCTCGTGTGTCATCATACATGACATATCTAGAGTAGGGGCATTTATCTTCCTTTGTAACATAGTCCTTGGAGACATCATCTATCATAACATCCCTTCATCTCCCTATCCATCTGTCATGACATCCCTTCCAACTCCCCATCCTTATCTTCCTATCCATCTATCCTAGCATCCCTTTCATCTCCCAATCCTTATCTTCCTATCCATTCAAAAAATTTATTCTATCCCCCATCCCTATCTCTCTATCCATTCTTCCATCTTTATCCTCATCCCATCTCACAATCCCTTGTCATTGGTATCTAGCTATAAGCCTCCCTCCATGCAACCCAATGCCATTTATCTACTTGTCATCACTCCTACTTCTCTTGCACATCTTTCCAATCCCTTGTCAATTTTCATCACTCATCTATCTATCATATCATCCTCCCAATTCATTTTAATAATTTGGATAACTATCCCATCCCTAAGCTTTATGTGATCGTCATCATCTTATCCAATCCAATAGGTCTATCTTGTCTCATCGTATTGGTCCCATCTTTTTATCCACTCCTATCATCATCCTTTATCCATCATTTATCTTTGGTCTTTTGTCAAACTATGTTGCCCCTGTGCTTTCATGTAGGTAAGGTCGATCACTTGATCCACCCCTGGGGTTCCTTTATCACCTATTGTCAGTCTTTCTACTTTGTCTTTTTGTTCCTTTATCACCTATCATCCATCTTTTTGCTTTGTCCGTCTATTCCTTTATCACCTATCGTTGATCTGTCTGCTTTGTCTGTTTGTTCCTTTATAGCCTATCATCAAGCTTTCTACTCTATCCGTCCACTCCTCTATCATCTAGTGTCATTCTTTCTACTTTTTCCATCTTCTCTTTTATCATCTATCATCGATCTCCATTGTCCACTTTTCTCCTTTTCTCCATCCTACCTTTATGATCCATCGAAGTCTCCATCTTGGTCAGTCATCAGCCTTTTTATCGAACTACAAGGGCTCTACGTTTTCATGTAGGCAAGGCTAATCTTTGATTGGCCCCCGAGCCCCTAGGTCTTTAGGGAGTTTCAATCTCATGTCTTTTCTTCCTTGTGTCGTGTCATCAAGCTATGCCCTTTTATAGCCAGTTCTTCACAAACGAGATCCACTTGTATCATGAGATCCAATCAGTTTTGAATACCCTATGTCATATCGATCTTTTAGTTTAGTAACCATCATCGGTCTCAACAGGATGCATCCTTCCTAATAGACCTCATCAATCCCACCCACCCCTTTGATCCTATGGCAATGGACATTTGAAATTGATTGCAATCTTTTGATACTTTTGGCTTTTGTTTATCATTTGAGCTCCCTATCATCACTTGTCAAGGCCACCATGATCCATCATATTATGGTGTGTTTTGATTGGTCAACATAGGGGTATATTTTGATCTTTTTATTTCTTTTTTTTTGTCTTCTTGGTTGTCCCACGTAGGACCCACCAAGATAACTGAGGTCTTGTGTTACACCGGGGCATCCTTTTGTGCTTGTGGTTATCTCAATACCTGGCCCGACCAAGGTCTCTGTGACTTTGGGGTGTTGGGATAGCCTTCTTGTCTGTTGTGTGTGTTTTATGCATTCGACACGAATCGACCTTGGTTCTTCATACCTTCAAAACTTGGTGTCTTATGCTATAGCAAAAATAAATGCTCTGAAGATGGCAAATTGTATTAGGATTGCATTTCATTTCTATCATCTTGCATGCATCCCCCATCCTCTCATCTATCAAAATCCCCCCATCCATTCCTCCTTCATCCTCATCTCACATCTCTATCCAATCCCAATTCATTTCATTTAGACCGAATCATCTAATTGCATCCTTGTTCTCGTCCCCAACCTTGTTACAAGCCTCGATCCAATCATCCTCATCATTGGGATGTATTCTTCCCTATCCTTTGGTGTTATTTTGGGATGTATCCTTCCCTCATCAACACCCCTTTTTATCGGGATGTATCCTTCCCTATCCTCGTGTTGTTTTGGGATGTATCCTTCCCTCATCAACAACACTTTCATCCACACACATTAGAATGTATCCTTCCCTATCCTCATGTTGTTTCAAGATATATCATTCCCTCATCAATGACACTCCATCCATCATCCACCCATTTTCACTTGTAGCTTGATTGGGGCAACATCATCTTCATCTTTGCATCCGTTTGTGCTTCCCAACATCCTATCGCCTTTTCATCCTTTCCTATCCATCCCTTTGCATCCTCTTCCTCATCTCCCATTTCATCATCTCATCCATTTAGAGAGCACATCTATGTTCTCTTGAACCCGCATGTCCTCTCGAGGGGGCATCCTCAAACCATACTCTTCATCTTCACCCCCATCATCTTTCTTCCTAGTCATCCCTTTGATGACTGGGGCATCTTTTCCAATCTAACCATCTCCTTATGGGTTCTATATTTTAATATTCTTTGAAATTATGCTACTTCGTAACACCATCTCAAAGAAGGGAAAAATGTAGACATCCAAATTTATCACTTTTCATCTAAACATCCTCTTATCTGAGTTAATTAAGTAATATTACTATTATTTAATTAATATACTTAATTCTACCAAATCCTTAAGGTATTTAATTAATAATTAAATACCTTACCCTCCTTAATCCTCTTTTCATCAAATGAATTAAATAAATATTACATTTATTTAATTCCTCACATGTCATTTTCATCTATTCCTAATCCATCTCCTAATCTCTTCATTAAGGATGTGCACATGCCTAATCCTTGATTAGGATGTGTCACATCTTCCAAATTTTGCAAGTTGGCTTCTTATCCTCATTAACCCCTAATTATTCTCTAATTACTAATCAGTTAAATCTAATTAGTACCTTGGTCAACTCTCCCCATCCCCCAAGGAATTTTTAATTCCTTTTTATTCACCCTAGGTTCCCCTCTTCCCCATGTGAATTTTTAATTCACATTTTATTCCTTCTAGAATCCCCTTTTCCCATGCATCTTCTAAAATCTTTGACTTGTCACATCAAGTCACATGTGACAAACTCCCACCTTTTTAGAGACCCTCTCTTATCCACTAGATTCTCCCAAGCATGTGAATTTTTAATTCATATTTATTCCTCCAAGGAATCTTCTCATCTCCCAATGTACTTTCAAGGTACATGTCCTTCCTCCACATCATGTACTCTCCTTCCACATTACCTACACATCATCTCACCCTTAGCCATCTCACATTCCACATGTCAAAATGTGAGGGCTTGTGAGTCCTCAACTCACCTTAGCCCTCCATCTTGGCCTTGTTGGATAAATCTCAACCATTGAATGCTCTAGAGAATTCAATTTCTTCTATAAATACCCCCTCCTCTAAGGCATTTTAGAACACAACCATTTTTCAACTAAATGCTGCCATTTTGTGCTCTCATCTAGCCATCAATTTCATCTATTTTCATTTGCATCCAAGCATATAGTTAAATCTTGAATTTAGCCACATCAAGAGCCATCAAAGGATCATACAAAGTAATCTAAAATCAAGGGCCAACCGAGGAGTTTCTGCTGGAAAAGAAAAGGTATAACCACTTGCAATCATTTTACACTTTTTCTCTTTGCATTAACAAATTCCTTAGGCTAATCTTGAGGTGTTTATTTGTAATTTTCCATTGTATTTTAGTTGTTTAGAATAGGTAAAACATTTGGATGTCACACTACCAAGCCCCAATCCTTTTCTAAATAACCATTGCAAGTCAATCGGTTTCTTCAATTGTCGTGCATTTACTCGCCTATGTGTCCTTTCCTGACAGATCCTTCACTCCTCCCGCCGTTCGATCAAACATCCTCCATTGGTAACCTCCTTACACCGACGACGTTGACTTTCTTGGCTAGGTCTTGTTCTTGGACATCATCACCATCTCATCAAATGGTATGCCAGTATTATCATCTTTATATTTGAATTATTAAAAAAATTGATTTCACATTTGAAAGGCTATATACACCAACTATAATATTTTTGGTTAGTTTTAAATATTTAAAAACTTTTGTAAAGTTAATAAGGCCGATAGATTTGTTTGTACCATCAATTCCCTTTTTAACAAATTGCTTTCGTATGGTCACATGGTAGACCAATTTTTAGTGCTCAAGTGTTTAATTTTTGTGCTGGTTTAGTCTTGATGTTTACCTGATTTTCCCCTAAAGTGCCTAAAATGGGCCTTTTTTCATTTTTGCATAAATTTTCACCACAATCTCCAAATTCTATAAAAAAGATATTAGTGGAAATCTCTCCCCAAGTAATTCGCATTGGTGTAGGTATTTTTGCTTATTTTGTTGCACGTACCAATTATTTCTATCTAAAATCAGATCTCCCATTTCAACCCTTGAGCTCATAACTTTCTACCAGTTTCTCCAATTTTGGTGATTCAAGTTGCATTTGGAAGGTATTCAGGAGCTCTTTCATTGTTCCCATGCACTTTTTCCAGAGTCAGTACTAGGTATTATTTATTCAATATTTTGCATATTTGGAATTTTGACTTATTACTTGGACATCCCAACCCTTGGAGAGGTTCTATTCATTTGGGTAGACTTCATTTGCAGTATATATCATATTTGGGAGTTCCTAATTTCAATATTGAAGGTTATTGTCTTTGTAATTATGGAGATTTGTCATAGTTCATTATGTGGTTTTCATTTCACCCTTCTCTATTTTTTTTAAAAGGGGAAACTATAAACAATGGAGAGATGGCATCATAAAGCATCTCAGATGGTTTCGTTTGTTTCCACATTTGTATAATCTTGTTCCCCCTCCTGGTATTGATAGTAATGAATTTTCATGGAATTGTAAAAGGGATCATGTCTTAGGAGTCATTGCAATGCATATCTATGTTTCCATTTTAAAAGGTACTGATCATTGTGATTACCCTCACACTCTTTGGACTAAAATTTTGGAGAAATATGGTGATCTTGATTCTCCACCATTCCCAGATGATCCTATTTTAGATTGTCTTGTACCTCTTCATTTTTTAGATAGGATACCCTATGATGCAAATACTATGTAGGAGTTTGAATATTTGGAATACTTTGAATCTTTAGATGAGGATGACGAGGGTTCTTTAGATGCTCTTGCTTCTCCATCAGAGAAAGTTGATGCACCTTTACCTTCAATGATTCCTTATGCAAAGTCATTGATTTAGGCTTCCATCATTCTTGTTTAGTAGGAACATTCATCTTATGGTGATGATTCATTGAGCACATCTAGTGATTCTTTACAATAAGTATCTCATTGTCTTACTGATTAGGATTCCTATCTATCAAAAAATTTATCCTTGTTTGTGGAGTCTCACATTTTAGATGTGGAGGACACATTTGAGGGGTTATCTCTCATATTTGATGACAACCATTGTACAACAATTATCAAACCATCATTGTCTTTGGATATTGTTCAACATCAGTTTCCACATAGTCTTGATTTGTCACCTTCTTCTTTGATTACACATGTACCAAATTTGATAGTGGAATCTTCACCTTCAATGGAAAAGGAGAACATGAGAAGATTTTAGAGACATCATCGTAATCCATATTCATCCTTCATTCCTTCAAATCCTATCCAAAATGGGAAGCATTTCTATACTTGTGCATGGTTTTGTTTCTTCCAAAATAGAGACAAGTTGTTTGTTGACATTGGATCATGTTTTGTCTTTAGGAACTTACCATTTTTGTAGGTGATCACACATTGTGGGGGCTACATAGTAAAACTCTTTCCCTCCTATGGGGGGGCTATTGATTGTAATGTATCTATGTGACAAATGGTGTACTTGGGGGTATCATCGAGTCCTCCATCCTTCCTCACATGATTTGTTATTTTTATTATATCTCTTTTTTGGAAGGGGATTTTTCCTCCCAATGGGTTTTCTCCTTTGCTCCACTTGTAAGAGATTTCATTATCATTTGTACATGGGTACCTAAAATGGCCATGTAGTTGGGACCCATCATTGCATCATTGCATCATCATTTGTATAATAATCTTCTCCCTAAGTTTTACTTATGGGGGGATTTTGGTGTAATTAATTATCTAATTACATTTACATAAGTTTACTTAGGCATTTAATTAATTCCTAGGTTACATTCACTAGGTGATAGGTTATAATGGGTCATTGAACATTAGTCACATGTTTAGGAAATAAGATTCATTCTATAAGTCTTATCTAGGCTTTATCATAATTCATACCTCATCATTTGATAGGTCTTAATATCAAGCAAGCTAATATTCTTTCATATCCTCTTGTGGGAGATTTATCATTGTATTTGTAGGTGTTCTTGGGTATTGATCAAATCTTCTACTCTTATATGGTATCAAAGCACTCTATACTATCTCTTATAGAAAACACATAAGAACTGGTGGATAATCTATTATCAACATCACCTACCCAATTTGAATCCACATAACCATCAATATCAAAGGAAATCTCATCTTCAATAATATTACTATGATAACATAAGGAATAATCTGAAGACCCTTTTAACTACATCCCAATGAACTCTACAAGGATTAGAAATATATCTGGAAAGAACTCACACTGCTTGGGAAATGTATGGTCTAGTACAAACCATAGCGTACATCAAACTTCCAAATACACTCTAGTAAGGCCATTTGCTCATGTCTTCCATCTCTAATGGGGATGTTGGACAATCTAAAATAGACAACTTTGTTCCATTTGAAACAAGAACACATAATTGTCTACAATCCTACATATGAAACCTCTATAAAATTGATTTGACATACTTACTTTGGCCAAGCCATAGCTTTATGTTCACTCTATCTCTTCTAATTTCCATCCCAAAAATGTGTTTAGCTGAACCAAGATCTTTCATTTCAGATTTAGTAGCAAGTTGATATTTAATTTCTAAAATCATGCCTTTCCCTCTATCGATAAATAACATATCATCAACATATAATGCAATAAATAGGAAACAATCACCATTAGTTTTATAATAAACACAATTATATGATTTATAATGCTCAAATCCCAAACTCAACACATATGTATCAAATTTTTGGCACCACATCCTAGGACTCTATTTTAAGCCATACATAGATTTCTTCAATTTTCAAACCAAATTACTTTTACCTTTCACCATCTAGTGCTTTGTCCATGTCATATAAATATCCTCCTCCAAGACACATCCTATAGAGACTTCTCAACTAATAATTTGATTAGACAATGGTGGGAAATTGAATTATCCCTACCTTTTTGGGTCTCGACCATCATGAGTGAAAGAAGGTGGTATAGCACATCTGGCATGTTCATTCTTCTCCCATGCCACATATGATTCAGGAGTTTGAAGTGCACAAAGTGTAGGTTTGACAGGTGACATTCACAAGTGATGTACCTTATAATGCAGAAAACTATTTTCTTCCATGGCTCTAAGAAAGAGGTTCTCTTCACACCTTACTTGTCTACACTCAATGGAGGGTCACTAGGTTCTATAAATTCAGCCCTAGCTGACCTGGCATCTTTGGTAGTAGGGAATTGCTCACTATCAACAAGAAACCCTATAACTTCTACAATTTTTTCTTCAATAGCCATTACCTGCAAACCTTTTACCGTGGCCTTTCCTTTAGACAATGCTTGTGAAAATTCTAATGTAACATCTTCATCGTAACCATTCAGCTTCAAGAAATAGTCTAACAACCCATAATTTTTGAACTCAGCCTGGCAAGGTGCATCCTATAGTAATACATCATGAATTGCGGGTTCATTTTGAATTAACCCACTTCCCATTGCTCAGCTATCTGCAATTGATCAAGCACTCTACAAAGTTTTCATTTCCTACAATCTTCACCTGAAAGCCCAAATTTCACCTTCCTACAACACCATTGAATTCCCAATGCCAATGCCATATGAATTTTACCTTTTTAGAAGCTTAGGATTATGATAGGAGGAATAAAGGTAGTAAAGGGTAATAAACATAGGATACAATCAAGAAAAATGGTGGCGGTTGATGTCTTTTCACACATGTGAGATGTCATCTCACTTAGAATTCAAATTGGCTCAATTTAAACTTTGTTGACATGAACCAATATGGAGAGACATGTGGACATGGTGACACACTTCCCCCCAACCTAAAATTGAACATGTGTCCTCACATGCAAGGGAGTAATGGTGGGTTGATAGGGTAGGGAATAATTACATGCTATGAAGAACATCTAGATTAATGTCTAGTAATTAATTAAATGTACTAAAGGAAAATTAAGATATGAAAAATTAATGTGCACGTACCTAAATTATTGGAAGATTTGTTGCAAAGATTATGGAGAAAGTACTGGTCACTTTTAAGAAATTAGTTGAGCAATTATTGAAAGTGGAGTGGAATGAGGTGAAATGGAATGAAGTGATGGTGTAATGGAAGAGAGAGAAAGGTGGAGATGGATTGGTGGATGGGTGAATAAATGAAGAAATGGACCCCCATAAAATTGGAAGTATTTGTTATGACAAGTTGCGTACCTTGGTTAGCTAGAAGGAGGGACACTAGGTCCACTTCCTTCAGCTGCAATAAGTTTAGGTGTTGCATGCTGAGTGAGTTTTTATAGTAATTTCGCCTTTGAAGTTGGCTAGTGATACAACTTGAGGTGATGACCATTGAAAAGCAGCTTAAATCTGATAGGGTCTATGGTGGTGAGTTGAACAACACCATTGGGAAAAACTTCAGCAATATCATATGGTCCTAGCCACCTTGTCTACAACTTCCCTGCATTGTCCTGATACTTTGAGTCATAGAGCAATGCCCTGTCACTTGGATGAAATTTCTTTTCCTTTATGAACTTTTTATGCCACTTTATTCTCTGATTCTACACTACCTCTATGTGATGAAAGGCTTCCATCCTCATCTCATCCAAAGCATTTAGCTACATGATTATATCCTTTTGTGCCTCAGAGATTTCCATCCCCAAGTCTAATGCAGTCTTAAGAGTCCTATGCTCAAACTCAATGGGAATCATGGTTATCTTTCCATACAACAACTCAAATGGAGTGAAGCCTCTAGTTGTTTTTCACGTGGTCCTATAGGCCCAAACATCTTCTAGTAGCCTGTTTTCCCAATCCTTCCTATAGATAGCCACTATTTTAGTTAGAATAGCTTCAATTTATTTGTTGGTCACCTCAACATGGCCATTGGCATGAGGGTGATAAGGAGTAGACTTCCTGTGCCTTATGTTGTACTCATTGACCAGTGTTGTAACAAGGATTGAAGTGAATTGAGCCCCTTGATTAGTCACTATCTCTCTTGGGATCCCATACCATGTGAAAATTTCCTCATAAATAAATTTTGCAACCTTATTATCTCTTGCATGCTTCATGGCCTTAACTTCTACCCACTTGGTTACATAATCAATGCATACCAATATATAGGACTTACCATTTGATGGAGGATCAATGGGTCCTACAAATTCTAATCCTCACTTATCAAATGGAGTGATTACTACCTAGGGGTAAAGTGGAATCTCATTAGATTTTGTTGGCTAGCCCATCCTCTAGCATTGGTCGTACTTCCTTGTATATCTCCCTACATCCTTGCGGAGTGTGGGCTAGTAATATCATGTGTTCAAAATTTTCATTGTTGTCCTCTTGGCTGAAAAATTCACTCCACAGGGTTTGTTGTGACATGCATGCACTATATCATATGTCTCATCTTCCCTCACACATCTCCTCATGACATGGTCTGGTCCAGTGTAGAACAAACATCCTACAATCCATGAGAAAGGAAAGGTTTTTTCAATGAGTGCCCTTTTCTCTTTTAGAGAGAAGTGAGGAGGAAATATCCCTATGACCAGATAATTAGCTATGTCAACATACTAGGGTGTATGCACACTGATAGAAAATAGATGTTCATTAAGGAAAGAGTCATCAATGACTTGATTGTCCTTTGATGTGGTTAGCCTTGAAAGAAATTCTGCAATAACAATGGCCTTCCCCAGTTTATCCACAATGGTTATGTCAAATTCCTACATCAGTAGTAACCATCTTGCTATCCTACTTGAGATCAAGGGTTTATTCATGAGGTACCTAAGGGTTTCATGATTAGTATGCACAAAGATCTAATAGCCAGTTATGTAGTGCCTAAATTTGTTTAGGGCATAGATCATTGCCAACATTTCTTTTTTTGTCACTGTATAATTGAATTTAGCTCCCTGCAAACTTTTGCTGACAAAATAAATAGTGTTTTCAATTGCTCCTTCTTTCTATCCTAGGACTAATCCTATAGCATAGTCTTATGCATCTATATGAATGTGAAAAGGAAGTTCCCAATTAGGACCTTTGAGTATAGGATCCTGAGTTAAAGCTGAAATCAACTTAGAGAATGCCTTGTCACAGTCTTCTGTCCATTGGAATTGAGTGTCTTTGGTTAGGAGAGTGTACAATGGTGCTACCATTTTCCTGAAGTATTTGATGAAATGCTTATAATAACCTGCATGTCCCAAGAAACTCCTAACATCTTTCTATTTTGTAGGTATAGGCAGATTTGTGATCACCTCAATCTTGGCAGGATCTACTTGAATTCCTTTGGAAGAGATGTAGTGTCCAAGGACTACACCTTCCTACATCATCATGAAGCACTTTTCACTATTTAAAGATAGATTATGTTCTTCACATCTTTTTAAGAATCTCCTGAGATTTTCCAATGCTTCATTAAAATCAACACCATAGGTGGTAAACTCATGCATATAAATTTCTATGCAATCATGAGAGATATCTAAAAATATGCTAATGACTACCCTTTAAAATTTTGCAGGTGCATTGCATAAGCCAAATGGAAGTACTAAGTAGGCATAGGTCCCCCATGGATAGGTAAAGGTGGTCTTCTCCTAGTCCTCAGGTGTAATTTGAATCTAGTTATACCCACTAAATCCATCTAGAAAAGAAAAGTATTGTTTTCCTACAAGTGAATCTATAACTTGGTCTATGAAAGGAAGGGGAAAATGGTCCTTTTTGTTCATCGCATTGAGTTCCTTGTAATCAACACAAAATTTCCACTTTCCTCCCTTTTTTGGCACAATCACCAATGGAAACACCCACTGGCTATCTGAAATGGGGTAGATAAATCCTACATCTAGCAATTTTTGTAGTTCCCCTTTTACAATCTCCCTTAATGTAGGGTTAATTCTTCTTTGTGGCTACCTAACTGGTGTACAATCATCTCTAATGTATATCATATGAGTAAAAAGCTTAGGATCCAAGACCTTCATATCATAATAGTCCCATGCAAATACATGTTTGTGGGTCCTTAACAATTTTTTCAAAGCCTATTGTTGTTCTTCACTCAACTTGTTATTAATATTTAGGTAGTTTCCTTTTGAAGCTTGCACTTGTGTGGTTAGCTCTAGTTATACTTGTTTCACTAATACTTGGTACCTTGAGTTCATGTGGAAACAATGCATTAGACATACCTATTGCTACAAGAAGTTTGGATGCAGGAAGAGCGGGTAGGAGTGTCTTTATTGGATCAACAAAACTAGATGCATGAGATGATGATGCTTCCTCTACTTCACAATGGTTCTAGATTATGTTAGAAAACACTTCATCTTCCTCTTGAAGCTGCATTAAATAAAATTTTCCTAACATCATAAGTTGTGCCACATAATTAACTTCTTCGGCCTCTTCACCAACATGTGGCCATATGGGGTTATCCACATCATTGGATGGATGAGTAGGAGGGTAAAGAACAAACTTTTTGGTGCTCTTTCCATTAAAAATGGTCATTTCTTCTAACTGACATCCAATATAGGCATCTATTGTTGCTAACCATGGCCTTCCAATAATAATGGGATACCCACCTAGTGTAGCTTTGGGGGAAAGAATCATGAAATATGTTGGGTACTCCCAAGAGTCTAGAGTTACCACAAGATCCTCTACTATACCATCAAGCTTAATAGTAGAAATATCAGCAAGCTGTAGGATAGTAGGAGTAGATATCATGCTTGCAACATTTAGTTGTTGTAGGATGTCCTTTTTCATTACATTTATTGTTTCTCCCAAATCAATTAGAGCATTCTTTATTTGGATCCCATTTATAGCAACTTCCACCACAGGGCTTCCTAGGTCATTGTACTTGGGGACAGTCGCTTTCCCAAGCATGATGTTAGCTAGTTTCCCCACCACATGAACCGTAGTGGGATATTTCTTTTTCCTACCTAGCTTCTTGAGGCATGCTTCCTTAATTTATTTTCTATTTATAGGAGCATCTTTGATGGCCTGAAATAGAGGTATCTTGACACATATATGCTTTAACTAATCTAGAATGTCAAAGATGGTTTCCTCCTTCTCTTCTTTTTGCGTAGCAACTTCCAATCTCTGAGGAAATGGTGGTTCTTGTTCAGTCTGTTGGACTAGGACTAGTTCAGGGTTTTTAGGTGCACTTGGCTGAATGGGGACATTTAGGCGCTCCTCCTCCTCCTCTACAAGAAGCTCAGTAATAATTGGTGTGGAAGAAGCTAGAAAAGTAGTTCTTGAATGCAAGTGGATGCCACTTACACTCACAACATATGCAAGACATTGGTTTGGATAAGTAGAATATACTAGTTGTTGATGTTGTGGTTTGTTATTTGGATTAGGTGTGGGATGAGCTAATAGCTGGGTAAGTCTAGGTGTATTTGAACTTTCACTAGCAGGAGGCATTATAGTAGGTTGTTGGGGCTGAGAAGGTGGTTGCATGTAATTAGTGGTCTGGTTTGGCCATTGTTGTCCTCCCCTCCATTGAGATGTTTGCTTCCAGTTTCCTAGAGGTGGCTACTAGTTCCCTTGAAATTACTACCAATTTCCATGAGGTTGCTGCCACTAGGGTGGAAATTTTTGGTGGTTAGGCCAGGTATTTGGAAGATTACACCAAGACTATGGTGGATATCCTCCATAATTGGATGGATATGGGGATTTCCATTGGTTACTAGATGAATAAGAATTAAAATATGGCCTAGCAAAAGATAGTGGGTCTGGTGGCATACATTGTCTTGGAGCCCATGGCCTCCTTTGTGCAACATAGTATACTTGATCCTCTTCAACCTAGATTGGCTTGAAATCAAGTGGAATATGCTTAATATCAATATTAGCTACCATCTTGCATCTGCAATCCTTCTTTTTTCTACAATGAGGGCAATATTCTACCAACATTTTCTCTACCTCCTGTTGTTTCCTCTTAGCTTGGAGTGTATCCAATTGGGTTTCCAAATTGTTTATGATGTCTTTCTTAAAGTCTAACAACAAGTGAGTAATCTCCATCCTTGAGACTCCACTGGTAGATGGCTTACCCATAGAGGATTGGTAAGCTCTCCATTTCTTTGAAGCTACCCTAGAATAGTTCTGGCATATCTTCTTGATATATTCCCAAGTAACTTGGGTGATATCTCCTCCTGTTATCAGGTCCAAGGCATCAGTGCAACTCTCATTAATTCCTCTAAGGAAAATCAACTTTTGTGAGTCTTCATTAAGTGTATGGTGTGGAGATTTTTGTAGGTAGAATAGAAACCTTGAAATGTAATCCTCCAAGCTCTCATCTTCCTTTTTCTTCATCCTAAAAAATTCATCCCCTCTCATGTCACTTATGCTACAGTATTCCTTGTACTTCTCAAGGAACTTTGTCTTCATGTCATCCCATGTCTCCATAGTATTTCTACATAGGCTCATAGACCATCCTGATGCAGTCTCTTTCAAAGTGGTAGGGAATAGCTTAAGCCTATGGGCATTAGTGGTATAGTCATAACTCCTGTAGAGTATATCAAACTCAAACAAGAAAGTATCAAAATATTTTGTTACAAGTCCATAGAACTTGGGAAAGATTGAACCAAGGATATTTTTGAGGTTGTCAACTTTATTCTGATGAGCAATCAAGAAAGGAAAATTTGGTTGGTTAGGTCTATTTCTATTTTCATCACCCATGCCTTCCTGATGATGTTCCAAAGCAAATGGGTTCTCAATCATATTTTGATCTTCAGAGGAGGTCTTTGAAATGGGGTACATAAATCCTTTTTCTTCTACCATCAAGAAAACTAATTTTAACTTTACCATGGAAAACAATATTTAAATAAGAATCATCACCAAAGTACACCTTACCTCCATCAAATTCTTCATATTCAAAAAACCAATCTCTATTAAAGATCATATGGAAAGATGCATCTAAGTCAAGTAACCATACATCATTACCTACACTACTTACCAAAGCTGCAATGAATGCATCACCATCTACCTTCTCAGACTCATAATCAAAATCATTTTTTTTTCTTTTCTTCTTTGTAGTCCTTACGAACTTGTCCATGCTTACCACAATTCCAATAAATAAATTTGGACTTTCTAAGAGACTTAGATCTCCCCTTGGACTTGGATTTTTCATGCTTCTCATTTCTTCTTTCTTTTTCCCTTAGGTCTTCCATGAACATTCAGGGCCTCCTTGGAACTAATGGATACATTCCTCCTCATCTCTTTAGAAAGTAGAGAACCCACCACATCTTCAATATTCAATATAATAGAAGTGCTCCTAATATCCATAAAAAGAGAATCCAACAAATCAGACAAAGAACAAAGCAAGATAGTGACATTTCTCTTCCTCATCCATTTTGTTACCAACTAATGCCAATTAAGCCAACAACATATTAAATTCTTAGGTTGTTTTTGATTCATCCAACTTCTTCCATTCTTAAGGAATATAACCTCTTCCTCAATAAAATATTATTTAATAAATATTTGGCTTGATATATCTCACCAAGCTTCTTCCATAGTTTTTTTGTAGAGGTCTATTCATGGAAATGGATTAAAATAGAGGCTACCAAGCATAATCTAATTAGACCCCTGGATTTATGGTCCATAAAATCATATTGGACAGCCTAAGAAGGATTTATAGGACTTGAAAATTTCTCATCAATAACATACCATAGATTTTGATCTATCAATAGATCCTCCATATTCAGTTTCCACGTTTCAAAATTATTTCCAAAAACATTACCCACCTCTATTCTCCCTGATGAACTTGCCATCTAAAAATTCCTACAACAAGATCACAAAGCATCTTCTGCCCAAGCTCCCACTCAAATTTGGATTAGTATAAAAAATGAAACAACTCACAACTGAAACCAAAGGTGATTAGGTTTTGATACCACATATAAGGAAGCTAAGGTAGCATAGAAAATTCCAACACTAATCTTGAAAGGAGAATAATGCAATTTTTTTTTTACAGATCTTTAATAGTTACATAAACTTAAATGGAAATAAACATAAATATCATGCATACCATGAAACAATTATTTACATGGGAAAAACCATTTTGAGAGAAAAACCCCACACTCCAAAATTCATCCAATATATTATTCAGAAATCACAAAGATTACAATATACTTGTAGAGCAAGCTTCTCATAGGAGTATCACCAACTAGAGATCTAGAGGAAAAACGAATGTTATCAGAATATTAGAATAAATCACAATACAAATCTATACTACAATGTCCTCATAAAATAGGGTAAGTCAAGAAAATAAAATATTGGTCATAAGATATGACACATAATGATGAACAATCCATATTTACAATAATTAAATATAAATAAAGTTTTCCTTTTGGGGGTGCTACCCCCAAGCCTCCACCAGGGTGTGCTACCCTTGGACCCCATTTGGGGAGATGATTCCATGATCCCTTGTGAGGGAAGATCCCCCACATCCCATCTGTCATCGTTGGATGAACAATACCTTATGTATCAATAGTAATGTATGTAATTGTAAGGTTGAGACACAATTTTCCAACAGGTTTCAGCCTCTGCTAAAAGACATATTCTCTCAAGGGTGAATGGGTCTCTATATAATGGTTTTAAAATTATTTTTATAGTCCTTGGATCCTAAATATAAGCTTTTGATTCCCCTAGGTTTAACTGTTGGAAGGATAGAAAGAAAACCTAAAGGTGATTTTTAGTGTCTTGACAAATTTGATGACAACTTTGACAACTTTGCAAAATTGCACTTTTGATCCAATTTCAATCCTTCTTCACCTATAAACCTGTAAAAAAAGAGAGAGGGATATGTTTTTGTGGATAAGGGTTTTCCTTGGTCACACCCTAGTTTGGTAATTAAACCTTGATAATGAAATAATGATAAAAATAAAGGAAATGATGAAAGAACAAATCTTGTTACACTTGAGTAAACAATTTAATGGCCACCCTTAGAGGAATGAAATCTAAAACATCAATCCAAGGATTGGATATTGCATGAAATGGTTTTATTTCTTGATAGATCTTGATGCTTGAATTCTTTCTTGAAACTTGAGACCTACATCACAATGTTAGCTCAAAAACATGCATGAACACACATAAATCTTCACATCATGATAGGATCTTCAATACTATAATAAATGATTGATAAATCTACTCTCCAATACTCTTGACAATAGTATTTTCTCTTGTAATGCTTGCATAAGGTGTGTTAGATTTGAATTGATATAAAGACCTTGTATTTATAGGTATTTCCTTAATTATCCTACACTTGAGCATCACAAGCCAACCTTTGCAATTGAAATTTAGATAATTAAAATGCCACCAAAAAAATATTGAATATGGGTTCTGAGACTTAAGGGGGACCTATTTTCCCTTGGGCAAATGGGTTCTAGGCCCTAAACCTAAGACACATTTTCCAAGACATGTAATTAATTGTAGGCATTAGTTAAATGTGGGTTTCCCTTTCAAAAAATGAAATTAATTACGCTTATAAATGCATAATTAGGTGAATTAAAGGCTTAATTAAGTCCAAGTATTTAAGGGGATGCAAACATAGTATGAAAATTTAAAGGTACACATTTTTCTACACTATATTTAGCCCCCTCAGACCCCTATTATGAAGAGTCAGCTTGCGGCTATCTTAACTCCAAATTAAGTCATGTTATCATTGTTATATTATTATTTAGTTAGTTAGGTCATCCTAGGGCTTATATAGGGTTGTCTAAGTTAGACTAGGAGATATCCTAAGCATAAATAGGTATATATAGGAGGTTGTGAGTCTTATTTCATCATCACATTGTGAATATTGTTCTCATTGGAGATATTTGGAGGTTTTTCTCCTCGAAGTGGTTCGTTATTCTTAGTTCTTATCAAGTATTTTCAGCATATTTCATATCATATTCTTCTATTGTGCAAGTTATTTCATTACATATATCATCAAGCCTGAAGGAAATTTTAGCAAGGAGATCTGCCATGACATTTTTTACCTCTCTATTCAATCAATAGAAAAGGCATCAAATATCTCAATTGTGTCCCAAACAACATATTTATATTACTTCAATCTTTTCTTCTTTGACAAATACTTGGATCTAATTTGAGACACTACCAATTCAGAATCACCCAAAACTATAAGCTCATTGATCTTATGTTTACTTGCCATATTCAGTACTAATAGTAGAGCTTCATACTTAACAACGTTATTTGTACATTCAAGCTTGAATGAGGATTACTTGTAGGATTTACCTTCTGGTGATATGAGAATCACTCCTACACTTGATCCTTCTTTTAAATTGTCCTTGGATCAAAATACATAACACATGCCATTTTCTTGAGAATTTTACTTCACCTTTTCAATTTCTTGTACACTCTTATCTTTTTTGGTTTTGCATCTACAACCTTGAACTTGTCCATGTCTATATCAAATAAATGCACACTCTCAACTAGATAAGCATCCTCATTGAGGTTAAGAGCTCTTTTCTCCCTAATTAATTTGACTTCCCTACCATGAACACAGGTATGGTAGTTGTAGAAACCTAAATTTGGACACTTAATTTATCCAAATTTATCCCCTTTCATCTAAACATCCTCTTATCCAAGTTAATTAAGTAATATTACTATTATTTAATTAATATCCTTAATTCTACCAAATCCCTAAGGTATTTAATTAATAATTAAATACCTTACCCTCCTTAATCCTCTTTTCATCAAATGAATTAAATAAATATTACATTTATTTAACTCCTCGCATGTCATTTTCATCTAATCCTAATCCATCTCCTAATCTCTTCATTAAGAATGTGCACATGCCTAATCCTTGATTAGGATGTGTCACATCCTCCAACTTTTGCAAGTTGGCTTCTAATCCTCACTAACCCCTAATTATCCTCTAATAACTAATTAGTTAAACCTAATTAGTACCTTGGTCAACTCTCCCCATCCCCGAAGGAATTTTTAATCCCTTTTTATTCACCCTAGGTTCCCCTGTTCCCCATGTGAATTTTTAATTCACATTTTATTCCTTCTACAATCCCCTTTTCCCATGCATCTTCTAGAATCTTTGACTTGTCACATCAAGTCACATGTGACAAACTACCACCTTTTAGGAGACCCTCTCTTATCCACTAGATTCTCCTAAGCATGTGAATTTTTAATTCATATTTATTCCTCCAAGGAATCTTCTCACTCCCCAAGGGTACTTAGAAGGTACTTGTCCTTCCTCCACATCATGTACTCTCTTTCCACATCACCTACACATCATCTCACCCTTAGCCATCTCACATTCCGCATGTCAAAATGTGAGGGCTTGTGAGTCCTCAACTCACCTTAGCCCTTCATCTTGGCCTTGTTGGATAAATCTCAACCATTGAATTCTCTAGAGAATTCAAGTTTCTCTATAAATACCCCCTCCTCTAAAGCATTTCTAACACTTAGCCATTTTGCAACTAAATGTTGCCATTTTGTGCACTCATCTAGCCATCAATTTCATATATTTGCATTTGCATCCAAGCATATAGTTGAATCTTGCATTTAGCCATATCAAGAGCCATCAAGGAGCATACTGTTAGCTCTAAAAAAACACAGGCGAGATGCCTCAATAGACTGCCAATCTCTTGATACACTTTAGGGTACAGACAAGGTTGGAAGAATTCAACCTTCTACTCTTTAGGTGCTACAAAACCTGGGTGGGTGTACCTTTCTGAATAGTGTAGACTTAACTTGTGATTATCTTTCTAAAATGCTTTGTCCATAATGGTAGATAACAGTGAACAAATGAAACCAAACTTGATAGCTATCTTCTGATCTAAATCCTAGAATGCTTAATTAACTGATAAAAAGAGATTGAATGAATTCAAATAATGAAATTGTAGAGACCAATGCCTTATTGGGTATGCAGAGTCAAATGAGATCAAGATGAGCAACATTTCTCTGAGAAGTTTCAAATTATCTAGCATATATTATGTTTACAACTTGTATAAACATGCAAGAATGTGACTACGAAGCTCTACTTAAATAATCCAATTGAATCTCTCTGATTACTGTGATTAACTAAAAGGATTTAGTCTTTACTTGAAAGAACCAAGTAATTGATCACACAAGTACAACAAATGTGCACTGATAAACTAAATACAAACTTGTCATATCAATTTAAACAATCAGAAAGAATCCATCTTGGGGACAACTTAGCAATTCTTTTATTAATTTCAACGGATAACTGATACCAGACATGTGCAGCAACATCAATTGACACTCATAAATACCTCCATTTTAGAACACGCACCATAGCCTCTGATTTGATAAATTTACTGTTCTGTATCAATACAATTTGCCTACTGTATTGAATAACTGATAAATCGGTCACTATTACAATTGCCAAAATGCCTATTTATACACAAGCATTAGAAAATAAATCATTTGAAATATCATGTCGGCACCCCATAGAATTCAGGCTTCAATCAAGCTGGCAAGAAATGGTCATCCAAGTAGAAACATGTCGGCCCAACATTTTGAAATTTTGTTTTTCACTTGTCTGACAGTTGGCGAGACATAGATCATTATCCTGCCGAAGGAAATTCATTCGTTTTCATCCTGTGCACTTGTATTTCACCCTCGCATTCACTGTGACTTATTGCTTTCAGGGAGATGTCATACAAACTTCAATTACGTTGCACTGAAAGAAAATTTTCCTTACATTCTTTCCTGTTGCTAAGACACACATACATCTCTTGCTGATGAACCCCTTTGGCCTCATTCATATTTGTTGTAGCTCATCCGGGTCGTGGTGACATCCTATAGATTCATTTATGTTTTCCCGAGAGCACCTTTACCTTTCACATGTCGCTATGACTTAAAGTTCCTCTTGCCGACGAGCCCGTCATGTATGTCGCTATAGCTTCCATTGATTGGAGAGACCTCTTGTAGATTATCCAATGCTTCACCGAAGGTCATCAACTATCCCCATGTCGCTGAGACAAGGAAACACCTATGCCGACAAGGATCTACATGTTTTCCATCAGTGAGACCAAAGGTCACTCGCCGAGACCTCGTGTCGAAAACCCTTAGCTTGGCCAAAACACCTCCATATGTGCCAGTTGGTATAACATGCCAAGCTCGCCAAGACATGATACTGATAACCCATAGCCATGTCGAAAAGAAACCCACATGTGAAGTCAGCAAGACATATTGTATTCACTAAGACCACTCACCAAAACCAAAAGGTTACACTGCACAACATCTTTGTCATATTCATCCTCTTTGAGACATAAAAAGACTTACCAAAAATCCTTTGGTAGAAAACCTTTTGCACCGTCAGTGAGACAAACTCACCTCGCTAAGACCATAGGCCAAAAGTTGTATCCTTATATCGAAAGCCTTATGAAGGAAACCCATTATATTATGTCAGCGAGACATATGAGTTCGTTGAGAGCCTCCACCGAAGATCAAACCTACACTGATATGCAATATCCTTCCACCACTGTTCGGTAAGACAGGAAAACTTCACTCAGACATAATGCCAAAACTTCCAAGCTTACATCGACGGGCCACCATGTGCATAGTCGGGGAGACATGTTGAAATTGGTGAGACCCTATCCCGATAGCCATAACATACGTTGATAGATGTCTCTATTGTTGCCAACACAAGATGAACATTGTGATGATAACCAACCATGAACAAAGCAGTCGCTATGACAACATAAAGGTCCTGCCAAATGCCACCTGCAAACAAACTTCAATCGATGTGACATTAAATGAGTCTTGTCGATAGGTAACACAGACTCATGCAAGCGGAAAACGCATAATTGATCAGGGAGACAGGAATGAACCTATGCCAATATGGACCAGAATGTAAAATATGCATAACTCGATGGACTCAGAGGGGCAATAGGGAAAAATACAAATGAAATATGCATACGGTAGGATCAAAATAGTACACTTATAAGTGAAAACATATGTAAAAATACTAGATTTTTATAGTTCCAATAGTGGCTCCCTCTGGGGATGTATGATAGTAAGATCATTGCAAGGATCCAGAATTTTGGGTGAGTAGACCAGACACAAAATGATGAACCAGTGAGCAGCAATGGAATGAATGATAATGGAAATGAATGCAAAGTGAATGCAAGATGGAGGTGAATGGAAAATGAGAGTGAAATGGAGATGGATGAAAACCTAAACTACTGTGCATGGAAAATAATTTTAAAGAGGATAAGCAAGAGTTGTCCATGCACTGGAAACCCTTAATCCTCTGTGTTGCTCAAGAGAAGAAAAGCTTCAAGAATTTCCCATGAACAGGAAATTCCCGATCTTCACCAGCCATGTTCTGTAGATAGTATGAATCTTCACCCTTCTTTCCAACAACAACAAAAGGTCCCAGCCAAAGAGCTTCAAATTTACCATGCTTTCCTTTCTCCTAACACCTTGCATTCCACATCAACACCAAATCATTTTCTTCAAATTTTCTTTTCTTTTCCTTCTTGTCAAACAGATACTTCATCTGTACCTGTAGCTTCACGTTTTGACTTTGGGCCTCCCTCCTTACTTCGTCAAGTTCAACAAGTTTCTCCATTCTGTCTTCCATGGGTTCAAGAACTTCCAAATCTTCTTGCAAGACAAACTTGTAGACTGGTAACAAATTCTGTAGAGTCATCCTAGCTTGTGCTCCGTAGACTAATTCAAATGGAGATTTTCCAATTGCCTTTTTCACAATGATCCTATCAGCCCACACAACCAGTTTTAACATTAAATCCCAAGCCTTCTTATTATGTCCTAACACTCTCCTTATAATCTTCAAAAGACTTTTATTGCTAGACTCAACTTGTCCATTGGCTTGTGGATGATAAGGAGCTGTATAAGAAATAGTAATGCCATACTTATCACAAAAGCTTTTGAATTCATCTGACTTGAAGCACATCCCATTATCTGTGATTATCCTCAATGGTGTACCGAATCTGGTGATAATATTGTCCATCAAGAAATTTGTTACAACTTTACTTGTAGCCTACTTGGTTGGGATTTCCTCCACCCACTTTGTAAAATAATTAGTGGCAACTAGTGTCCATCTATGTCCTCCACTTGACTTCTCTTGTATTTCTCCAATGAATTCAATTCCCCATTGATGAAAAGGGGCATCGGCTTGTAAAGGTCGAAGTGGCAAAGCACCCTGATATTTCAATCTTCCAAAAAAAATTGGAAAGCTTCACATTTTCTCACATGTGTAAAGGAGTCATTAAAAACCTTTGGCCAAAAATACCCTACCCTGAGAATCTTGTGTACAGTTGTCTTTGCTGAATAATGGCCTCCACAAACTCCTTCATGCATTTCCTTCAAAACCTGTTTGGCCTGTGACTCGTCCAAACATAACAACAATATGCCATCCCTATTTTTCCAAAACAGATCACCATCCATAAAAACATATTTGGATGCCTGCAACTTCAAAGTTCTCCTCTGGCTATCACTTAATCCATCTAGACACTTCATATATTTAAGATAATGCATAACATCAGTATACCAAGGAGTGTGTTCAATGCTTTCAATTGCAACCTCTTCTTCAATATTACAAATCTTATTTGCCTCAATATTGGTTTATGTCATTAGCCTAGCCAAGCCTTGGCCTCTTACCAGCTTAGTAATCTATATCTCCATATCAAATTCTTGAATCTTGTTGATCCATCTGCATCTTTTCCCTGTAACTTTAGATTGTGTTAAAATGTCTTTGACAGTAGCATGAGGGACATAAGAAATCACCTTTGCTCCAACAAGATATGGTATAAATGCTTTTGTGGCCTTTACAAATGCAAAAGCCTGCTTTTCCATTATATCATATTTTAGCTCAGACCTTTGTAAAGACTTACTAAAGAAAGACACAGGTTCATAACCATCCTCATTCTTTTGTAACATAACAGCAGCAATAGTGTGCATCGAGGCAAATGAAAAAATATGAAAAGGCTTTGTAAAATTTGGAGACTTTAAAATGGGAGTCTCTTTGATAGCCCTTTTGATAGACATAAAAGCATCTAAAGCTTTAGCGGTGTAGTCCATTTTTTGTCCTTTCTTCAACATTTTAGATATGAGCTTAATGATCTCAGTAAAATTAGAAACAAAATGCCTAACAAAATTAATTTGTCCAAAGAATGACTATATTGCCTTGACAGTTTTGGGAATAGGAATCTTATCAATAGCTTCAACCCTCTCAGGATCTATTCTAATTCCTTCTTTTGAAACAATATGCCCCAAGAGCTTACCCTCTATGACTGCAAAATGACATTTCTTTGGATTTAAACTAATACTATATTCAAGAGCTTTAATAAATACCTTCTCAAGATGTTGCACATGATCTTCAACCTTCTTCGAATAAGTAGTCAAGTCATCTTGATACACCACCATGATAACATTAATCAAGTCAGAAAATGCTACATCCATGGCTCTTTGGAAAGTCGCTCCAGCATTAGTGAGACCAAATGGCATTCTTATATATACGTATGTTCCCCAAAGAGTAGTGAATGTTGTCTTGTATTGCTCAGATTCCTTGACTTTAACCTAATTGTATCCAGAAAACCCATCCATCATAGATAATAACTCACAACCTGTCACCTTATGCAATATTTCTTCCATGTTGGGTAGAGGATAATTATCTTTGAGAGATGCCATGTTTAGATTTCTAAAGTCTACACATAATCTGATATCACCATTCTTCTTTCTCACAGGAACCAGATTTGAAACCCACATTGAATGTCTGATTGGTTTGATAGTTCCTCCATCCCTCAGCTTTATCAATTCCTCTTGCATTTTAGGCTCCAATGTTGGATTTATAGGTCTCTGCTTTTGTCTGAAAGGCTTGGCATCTGGCTTCAGTGGTATTTCATGCAAAAATAAATATTCCTTGTATGCTTTCAAATCTTCATAAGACCAAGAAAAAACATACTTGTACTTTCTTAGCAACTCTATCAGCATTCTTCTAATTGCAGGGCTAATCTTCATTCCAATGTATACCTTTCTTGGTGCTATTTTAGTCCCCAAGTTAATCTCTTCAACATTTTCCTTTCTGATTGGTGTTTGCTTCATAAGGGACTGATCACTTCCATCATACACCCTTTCTAATGCTACTAATCCTTTAGGAAGCTTGTTTGTTTTGAGCTGTAAGATCTCCTTGCCAAACATAGTTTGTTTCCCATCTACTTCCTCAACAAAGGCATTGAAATCAATCTCCTGAGCCTCATACTGATCTATACAATTGAGGAATTTCAAAAGGTCAGTATCATTATTGAACACCTGCCAACTATAAACATTATCAAGAACAACAGGTCTTGTCTTGAACTCAATCTATGATACCCTAGCCAATGTGATATCATCTCCTTTTAGTGCCACATTTGCTAAAAAATCAGCCATTATGTTCTTTGATATGTCAATCCACTCAATTGAAAATGCATCAAATAATTCGATGGTATCCCATACAACATTACTATACTATTTTAATCTTTTGTGTTTTGCTGGATATTTCGATTTGATCTATGAAACAACTAACTCAGAATCACCCAAAAAAGCCAAAAACTTAATCTTGTGTTTCATCGCTATGTTCAAGCCTATCAATAAAGCTTCATACTCTGCCACATTGTTTGTACATTCAAATGCTAACAGAAAAGAATATTTAAAAGTAATACCTCTAGGTGAAACAAATACAATCACAGCTCCATTACCTTCTTGGCTATAGGCTCCATCAAAATACATCTTCCAGACATCATTGCAATTTTGTGCAACATGTTTTTCAATTTGGTCACTATTAGTTAATTCTGGCTGAGCTGGTTCAATCTTAAAACTTCCAAGATCAACATCACAGAAATAAATGATCTGATCTTGAGGCACATAATCAACAAGCTGGTTCATTCTTGGCTCTCTATACAACTTGACTTCCTGACCATTCACTGGTATTGTAGCATAAGATAAATCAAATTGAACATTTCCTTCGACAGCTACAGTCCACTGCCTTGACAAAAGCATCCCAAACTGAGGAGGATTATCAATAACCATTATATCTATATTATAATCCACCTATGGATAGGTAGCCAATTTGACTTCAACACCTCTCATAATGCCCACCACAGGTACTGGTCTATTATCCATTGCATAGCACTTCCCTTCACATGTATCAACCCACATGCCCAGCTGCTTCATTACTCCGACTGACATGATGTTTATAGCAGCACCAAAATCTATCATGCAGTTCCTCAACAATTTATTATTTATAAGCAACGTAGTAAAGAAGGGATCAACTTGAGGAGGAGTTGATAATATATCACTCAAGCAGACTTCAGAATTATTTATTTTCTCCTGCCTATTGACTGCTTTAATAGTTATTTTATTTTCAGCATTCACATGTTCTCCATTTGTTATCAATTGAACAACAATATCCCTATATTCTTTAATTTTCATCATCTCAAGTAGTGGAATAAACATTTTTACCTGGGACAATACCTGAGTGAAATCAAAAGAGGAGCTCTCCACCTTGACAGTCTTCTTTAATTTTGGCGCTTCTCTTTTGTTTTCTACTTTTTCTTTTTTACTGGATTGGTCAGGCATATGTATTTCTTTATTTAATTCCTTTACTTCCTCCTTTTGGCCTGGTTTCTATTCAACTTTATCATGTTGCTTATTTCCTGGAATTTTTGTAATTTCCTATGTTGTCTTTTAATCTTTTATAAAAATTCCTCTAGGAACTCCATCTGGCTCATTTGCTTTTTTGTTTCTCAACCAATATTTACTTCGTGCTTCCTCAACTGAAGCAACAATGATCCTTTCTATTTCATCCTCAGTAAGTCTCCTCACATTGTATTGAGCAAGCGCTGCATTAGGATGTGGCTCAGTGTAATCTTCATCAGAATCATAAAAAATCTGTTGTTCGGCCATATGGACATTATACTTCGGATTGGAGACATCATATTCATAGCCTTCATCCTCTGAAGATGAGTTTCTTTCCTCAACATGGTGAAAAAAATTTGAAGTCAAATACACCTTGTGATCTTCTCCATCATTCTCCATCAACATTCTCTCTTCATGCATCCTTTGAGCTACAACATAATAGTCTGGAGAATGTGGTTGATTACAAACTTCACAAAATTAATTATTACTCACCATGTAAGTCCCTTTCTTGCTCAATGGATCTGGAGTTTCTTTATTTCTGGGCCTAGCTGCCATAGGTTTCCCATCCTTCCAGTCTGTATTGTAAGGAATATCATGCAGCCTCGGCCTTTCATTTATGTTCTCACTTCTGTATGTATTCTCTTGTCTGTACTGATAATTATATTGCTGAGGAGGCCTTGGGTTGTCTCTTTTATTAGTTATACTAGCAACCTTCCTATTATTTTCAATTCTCAATGCAATTTTTTGTGCTTCAGCCAAATCTCTTGGAGATCTACTTCTCAGTTCATACCCTATCTTGGGATCAAAAGCATTTAAATAAACACTCAATGCAACAGAATCTAGCAACCTTGATCCAAGAGGAACTTTAGTATGAAACTTGTTAAATTTTCAGTTGAAATCATAAATTGAATCATTCTAATTTTTTTGAATTCTCATTAATTCATGAAGAGCTGCATCTGGAGCATTTTGATTCCCATATTGCTCTAAGGGTTTGTCTTGAAATACCTGGAGAGAATTAATTGAAAATGCTGGCAGGCTGTTGAACCAATCCCTAGCATCTTCAAGAAGTGACATCATGAATAGCTTCATGTGTAAGTCTTCATAAGGTATATCTATGTCCTGAATGAAAATATTAAAACTCCTTAAATGTTCTTCAGCTGTGATTGCATTACTCCCTGTAAATTTGGGCACCATATTCCTTTAACTGCCATCCATAGGGTAAGGATACAACTGAAAACCAGCTAAATCAAACTGTCTGATCATGGTTGCATGTTGGTGAGGGGGAGGGATAGGTGGATGCTGATACTAAGGCATGTGATTATTGTACTGTGCATTATAATGTGGGATATAATTCTAACTAGGAGGTGGATACATACCTATATGCTGTGTGGGAATCTGAGGTGGACGATTTGGCTGCTTGTGGTGATTCCCTATCTGATTGTGAGGAGCATTTTGTTGATTGGACGGCCCTGCGCCATGATCACCCTGCTTGTGAGGTGGAACATACTTTGGGCCACTAGCCACTTGATCAGTAATTTGGGCTTTCTGCAATTTAGCCTCTAGTTCCTTTATCCTCTTCTCTTTTAGTTCCAACTGTGCTTTTACTTCATCAGAAAGTGAGAGCTCATGGTTTCTTTTAGGAGCTTCATGATTACCCTCCATCCTCTGATTATATTCATGCTGAATTCTGATATGTTCAGCCCCTTGTTCAGTTCTAACTCAGCCCATTTATGAGCTTCAAACTCAGCCATTTGCTGAGGATTGAGAGAAGAGAAAGGATTTCTTTGATCTTCAGAGGTATAAATTTTTGCACTTGAATCATCTCTCCATGTATCATAGCCATTATATGTCTCACAATGTGCTCTTGGTGTTTTACCTTTGTTCGTTATGCACATGTCCTCACCTTTTTCTTTTCCCTTATCAGCTCTATCATCTTTATGTGTCCACTTACTGCCACCAGCAGGAGCTCCAGTATGACCTTCCTTGTACTAAGATCTTCTTCCATTCATGATGAATAGCTGCAAATATTTATGTCAGAGTTGCCACTCACTTTTATCAAAAAACTGACATAAAATCTGATACTTCTAGTTCCCAGTGGAGTCTGTGTAAGATTTCTGACTCTATGATTAAGGATTTGATTCTATTTGTTCCCCAGCAGAGTCGCCAATTTGTTAGCTCTCAAAAATGTAGGTGAGATACCTCAAGAGACTGCCAATCTCTTGACATGCTTCAGGGTAACAGACAAGGTTGGAAGAATTCAACCTTCTACTCTTTAGGTACTGCAAAACCTGGGTGGGTGTACCTTTCTGAATAGTGTAGACTTAACTTGTGATTATCTTTCTGAAATGCTTTGTCCATAATGGTAGATAACAGTGAACAAATGAAACCAAACTTGATAGCTATCTTCTGATTTAAATCCTAGAATGCCTAATTAACTGATAAAAAAAGATTGAATGAATTCAAATAATGAAATTGCAGAGACCAACGCCTTATTGGGTATGCGAAGTCAAATGAGATCAAGATAAGCAACATTTCTTTGAGAAGTTTCAAATTATCTGGCATATATTATGTTTACAACTTGTATAAACATGCAAGAATGTGACTACTAAGCTCTACTTGAATAATCCAATTGAATCTCTCTGATTACTATGATTAAATAAAAGGATTTAGTCTTTACTTGAAAGAACCAATCAATTGATCACACAAGTGCAACAAATGTGCACTGATAAACTGAATACAAACTTGTCATATCAATTTAAACAATCAGAAAGAATCCATCTTGGGGACAACTTAGCAATTCTTTTATTAATTTCAACAGATAACGGATACCGGACATGTGCAGCAACATCAATTGACACTCATAAATACCTCCATTTTAGAACATGCACCATAGCCTCTGATTTGATAAATTTACTATTCTGTATCCATACAATTTTCCTACTGTATCGAATAATTGATAAAGCGGTCGCTATTACAATTGCCAAAATGCCTATTTATACACAAGCATTAGAAAATAAATCATTTGAAATATCATGTCGGCCCCCCATAGAATTTGGGCTCCAATCGAGCTGGAAAGCAACGGTCATCCAAGTAGAAACATGTCGGCGCAGCATTTTGAAATTCTATTTTTCACCAATGAGACAGTTGGTGAGACATAGATCATTATCCTGCTGAAGGCAATTCATTCATTTTCATCCCGTGCGCTTGTATTTCACCCTCGTATTCGCTGTGACTTATCGCTTTCAGGGAGACATCATATAGACTTCAATTACGTTGTGCCAAAAGAAACTTTTCCTTATGTGCTTTCTTGTTGCTGAGACACACGAACATCTCTTGCCGATGAACCCTTTTGGCCTCATTCATATTCACTGTAGCTCATCCAGGTCGTGGTGACATCCTGTAGATTCATTTATGTTTTCTTGAGAGCACCTTTACCTTTCACGTGTCGCTATGACTTAAAGTTCCTCTTGCCAACGAGCCCGTCATGTATGTCATTGTAGCTTCCATCAATCGGAGAGACCTCTTATAGATTATCCAATGCTTCACTGAAGGTCATCAACTATCCCCGCATCACTGAGACAAGGCAACACTTATGCCGACAAGGATCTACATGTTTTCCATCGGCGAGACTGGAGGTCACTCACCGAGACCTCATGCCGAAAACCCTTAGCTTGGCCAAAACACCTCCATATGTGCCAGTTGGTATAACATGCTGAGCTTGCCAAGACATGATACCGATAACCCATAGCCATGCCGAAAAGAAACCCACATGTGAAGTCGGCGAGACATATTGTATTAGCTAAGACCACTCGCCGAAACCAAAAGGTTACACCGTGCAACATCTTTGTCATATTCATCCTCACTGAGACATAAAAAGACTCTTATTGAAAACCCTTTGGTAGAAAACCTTTTGCACTGTTGGTGAGACAAACTCACCTCGCTAAGACCATAGGCCGAAAGTTGTATCCTTATACCAAAAGCCTTATGAAGGAAACCCATTATATTCCATCGGTGAGACATATGAGTTCGCTAAGAGCCTCCACCGAAGATGAAACCTACACCGATATGCAATATCCTTCCACCACCGTTCGGCAAGATAGGAAAACTTCACAGAGACATAATGCTAAAACTTCCAAGCTTACATCGAGGGGCCACCATGTGCATAGTCGGGGAGACATGTTGAAATCGGTGAGACCCTATCCCGATAGCCATAACATATGCCAATAGATGTCTCTGTTGTCACCAACACAAGATGAACATTATGCTGATAACCAACCATGAACAAAGTAGTTGTTGTGACAACATAAAGGTCCTACCGAACACCACCTGCAAATAAACTTCAATTGATGTGACATGAAATGAGTCTTGTCGATAGGCAACACAGACTCATGCAAGTGAAAAATGCATAATTGATCAGGGAGACAGGATATGGACCATAATGTAAAATATGCATAACCCGATGGACTCAGAGGGGCAATAGGGAAAAATACAAATGAAATATTCATACGGTAGGATCAAAATAGTACACTTATAAGTGAAAAAATATGTAAAAATATCAGATTTTTATAGTTCCAACACATACAAAGCAAATCAAAATCAAGGGCCAACCAAGGAGTTTCAACTGCAAAGGGGAGGTATAACCATTTGTCATCATTTTACACTTTTTCTCTTTGCATTAACAAATTTCTTAGGCTAATCTTGAGGTGTTTCTTTGTGTTTTTCCATTGCATTTTAGTTGCTTAGAATAGGTAAAACATTTGGAATCACATTTCTGGCACGCCCGATGGGACCCACAAGCGGGTTCCTCAATTTCATGTTTGTTGTTGAGTTGTTTGCAGGAACACTTCGCAGAAGGGCGACTACGCCCTCCTGGTGACTGCAGAAGGGTGAGTATGCCCTCCTGGTGACTATAGAAGGCCAACTGCACCCTCCTGGTGACCACAGAAGGGCGACTACGCCCTCTTTTTTCTATAGAAGGGCGACTATGCCCTTGACCGAATTTTTAGCTTACTAAAATTTTGTGCAGAAGGGAGACTATGCCCCCTTGGCTGAACTTTCTGTGTTAACATTTTTTGCAGAAGGGCGACTATGCCACCTTGGCTGAACTTTCTGTACTAACGTTTTCTGCAGAAGGGCGACTACACCCCCTTGGCTGAACTTTTTGTACGAACGTTTTCTACAGAAGGGTGACTACGCACCCTTAGCTGAACTTTCTGTACTAATTTTTTTTGTAGAAGGGTGACTACGCCCCCTTGGCTGAACTTTTTGTGTTAATGTTTTCTACAAAAGGGCGACTACGCCCCCTTGGCTGAACTTTGTATTAACGTTTTCTGCCGAAGGGCGACTATGCCCCCTTGGCTAAACTTTTTGTATTAAAGTTTTTTGCAGAAGGGTGACTACACCACTTGATTGAACTTTTTGTGCTAACTCTTTTACTGTAGAAGGGAAACTACGCCCTTCCTCAGCATTGCAAAGGGGTGAGTACACCCCAAAATAACACATTTTGAAAGGTAAAATGACCATTTTAGCTTTGTTTTTGCTCCTATTTTTTTTTGTTTTCATGTACTAACCCCCTAACATTGTTTCTTGCAAGGATATTTGTGTTTTTGCTAACATTTTGTAGCATATTCTTGTGTAATTGGTGAGGAACACGGGATAAGACAACTAACCACTACTTGCAGGGCCATGCATTAGCTCAGATTTTTAAAACTATCCTTGTTGTTGTCATTAATATAAGAATATAGTCTAATTAGGGGAAGTAATATTCATTGCTTGTATCTATCTTTTTGTGTTACCCAAAGGGGGCATTAGTTTGTTTTCACTTTCCCCTTGCACTTCGTGTGATCCTGGGGAGTAGTTGGAAATGATTAGTGCTTTGTTTCTAGTGGGACCTGCTTGGGGATTTCATCACCCCAAGGGACGATTCCAACCACGCATACCAGCAGGTTATATAAAGGGGGGAGAGCAAAAGCTATACCCCAATCTAGTCATGTCGTAATTGCCAGAAGGTCGAAGCTACCTAGGTGATACCTAGATAGACGTGAAGAGTTAGTCTGAGCCCTTCAGTATCTCACTGGGGTTCTCGACTCACGCTTGTGACAGGCTAATTTTCACGGTTGTGCCTCACATACCGAGAGTATATCGAGGACTCCCTATAAACCTTGTGCATCCTAGATTAAGACCTCATTGGCCATACCATTAACACTAATCATAGGATTGTGTTTGCTTGAAAGTGTTTTCTTGTGAGAAACCAGTAAACTTTTTGACAAATTGGCCTTATTATTGTCATTTTAAAGTCCTTGCCATAGTCATTTTGACCAAACCAAGTCCCTGTTCGCTACAAAAGGGCGACTGCGCCCTCTGATTTACCACAAAAGGGTGACTGTGCCCTCTGATTTACTACAGAAGGGAAACTATGCCCTCTAATTTACTGCAGAAGGGCAACTATGCCCTCCTGGTCACTACAGAGGGGAAAATTTGCCCTCCTGAATAGTCAAAATCACCTCGTTTGAATCCATTTAGCTTCTAAACCATCATTTAATCATTCCCAACTTTTATCTCATCATCCCAAGCCTCCATTTTTTCATTCTAAACCTCTGAAAACCTCCATTTGATCATTTTAAACCTCCATTTTATCATTCTAAACCTTCGTTTAACCATTTCAAACATTTATTTGACCAAGTAGTCTTTCATCCCTTTCAATCCTCTACTCACTTGTTTCGAGTAATCTTTCATCCATTCCAAGCATCCATCTCCTCATTATGAGATTTGTTCATCCTTTCTAATCAATTGTTTACTTGTTCATCCATTCCAACCAAGTCATTTTCATCAAAACAAGTCCCTGTTCACTGTAAAAGGGAAACTATGCCCTCTGATTTACTACAGAAGGGTGATTGTACCCTCTGATTTACTGCAGAAGGGTGACTGCGCCCTCTGATTCACTAGAGAAGGGCAACTATGCCCTCCTGGTTACTATAGAGGGGTGAATTTTCCCTCCTGAGCAACCAAAATTATCCCGTTTAGCTCTGTTTTTCCTCTAAATCATCGTCTAACCATTCCAAACCTTTATCTAATCATTCCAAGCTTCCATTTTGTCATTCTAAACCTTTGAAACCCCAATTTGATTATTCTAAACCCCCATTTTTACCATTCCAAACCTTCGTTTAACCATTCCAAACATCTATTTGACCAAGTAGTCTTTCATCCCTTTCAATCCTCCGCTCACTCATTTTGAATAATCTTTCATCCATTCCAAGTATCCATCTCCTCATTTTGAGAGTTGTTCATCCTTTCTAATCAATTGTTTACTTGTTTTGAGCCTTCGTTTCTATGACTTGAGAGTCCTTCATCCATTCTAAGCAATCATTTACTAGTTTTGAGTGCTTGTTCATCCACTCCTATCATTCATTTTCTCAATTCAATCATCTATTTCCTCAATCTAATTATCTAACACCCCATTCCAATCGCCTGTCTCTTACAACCTGTTTACCCACTTAAAGAGTCCACAAAGCAATGGGGCAAATTTTCCCCATAGTGGGGTGAATCTGCCTTGAAAAAGGATGAATCTGCCCTAAAAAAGGGAAAATTTGCCCCTCTGTGAGGGCATAGTCACCCCAGAAGGGGGCACTATCACCCCTCTATGAGGGCATAGTCACCCCAAAAGGGGGTATAGTCGCCCCTTTGTGAGGGCATAATCGCCCTAGAAGGGGGCACAATCACCCCTCTGTGAGGGCATAGTCACCCTAGAAGGGGGCATAGTCACCCCTCTATGAGGGCATAGTCGCCCCAGAAGGGGGCATAGTCGCCCCTCTGTGAGGGCATAGTCACCCCAGAAGGGAAAATTTTCCCCTTTGTGAGGGAAAATTCATCACTATGCAAAAATTTGGCAAACAAACATATCCAGTTCCCAAATCCGACTGGTGGAACCAATCCCATCATATCTTTCAATCCAATCCTAATTCTGAGCACTCGTTCACTCATTCATAGTACTCATTCATCTATTTTGAATCTTCCTCCCCTTGTTCTAAGAGTCATTAATCCATTCCGAGCACCCATTTTCCCATCATCAACACCTTTTCGTAAGTCATCATTTCATCACCAAAATCACATAAGTGCCACTTAGAACATCATTAGAGCCCATATCCAAAATTAGACCATCTACCCCAATCACCTAGACTTCATTTTGAGAATTTTGATTTTTGTTCCAAAACTTTTGGAGGCCATAACTTTTGACTCGGGTGTCTGTTTGAGCAAAAATTTTACGGGTGGTTGCATTATGAGGTGGCATGTGGATTCACCACATTTTCGGGGCCTCAAACTTCCATCTTAACCCTCAAAATCGCAATTTAGTGTTTTTTATCAGTTTTTGAAAATCGCTTTTGTTAATAACTTAGAATGCATGTCTCAAATTTGGGATGTTAGTTGGAAATTCATCCTATCTTAGTTTTGGGTACTTTTTCAGAAAAAATTGGACTCTCAAAAATATGTCCATGACGTTTCCTAAAATGGCAAAATTTGACAATTTTTTAAAATTACCAAATCTGGAAAGATTTGATTGTCAACAACTTACGTCCTTTAAACCCTAGAATTTGGTGTAGAATTAATCCCATCACATCCTCCAATCATTCTAATCTTCAACTCAATCCTAATATGAGCTTTAATCTAATCCCAATCTGAGCTTAACCAAAACCCTAATCTGAGCTTTAGTCATTTCAACCTTTCATTCATCCATTCTGAATAGTTGTTCTCCCTTTTCAATCATTCGTTTACTCATTCTGTGTAAACATTCATCTATTTTGAACCTTTTTCTATCATCTCAAACTCTTGTTTAGCCATTCCAATCATCCATTTATGCATTCTAAGTAAACATTCATCCATTTCAAACCTTCTTTAATCATTTCAAACTCTCGTTCAACAATCCCCATCAATCGTTTACTCATTCTGAGTAATATTTCATCTATTCCAAACCTTCATCCTCTCGTTCCGAGAATCATACATCCATTGTGAGTGTTCGTTTACTTGTTTTGAGTAGTCGTTCATCCCTCTCGATTATCTGTTTACTCGTTCCAAGTAATCGTTTACCTATTTCAAACCTCCTTCTCTCGTTCTGAGCAGTCATTTGTCCATCCATTTCTCCAATCAAATCATCATCCAAATCCCTTGAACTTCACCTCAGGTTATTATCTAAGTTTACCTAAGTGTCTGATCTGATTGTCATCATCAACATCCTCTTAGGATTGTCATCCATCCTAATTTAATCATTATTGTCGACCCAATCAATCCATTTTCAATCTCAAAGTGGATTCAATGTTGCAATCTTCCATTCTTCCTTTAATCTGATCAATCAATATCTTGTTGGTGGTTTTTTTTGGAGCAACTAGGTTGGTCTCCTATTCTACCTATGGAGTAGCCAACTCCAATCAAGGGCATCTCAGAGGACCTAGACCAACTGACAAGATCAAGAGATCTTCTAAACTTTAGGCTCTGTAGAACTAGGGCGGGTATACCCACACAATGCCTCAAAGAAGACCAGACATTGCTTTTTATAGCAGATAACTCCTAATGTCAAGCGTTGAGGACCTCAAATGGGGCTAGATTCTCAGTAGCTCAACCTTGAAGCAACAAGGACGAAGGACAAGACATCAAGCAAAATATATTCAATGAATTGTAGATTTAAAGGTTTTTGAGAGGAACAAGGCTGCAAGACAGATCAGTGCCTAATCCAAGGTCATGGAGTCACACACAAAAGATGGAATTCATCTGCAAATAGAGCTCAATCAATGGATCTTGTTTTGTTGATACCTTGCATCAACTATCAATGCCTTACACTGACAATCCAAACTCTTGTATCAACTAGACTCTACTTACCAAATCCAACCTTCAAACAAGTAATCATTGCTATCTATTCAAATGATTTAACTACTTCCTTGAAGCAAACCTATCAACAAACAACACAAACTTTTGAAATACAAGAAGATGAATAAAGACACCTTATGCCATTCATTCAAATGATTAAAAGCATACAAATGTGGAGACAATCTGATGATATGCATGAAAGACAAGAATCTTCATGTATTCCTGCTTAACTGATTGCATTTACAGAGGAATTCAACATTACAATTTATAGACTCAAAAATGACCTAAGACCAAATCCTAATCTATCCCAGGCTGGTCCACAAACTCAGAAAAATGGAACTAAAAAAAAGGAACCAAACCCAAGGGACCGAACCCTTTCATCTGGCCATGAAATTCTCTGTTATAGGAATAGGAGAAGCAACAAGCAACCGGCCAAATGAGATTACATGTTATTAGACAAGATGACCAGTCAGCACAGCTTGTAGGCCATGTCACCAGCCTACCAGCCTCTCTGGATTTCATTAAATTCTTTGTGCCAGGTGATTCAGGGAGAAAATCATGCAATCAGGTCGAATCGAGCATGTACAGGAATGGCAAGCCATGGCGGTCAGACCATGAGGGTACACAAACCATGCCATCTAGGAAATCCGTGGGTGCGATCATCACAGATCCAAAGGCCACAAATGTAGAATTCAGCCGTTTCAACCACCTATCCACCTTAGAGAACCCGTTGCCCTAATTCTGCAATAAATTAAACCTCTGTCGTGCCAACCCGCACCAACATTCGAGGCTCAGGACCAAATCGGGGCCATCATGCCGATCCTGTGAAATCCTCATTGAAATTTTCAAGCATAAACAGGTGACCAACCGCATTGAATACATCCTGAAATTGATCCACAACGGTCACCTCCCTAGCAAACCAGTCAGCTAGACATAATAGCGAGAATCTATGTGTTTGATTGAACAGCTAAGTCAGCGAGACTGGGCGCACATCGGCATGAGATTTCAACTTATAATAATGCCCCATCAGTGAGAGAAAGCTCACTCAACAAGAGGTCATGGCGACACCCAAAAAGACACGTTATCGGCAAGAGAAAATGGACTTGGGAAGACATCATGGCGACAGCAAACAAAGGGCATGAAGTCATGCTAAGGAGCCCATTGCATCGGCAAGACATCAATAGGTTAGGGAGAAATCTGGCTGAAGTCTGCGTGATGGAGGAAAGTCTCACCAAAAGCTCACGTTTCATTCCTGTCGCCAAGATATTAATGGTCTCACACCGACTGAAACCTTTTCCTTTTGTGCATCGCTATAACATTAAGATATCGGGAAGACCTCCTGTAGAGCACACCATGTCTTTCCGAAAGTCTTCATTCACTTGTGTATTGCTGAGACAATCAAAACCTCTTGCCGAAAGTCCCTCATAAGACTTAGTCACCAAGACCTAACAAGTTTGTTGAGACTTCACAATGAAACCATGAGTCTTCTTGAAATGTTTTATCCATTCATCTGATGTCGCTGAAACAACTCAAAGCTTATGCCGACGAAGACCCCTTATGTTCCATCGGCGAGACCGAAGGTCACTCGCCGAGACCTCTCACCAAAAACCATAGCTCTTACCAAAGATATTACCCTTTATGTTTTCGGTCAGTGTAACAAAACGTATTTTCCAAGACTCCCGCCACAGATCATAACTTACACCGATAGGATCCCAAAGTGCATCTGTCACTGAGACATCTTGAATTCAGCAAGACGTTAGCCTGACCAACTAATTCACACTGACAAACTGTTCCATGTGCACAAGTCGAGGAGACATATAGAACTCGGTGAGACACCACCCCGAGAGGACACCAACATGCCGATGGGAAAAAATCCCATCAGTGAGACACAAAGAAGTCGGGGAAACATCTCCCCAACACAACCAACATAGGCTGATGGAAAAGAGACCTTAGGGAGACAACACGGGGTCGCCAAGAGGTTATCCCGAGTGCCAAAGGTCATAGTGAAGGAAACGCGGGGCCGGTGAAAGCGGTAACAAGGGGCTAGTGATGAACAAGAGACAAGGCTCGGGGAGGAACTTAAGTGAGATGCACACCGGCTAGACCAATCACCAAAGAGAAAGAACAAGTAGCTAGAAAGGAGAAAGAAACCCATAGACCCAAAAGGAGAAAACAAAAACTCCAGCCAGGGTTTCAACCTATGAAAGAAGTAGGAAGACAAGACAATGGAACTAAAGGGAGAAACACCCACCAGAAGTGAAAACAAACAAGCTGAGCTCAACCCTTGTGGGAGTCCATTTAACTAAAGTTTTATCATAAAAAACAAGAGTACACAACTAGACAATGAGAGAACTAGAAATGGCACTAACAGAGGCTCCAGTTGGGGATGTATGCCCCTAGTGGGCATAGCAATAATTCAGATCACTGGGAGAGCAGACCAGAGAGACAAAAGGCCAAAAAAAAACCAGGAGCTAATTGGACAGGGTTAGCAAATGCAGCAAAAAGGAAGAGACTAGGAAATCAAAAACCTAACCTAATGTTCATGGAAAAAGAAATGCTTCAGATGAAGCACCACCTTGAGAATTGTCCATAAACAAGCAATTCAAGAGTCACATTGTTGATTCATTCCTTTGTTTCACCTAATGACACCAGCCCACCAAATGAAAAATGAGAGCCAGCTTTTACCTCTGTCAAAAACTTGATTCTCTGTTGCCTTCCATAGACAAAATCTGATAACATTGTTATGAACTGTCCACAAACTAGCTTGGTCACTGGCCAGTCCCATTGAATTAATGTGCTTTCCAATGCCACCAACAACATTGTCAAACTGCGACATGTAATCAGACATTGACCAGAGATTATCATCATTGTGGCATTCTTCCTTGGACAATTCATGGTTATGTTTTACTGAATGCTCATTTGCTTGGATTGGGAAATAAAAACATTCATAGTCCACTTGATCCTTGGCATCACAAAATTTTTCAGCAAAATTAGTCTGCAGATCAAATTGAAAGCTCTGATAAACAATTTCTTCCATGACATGCAAATCATCTCTGCACATGCCGAAGGCAAAAATTTCATATTCAGGAGTATCTATGTATTGGTTACTACAACATGGGCACATCTTCTTCATCCCAGGTTCAATGGTGTGCACTGATTCATCTTTCACATCTGCACTCAACTCAAAGTCAAACACCCCAAGTGAGGGCTCTAGTAAATCAACATCAATAGGGACAACAGGGAGACCACTATGTGTATTGGTGCTCAGAAGATCAAGGGCATCAAACTGGGAGCAATTGTATCCAGCTTCACCCTCCACCACATGACATTCACTACTATTCTCACTTCTTAGCTGTTCCACACATAGACCAAGTATCCCTTCAGTGTCAACACAACTTTCATCATGTTCAACAAGAGGAGGTACATCATTGGTGCAATGATGGCTTCGACTTCTACTCATGCTTCCTCTTTTTACTTGCACCTATTCTTCATCATGCTGGTGGTGAGAATGATCAAAGAGTTTTGATTCATCCACACCTATTGTCATGTCATCATCTTCTAAACGTGAGGTATAATCACCTTCAGTATCACAAGCTTTCCCAATAGCAAACAAATCAGGTTCAAAAGCATAATCTGATCCCTCATTGGAATCAACATCATCATCCATGTGAAAAGATTCATGCCTAGGCTCATCTAAGTCATCAAAAAGAAATTGCACCTTGTCATACACATCATGATCAACTGGTTCATCATCAATGATAGAACCAGACTCACTTGTATCATACCTTGCTTCTTGAAGGTCATCATCAGTGTTAAGGTCGATAGGAGTTGCCCACAACAACTGAGGGTTGTTGTGTGCATACCTCTGGTATTCTGTGGTCAATAAATATGATACTTGTTCACAACTTAGTAGGTCAATGTTCTGACCTACCCTCTCAACCACTTCATCCTCTGCTTGACATTCACCAGAACTGGATGCAACACCCATTAGCAGGTCAGGATATCATGAGGTATCTTAAAAAAGATAATCCCCATGAGGGTGGATCTCCACATTCTCACAGTCAACCTTGATATCCTTTAGAGCACTCCCTGCATTAGCAACTTCATTTCTCTTCTCTTGAAGACTTGTGTCAAGACTGCACTCACTTGTGCACTTGAACTGCTTAACTGTCTCATCACATTGCTGATTACACTTCCCTTCTCCAAAGGGCCAATCTAACTGATGTTCCTCTTCGGGTTCTTGGCTTGAGAGACTCAAATTCTGATCTTTTGCTTGGGACACCACCCCTGCAAGTTGTTTAAAGACAACTTCCCCATCATTTGATGAAGCAACACCATCACTTTCAACCTTCTCAACTATGCACCTATCTGAAGAAGACTGATCACTCATTTGTATGTGATTATTGTCTTCATCAGCACATGTGCTGATCATTGAAGACAACAAGCTCTGTATATATTCACTTCTCTGCTTCTCCAGACTGTCAAGGACTGTGTAGGCTATCTGCGTGCTCAGTATCTTGAATTCTTTCAATAATGCACTAGATCCTTCTTCATAAGCTTCAAAATACATGTGGATACAATACAGAGTCCTAGGTCTAAAATTCTTTGGGATTAGTGACAAGGCAGTAGCAAATCTATGACTGAAATCAACACTTGACTCCTCATCTTGTTTCTTAATTTGCTTTAACCTTTTGACTAGGTCTAAAGGATCTCTTGCAAATTGTTCTCTATAAGTAGCCACTAATTCATCCCAGCAAGGAAAAGATGTATCAGGGAAACTCAAATACTAGTCCCGAGCTCTAGCTTCTAGGGACCTGCCAAAAAATCTCATCCATGTATCCTAATATTTAAAAGAATGTTTCTCCATGAAACTAGAGAAAATATTGACATTTGCATCTCCTCCATAGACATTATATCCATCAAATCTAGGCATCTCCTCATACACTTGAGCTGACATACACTCAACTTTGTAATCAACCCATGACAAATCTAACTGAGCATACAATGGATCAAAAGAATTAACAACTGGTGTGATAACCTAACAAGTAGATATAGTTTGACTGTCTCTAAGCCATTGAAAAATCAGGTGTCTCTCATCCATTTCTCTGAGACCTCTTTCAAATATAGCCTTCCATTCAGGCCTTATCTTGGTCTTGTGCATCCTCGAGTCTTTATCAAACTTAGGAAGCCTCTTGATAGTCCTTCTTATGGCTTGATGATCCATAGATATTACAAATCAAGGCTCACTAACTATGCATAATTACAATAATGACTAGCATATGACAGTACCAGTGGATGACCACCCTCAGGGTATACAAGTACATTCTAATCATCCACACAAATTGAGACTTTGAGCACTAGACAACAATCTTACAATGGAACTGCAACTACATTCAACAGATCCAACAAATGGAAATGTGCGAACACCATTTACTACCTTTCCCTCTGGTAGTGCTGAATCACTAAATAGGGAAACACATTATTACTTTCTAAGATGTTCAAATACATGAAGAATACCTAAGAACATTGCAGCCATGGAACTATTCTTTGAATCTTCAACAGGTTCACCTTGACAGAGTCGCCACCTCTTTGCAGAGGACTGAGCTTCAAATGGCATGCAGCTCACTTACATGTAAATATTTCTTTGAGTTCCATCCGAAAGAGCACCATAGATCTTGTAGCTTTTAGGTTCACTACAACAAAACTCTCACCAGGCCAACAATCCTTCAAACTTTGAACAACGCCAACATGGAAAACAAATATGACTCTTTGATATGGCACTTATAACTGATTTTTTGAGTAAGTCCCTAGCAGAGTCACCAACTTGTTGGTGACTCAGATGGGAAAATGAGAAATGCCACTTTGAATATCTGATTAAGAATTTTCTTTGTTATATCCCCAGCGGAGTCACCAATCTGTTGGTGGTTTTTTTTTGGAGCAACCAGGTTGGTCTCCTATTCTACCTATGGAGTATCCAACTCCAATCAAGGGCAGCTTGGAGGACCTGGACCAACTGACAAGATCAAGAGATCTTCTACACTTTAGGCTCTACAGAACCAGGGCGAGTATACCCACACAATGCCTCAAAGAAGAACAAATGTTTCTTTTTATAGCAAATAACTCCTGATGTCAAGCGTTGAGGACCTCGAATGGGGATAGATTCTCAGTAGCCCAACCTTGAAGAAACAAGGAGGTAGGACAAGAAATCAAGCAAAAGATATTCAATGATTTGTATATTAAAAGGTTTTTGAGAGGAACAAGGCCGCAAGACAGATTAGTGCCTAATCCAGGGTCATGGAGTCACACACAAAAGATGGAATTCATCTGCAAATAGAGCTCAATCAGTGGATCTTGTTTTGTTGATGCCTTGCATCAACTATCAATGCCTTACACTGACAATCCAAAATATTTTATCAACTAGACTCTACTTACCAAATCCAACCTGCAAACAAGTAATCATTGTTACCTATTCAAAGGATTTAACTGCTTCCTTGAAGCAAACCTATCAACAAAAAACACAAACTTGTGAAATACAAGAAGATGAATAAAGACACCTTATGCCATTCATTCAAATGATTAAAAGCATACAAATGTGGAGAAAATATGATGATATGCATGAAACATAAGAATCTTCATGTATTCCTGCTTAACTGATTGCATTTACAGAGGAATTCAACATTACAGTTTACAGACTCAAAAATGACCTAAGACCAAATCCTAATCTATCCTAGGCTGGTCCACAAACTGAGAAAAATGGAACTGAACCAAAGGAACCAAACCTAAGGGACTGAACCCTTTCATCTGGCCATGAAATTCTCCTTTATAAGAATAGGAGAAGCAACAAGCAACTGACCAGATGAGATTACATGTCATCAGACAGGATGACTAGTCAACACAGCTTGCAGGCCATGTCACCAGCCTACCAGCCTCTCTAGATTTCATTAAATGCTTTGTGCCAGGTGATTCAGGGAGAAAATCATGCAATCAGGTCGAATTGAGAAAGTACAGGAATGGAAAGCCATGGCAGTTAGACCAGGAGGGTACACAGACCATGCCATCTAGGAAATCCGTGGGTGCGATCATCACAGATCCAGAGGCCACAAATGCAAAATTCAGCCATTTCATCCACCTATCCACCTCAGAGGACCCGTTGCCCTAATTCTGCAATAAATTCCACCTCTTCTGTGCCAACCCGCACTAGCATTCGAGGCTCAAGACCAAATCAGGGCCATCATGCCAATCCTGTGAAATCCTCATTGAAATTTTTGAGCCCAAATAGGTGACCAACTACATTGAATACATCCTAAAATTGATCCACAACAGTCACCTACCCAGCAGACCAGTCAACCAGACATCATAACGAGAATCTATGTGTTTGATCGAACAGCTAAGTCAGTGAGACTAGGTGCACATCAGTGTGAGATTTCAACTTAGAATAATGCCCCGTCAGTGAGAGAAAGCCCACTCAACAAGAGGTCATGGCGACACTCGAAAAGACACGCTATCAGCAAGAGAAAATGGACTTGGGAAGACATCAGGGTGAAAGAGAGCAAAGGGCACGAAGTCACGCCAAGGAGCCCATCGCATTGACAAGACATCAATAGGTCAGGGAGACATCCAGCCGAAGTCCGCGTGACAAAGGAAAGTCTCACCGAAAGCTCACATTTCATTCCTGTCACCAAGACATTAATGGTCTCACACCGACTGAAATCTTTTCCTTGTGTGCATCGCTATAACAATAAGATATCGGGAAGACCTCCTGTAGAGCACACCATGTCTTTCTGAAAGTCTTCATTCACTTGTGTATCACTAAGACAATAAAAACCTCTCGCCGAAAGTCCCTCATAAGACTTAGTCACCAAGACCTGACGGGTTCGCTGAGACTTCACAACGAAACCATGAGTCTTCTCGAAATGTTTTATCCATTCATCTGATGTTGCTGAAACAACTCAAAGCTTATGCTGATGAAGACCCCTTATGTTCCATCGGCGAGACCAAAGGTCACTCGCCGAGACCTCTTGCCAAAAACCCTAGCTCTTACCGAAGAGATTACCCTTTATGTTTTCAGTCGGTGTAACAAAACGTATTCGCCAAGACCTCCCACCGTAGATCATAACTTATGCCGATGGGATCCCAAAGTGCATCCGTCACCGAGACATCTTGAATTTGGCAAGACATTAGCCCGACCAACTGATTCACGTCGATGAACTGTTCCATGTGCACAAGTCGAGGAGACATATAGAACTCGGTGAGACACCACCCCGAGAGGACACCAACACAACGATGGGAAAAAATCCCATCGGTGAGACATAAAGAAGTCAGGGAAACATCTCCCTGACACAACCAACACAGGTCGACAGAAAAGAGACCTTGGGGAGACAACACGGGGTTGCCAAGAGGTTATCCCGAGTGTCAAAGGTCACAGTGAAGGCAACGCGGGGCCGGTGAAAGCGGTAAGAAGGGGTCAATGATGAATGAGAGACAAGGCTCGGGGAGGAACTTAAGTGAGACACGCACTAGCCAGACCAGTCACCAAAGAGAAAGAACAAGCAGCCATAAAGGAAAAATAAACCCATAGACCCAAAGGGAGAAAATAAAAACCCCAGGCAGGGTTTCAACCTATGAAAGAAGTAGGAATACAAGACAACAAAACCAAAGGGAGAAACACCCACCAGAAGTGAAAACAAACACGCTGAGCTCAACCCTTGTCAGATCCCACTTAACCCACGTGCCAAAATGAAAAACACCCCATAGCTAAATTTTTATCATAAAAAACAAGAGTACACAACTAGACAATGAGAGAACCAGAAATGGCACTAACATATCCTACTTCACCTAGTGTAATCTCTAAACGGGGTTTACAGTCCCTTCCATCATCCTATCTAATCCCTCAATCTATCTTATCAATCGTTGATCGATCTTATCCAATCCAATCCAATCGTATCCCTATCGAATCACCTTTGACCCAATCAATCCCATAGCATGATCCAATCATCCTAATCTAAGCTTCAGTCCAATCCTGATCTGAGCTCAACCTAGATCTTGATTTAAACTTTAGTCTATTCCTATCCAAAATATTTCATCCATCCTCTTTATCCTTTCACCATCATGAATCCTTATCCTCCATAAATAGTGGTCAATGGAAACCCTAATTATGTTGACAACAATAATGAAAGTCTTGTCGATCAAGAAGAATGTGACATGGATCCCCTCGACATTGTCATTTCTAGTAAGCTTTCTCCACCTGCTTTCCAAAATCCAATCACCCCTTCGAGTTATCTTGTTATGTCTTTATCTATGCCTAATCATGCTCCTTATGCTACCTTTGACAAGGGATATCCATCATATCCTTCATCCACATCATCCTCTTATCCAACACCTACATCGTCTTATCCTAGTCTGCCATCACAATACCCCTATCTTAATCCCCCATCCACATCCTCCTATCGCAATCCTTCATTTGCATATACCAACTACCCTAATTTTCCATACCAATCTTCTCACCCCAATCCCACATTCACACCTTCCCATCCTAATCCAACATCCACATCAACTTATCCTAATCTGACATCTATAGTTCCCTATCTCCATCTGCCACCTCAATCTTCCCATCCTAATCCACCATCCCCATACCCTTACTACAATCCACCACCCACATCCTCATGTCCTAATTCACCATGCTAATACCCCTATCTTAACCCTTCACCTAATCCCCCATCTATTCCTAGTCCTGCATCCAATCCCATTCCCCTATCTAATCCTAGTCCACTAATCTCTAGTCCTAATCCCCCACCAACCCATAATCCTCCATCCACTCGTACCATGCCATCTCAGCCTAGAGTATTCAAGTTTCTCACTCCAAAATTTCTCCAAGGACTTATAACAAAGAAGACATCTCCCACTCCACACCTTGAAGTTGTGGAATCATGCCATCCCAAGCCATCATTCATGGTCATTAGTGACGAGACCCTTCTCCACACAACACCTATCATTGATGATACCACCCCTAGCACCACTCAAACTATCAAAAACATCACATCCTCTGAATCCATTGAGCCCCCATTTCCTACCATCACATCTATCAAATCCATTGAACACCCACCTCTTACTCTAAGAGCCATCGAACATCGATGACACCCTAATCCAATCTACTTCTTCCACTCCTAGTGTCACTAAAATCCATTCGCATGAATGTTTTGAATCCTCCATCCCTCCATCTTCCCCACTTGAAGAGTCCCATCAAGACTCCATTATCATGCCTCCCGTACATGATGAGTCATGCCAAGAGCCTAATCCAAAGCATGCCAACATACCCCCTTCTTTAGATCAAGATCCTACCATCCCATCTAGTCCACCTCAAGATCATAGTCCCCCATCCATTCCATCCTATGATCCCCTTGTCATTCAAGCTTCCACCGCTCCATCTCCATCTCCATCACATGAGCCCACTACCACAAATCCAGATCCTATCATATCCCCTAATCCCTCTCCTGATACCACCCATCCAAATGTTGCTATCCCATCATCTCCCTCTAATAATCCCCCATCATCTCCTAAAACTGTTATCCCCACACCACTTGCATATCCCCTTGGTACTCTAATATTCTTCCATGGTGGCCTCCTCGCAGAAGAAAAACATAGTATATATACCTCCCATCATCCTCCACCTAATAATGGACTCACATCATGTTTTCAGAATAACAAAAATCCTATCATGGATCACATGCTCAATAAAATGAACTATCAAGGAAAAGGTCTAGGCCTTCATGTGCAAGGTATTTTAGAGCCCATCCAAGTCAAAGAAAAAATCTGCATGCAAGGTCTTGGACCTATTTCCCAAGACTCACAATCTAAAGATGTTGGTACAACCTCTAGACGTCCTCAATGAGCCTTTTCCAAAAGAAATGTCAGCTCTTCTCATCACCCCACCAGATCATATGTTGTCATCCCTCCTCCTCTACTGTATCGCCTCAAAACAGCCATCCATATTCCTTCTTCATCTACTTCATCCATTCTAGGTCTTTACATCCCTCCATCCACCATCTCCCATCCTTCATCTACTCCATCCATTCTGGATGCTTACATCCCTCCATCCACCATCTCGCATCCTTCATCTACTCCATCCATTATGGGTCCTTACATCCTTCCATCCAGCATCTCCCCTCCTTCATCTACTCCATCCATCTTGGGTTCTTATTTCCCTCCACCCACTCTGTCTATTTTGGGCATGTATACCCTAAAATCACCTCCTCCATCTCATCCTATCCATCCTCTCATCCATTCATCACCTATCCATGTCATCCATCATAAACATCCCACTCGCATGTCCCCTAATCAGGATCAACAAAGGCACATACCCGTACATCCTCCATCTACACATAATCCCTATAATCCTACCTTAGTCGCTCCACATCATCCATCTCCTCGCACCCATCTCATTGCTATCAAAAGCACTTTGGGTGTTAAAAATAGAATGAATCAATCTAAACATCCACATGAATCAAAAGCTTCCCATGTCCCCTCTAAATGACATGATGAAGAAAGAAAAATAAAATCCAAAATCAAAATCAAATCGGTAGCCCGCAAAGGTCCACCAAAGAAAAGATTAAAACCATGTGGATCCCAAAGAAAAAATATGTAATGCCATCAAATGAAAAAATTGTAAGAACATCTAAATTTGCTAATCCAAAAGCTAATCATACACCCCTTTCATCTCCTAAGTCTTTTTTGGGCCCTTATGTTCCAAAATTTTCCATCCCATCTCCTCCATTACCCCTGAATTCTCCATCCATTAATATTCCTATCATTTCACTTTCATCACCATATGTGCCAATGTTGGTCTTGAACTCACCACCCCATCACACATCCACCCAATCATTATATTCATACCCTTTTCAACATCCCACCCATTACCCCACATATCTCCCCCATCAAATCCCTGTAATTCATCCTCTTTCATAATCCATTTATCCTAATAAGGTTGTACCAACATCCAACAGTTAGTACAAACAAGGGCTCTTAATGCCTCATATAGAACTTGATGCTTGATTCCTTCATCCATATCCTTATCGCATGTCTTCTAAATCCACTTATCCACCTCCCTATCCTTATTCATTTTCTTCCACGTGCTATCCAAAAAGTTAAAAAAAAATCCAAAAAAATAGAAAAATCCAAAAAAATAATAAAATAAACTAATAATAATAATAAAAAAAAAACTAGTAAAGAGAAATAATCCATCCAATGGTGAAAACTTGGAAAAAAAGCACCTTGGATAAGTACCATGATGAAACCCTGGCAAATAGGCATCATGTGTAAATCCCCATTCATCGTTTTCCACACTTGGGGCAGCTTCCTTATATTCATTCCCTCCATCCACTATGCTTCCTGATATGCTTCCAACTATCCACCCATCTTCCTGCTATACATCCTCTTCTCCATCCCACCTATCTTCTGTATCCTACCATCATATCCCATTTATCTCCCATCCCTCCATCCTTCTTGTGATCTTGACCAAAACAAGGGCACCTATCTATACATACTTTGGCCACCTCTTGGTATACCTTCCCTTCATCCATGCTCTGTTGTATTCCTTGGTCACCCATCCTATTCTCCGCTAGTTATCTCCTATATATTCCCATTCACTCACCTTCCATCCCTCATGCATCATCATCCATGACATATCTAGAGTGGGGGCATCTACTTCCTTTGTAACATAGTCCTTGGAGACATCATCTATCATAACATCCCTTCATCTCCCTATCCATCTATCATGATATCCCTTCCAACTCCCCATCCTCATCTTCCTCTCCATCTATCCTAGCATCCCTTTCATCTCCCAATCTTTATCTTCCTATCCATTCAAACAATGTCTTCCATCCCCCATCCCTATCTCTCTATCCATTCTTTCATCTTTATCCTCATCCCATCTCACAATCCCTTGTCATTGGCATCTAGCTATAGGCCACCCCCCATGCAACCCAATTCCATTTATCTAATTGTCATCACTCCTGCTTCTCTTTCATATCTTTCTAATCCCCTGTCACTTTTCATCACTCATCTATCTATCATATCATCCTCCCAAGTCATTTTAATGATTTGGATAACTATCCTATCCCTGAGCTTTATGTGATCGTCATCATCCTATCCAATCTAATAGGTCTATCCTATCTCATCATATTGGTCCCATCATTTTATCCCCTTATCTAGGGTTATCTCATCATCCATCATTTGTCTTTGGTCCTTTTTTTGAACTACGCTACCCCTGCGCTTTCAGGTAGGCAAGGTTGATCACTTGATCTGCCCCTGGGGCTCCTCTATCATCTAGCGTCAGTCTTTCTGCTCTGTCTATCCACTACTTTATCATTTATCATCAGTCTTTGCTTTTGTCTCTCTGGTCCTTGTCATCGACCATCAGTCTTCATCGTCCTTCATCATCCTCTTTCTACTTTTATCCATGGCCAGTCAACAGCCTTTTATCGAACTACGAGGGCTCTAAGTTTTTACATAGGCAAGGCTAATCTTTGATCGGCCCCCAAGCCCCTAGGTCTTTAGGGTGTGTCATTCTCATTTCTTATCTTCCTTGTGTCATGTTTTCAAGTTATGCCCTTATCTAGCTAGTTCTTCACAAATGAGATCCACTTGTATCATGAGATCTAATCAATTTTGAGCATCCCACGTCATAATGATCTTTTAGTTTAGTATCCATCATCTTTGGTCTCAACAGGATACATCCTTCCTAATAGACCTCATCAACCCCATCCACCCCTTTTGATCCTATGGCAAAGGATGCTTGAACTCAATTATGATATTTTGATACGTTTGTATTTTGTTTATCATTTGAACTCTGTATCATCACTTGTCAAGGCCACCATGATCCATCATATTATGGTGTGTTTCAATTGGTCAACATAGGGGCATCTCTTGATCTTTTTATGTCTATTTTTTTTGTCTTCTTGGTTGTCCCACATAGTACCCACCAAGATCCCCGAGGTCTTGTGTTACACTAGGGCATCCTTTTGTGCTTGTGGTTATCTCAATACCTGGCCCGACCAAGGTCTTCATGACTTTGGGGTGTTGGGATAGCCTTCCTGTCTGTTGTGTTTGTTTAATGAATTAGACACTAATATGCCTTGGTTCCACATACCCTGGCACTTGGCGTCTTATGCTATAGCAAAACATAGTGCTCCGAAGATGGAAAATTGCATTAGGATTGCATTTCATTTTCCATTCTATCGTCTTGCACATATCCCCCATCCTCTCATCTATCAAAATCCCCCCATCCACTCATCCTTCATCCTCATCTCACATCTCTATCCCATCCCCATCCATTCCATTTAGCCCAAATCATCTAATCATATCCTTAGTCTTGTTCTCAGTCTTGTTACAAGCCTTGCTCCAATCATCCTCATCATCATCATCATCCAGATGTATTCTTCCATATCCCTTCGGTGTTGTTTTGGGATGTATCCTTCCCTCGTCAACAACATTTTCATCATCATCATCGGGAGGTACACTTCCCTATCCTTTAGTGGTGTTCTGGGTTGTATCCTTCCCTCATCAATACCACTCATTGGGATGTATCCTTCCCTATCCTCATGTTTTTTTGGGATCTCTCATTCCCTCATTGACAACACTCCATCCATCGTCAACCCCTTTTGGCTTGTACCTTTACTGGGGCAACATTATCTTCATCCTTGCATCCATTTGTGCTTCCCAACCTCTTGTCACCTTTTCATCCTTTCATATCCATCCCTTTGCATCCTCTTCCTCATCTCTCATTTCATCATCTCATCCATTTCGAGAGCACATATGTGTTCTCTTGAACCCACATGTCCCCTCGAGGGGGCATCCTCAATCCCTAATCTTCATCTTCACCCCCATCTTTTTTTTTTCCTTCCTAGTCACTCCTTTGAATGACTGAGGCATATTTTCCAATCTAACCATCTCCTTCTAGGTTCTATATTTTAATATTCTTTGAAATGATGCTACTTCATAACACCATCTCAAATAGGGGAAAAATGTAGACACCTAAATTTGGACACTTAATTTATCCAAATTTATCCCCTTTTGTCTAAACATCCTCTTATCCGAGTTAATTAAGTAATATTACTATTATTTAATTAATATCCTTAATTCTGCCAAATCCCTAAGGTATTTAATTAATAATGAAATACCTTACCCTCCTTAATCCTCTTTTCATCAAATGAATTTAATAAATATTACATTTATTTAACTCCTCACATGTCATTTTCATCTAATCCTAATCGATCTCCTAATCTCTTCATTAAGAATGTGCACATGCCTAATCCTTGATTAGGATGTGTCACATCCTCCAACTTTTGCAAGTTGGCTTCTAATCCTCATTAACCCCTAATTATCCTCTAATTACTAATTAGTTAAACCTAATTAGTAGCTTGGTCAACTCTCCCCATCCCCCAAGGAATTTTTAATCCCTTTTTATTCACCATAGGTTCCCCTATTCCCCATGTGAATTTTTAATTCACATTTTATTCCTTCTATAATCCCCTTTTCCCATGAATCTTCTAGAATCTTTGACTTGTCACATCAAGTCACATGTGACAAGCTCCCACCTTTTTGGAGACCCTCTCTTATCCACTAGATTCTCCCAAGCATGTGAATTTTTAATTCACATTTATTCCTCCAAGGAATATTCTCACTCCCCAAGGGTACTTGGAAGGTACTTGTCCTTCCTCCACATCATGTACTCTCTTTCCACATCACCTACATATCATCTCACCCTTAGCCATCTCACATTCCACATGTCAAAATGTGAGGGCTTGTGAGTCCTCAACTCACCTTATCCCTTCATCTTGGCCTTGTTGGATAAATCTCAACCATTTAATTCTCTAGAGAATTCAAGTTTCTCTATAAATACCCCCTCTTCTAAAGCATTTCTAACACTTAGCCATTTTGCAACTAAATGATGCAATTTCGTGCACTCATCTAGCCACCAATTTCATCTATTTGCATTTGCATTCAAGCATATAGTTAAATCTTGCATTTAGCCATATCAAGAGCCATCAAGGAGCATACAAAGAAAATCAAAATCAAGGGCCAACCAAGGAGTTTCAGCTGCAAATGGGAGGTATAACCATTTGTCATCATTTTACACTTTTTCTCTTTGCATTAACAAATTTCTTAGGCTAATCTTGAGGTGTTTCTTTGTGTTTTTCCATTGCATTTTAGTTGCTTAGAATAGGTAAAACATTTGGATATCACAGTAGCATAAGAGAAACCTAACTTCATGCTTCCCCTAACTAATAGTTCCCACCCTTTTGACAAGATCATTCTATACTGAGCTAGAATGTCCACAACAATCACACTCATGACATAATCATTTTTCAGGGAAAGCTGCTAGTGTGAAAGGAACCTCTTTTACTACTCTAGTTATAGGGACTTCTCTTAAGTTCATAGAATTTTTTTTTACATATGTCTAACTCACTTTTAACCCTAGTTCTCTCATGATTTATAAAGGCACGATGTTGGTGGAAGCTTTTGAATCTATCATGCAATTTATGACTATTTTATCACTTACTTGCAAGGTCACATAAAGGGGATATACTTGACTAGGGAAAGTAGTTAGGGTGGTGCCTAAAAACACTTCAAGCAACTCAATGTGAGTTCCTTTAGGTTTAGCTTCATTCACCTTTTCTTTATCTTTATAAAAAGCGGTAATTACTTTCCCTCCATTACAAGTAATAGATGTACTAGTGATAAGTACGAGTTTTTTTTCCTTGTGCTCTTCTATCCTCATCATTTCCAAGAAAGGAACTGATACCTTTATCTATGACAAGATTTGAGTCATATCCACTATGGTGTACTTTGGAATGTCACAGCTTGAAGCAACTTTCTCATTCAAATTTCCTTTCTTATTTACAAGTTTTCCCTCTCGAACAAGCCTAGCTTCCATTTTTCCTTGATGTCCTTGTTCTTTATAGGGGTTCATCCTTTTGTATCACTATTTCCTTCTTTTATAAAAAGGTTTCCAAGGTTCCCTTGATCATTGTTGTCTATTATATTTCTCAAATTACATGTACTCCTAGTTTGTGCAATAGTAGCAGCAGTTAATGATCGTATCTCTTCATCTGAAGGTCTTCTCAATCTAACCTATGTTTTTTATTCCAAAATTTTCACCATATCATGACAATCATTCTCATAATAATAGAAAAATTGCTAATGATGTGAATAATTTTGATATCTTCTATCCTGAACATCAACCTCTGAACATCCCTCCTTTGAAGAATAGTCACCAGTAGTTGGGCCCATTCCAAACAACATGTTTATTCCTTGGTCCTCCATATGTGAATCATCACAAGCATCACATGAATCATGGCTATTCTCTAGGGATTGAGCAACTATAAATTGTTGAGAAGAATGTGGTAATTGGTAGGGTTCATACCAAGTCATATCCTCCATAAATTTTGCATTATTTCCTTTCAGATGATTATGGGTTTCCTTATTTTTTACATTCCTCTAATTATTTTGGTCAGAACTACCATTGTGCCAATTTTTATTGTATGGTTGATCTGAAATATTTGGAATTCTCTCTTTCCTTTGATGATCTGGTTTATCATAAGATAAACCATTTTCATTTCTTGCAACCTTATAACTAATATCATTTAGGGTTCTTATTATTGTGTCAAGCTTATCCTCAAAAGGTATTGTTATTTTGCAATATTTTGACATCATCTCTTTTGTTGATCTTTCCTGAAGCTTTTCTATTACTTTCAATATGGATTGTAATCCTAAATGCATCCCTCGAGGAATGATGGATTTTATTTCTTAACTCATATGCCATTTTAGGATCACAAGCTTTGTAATATAAAACCAGACACATAGACTCGAGGTGCTTCATATCATTTGGAACCTTTTTGTAAATCCTCTTAAACCTTGCATTGAATTCTACAATAAACTCATTACACCCCTTGTTGATGCTTGTGAATTCAATAATTTAAAATATAGGGTCAATATATTTTTATACTTCTCTCTAAATACCATCTTCAAATCCTCCCAAGACACAGTACCAATATCATGAAAATTTCTATACCAATCCCTAGCCTCACTAGTTAAAGACTACATAAACAAATTCATGATAATATCTTCATGTTCTACCTCAAAGTCATCCAAAAAATTCAAAAGGTATTTAAGCGCTCTTCACAAATCACTACATCACTCCTTGAAAATATAGAAAGGTATTTCCTTACTTCATTAGGAACTTGTTTAGGGTATCCAAGGATTCCCCCAAATTCAAGTTTTCTATATGTATCCACACTAACTCATTTGATTGCAAAATCCAACGAAAATGTCTGACGAAATATCTATAATTTGATGTATCGTCGGTTGCTTGTAAAATTTGATGTGTAATTTTCAATTTTTTGAAAGTTTATCCCCGAAGTTTGTCAAAATTTTGATGAACCTGGGTTTCGTCGAAATGTCGACTATCGGTTTCATTGAAATTTTGACAAACATGAAAAATAGAAAAAAATCAAATTGTGGCCAACATAAAGAAAAGTGAGTTCGTGTCCGATTTATTGCAATAGTGTTTTTCTCTACTTGAGACAGTTTTTGGAGAACTAAGGATGATTTTCTTGGGAAAAATCAGAAAAAATTCAAGAAGATATCACCAGGTTGAGGGTAGTCATTGTCTTTTTTGCAGAATTTAGTTGTGAAGTCAGATTTGTAGTTCCAAGTTTGAAAATCATATTTTAAAGCAACATCCATCATATTTCATTTTTAGAGGTTTAGGGTTTTGAGAATTTCAAGTCTAGATTTTGTTGTGTGGAATCACCATAAGATCACAACCAAGGAACAAATTCTTATGACTGTAATTATGTGATCCATAGCTCTATTGGTCATGTGGCATAGTTATGCTATAACAAATACAGGATGCATTCATGTGTGACCCAAGTTTAATGTGGCTATGTTGTGATAGAAATGGAGGCACTCATATAATGTAGTTAATTCAGGTTGTATAATGTAGGTGTCGATCATCATTGGGTGCATTTAGGTTGTCTCAAGTTTAACAGGTTAGGATGTAATTATAGCATGATCGAAGAGTGATCGAAGAGTGATTACCTCTTGCTACAATAAAGAGCCTAAAACTCTGGTTGATATGTAGAGTGGTTGTGTTATATCAATTATGTAGTGCATTCAAGCACAACCCATGTTTAATGGGCTATTCTAGGGAGTGATCAAGAGTTTCTAAACCTTATGAATGTTACTTAAATGTGTATAGCTTAAACTACAAACCAAGTTTGTTACATACTTGAATGCAATCTTGGGTTACCACAAACTATAATAATGTGATCTGTTAATAACCAATATGGAAAGTATTAAAGCAAGACCCATGATATATATGATACATTTACTTGATCAGGTTTACATACCTTAATGATCAAACACAAGCTTCCCACACACTCTAGGATACAATCCAAGATCATACCACAACTTTGTCAAGATAACTAATTTTCTTACCCAAGATTTAAGGTTGTTTTTTAATACCAACAGACACATTGGTAAGAGCATATTAGGGTACAAACCTTAGGCCTCCGTAGGAACATAAACAATAACTATAGCAGATTAGTTAGGTTGCAATACCAGAAAGATTGAGACATTGTAGGTAATAACAAAATCTTGCAATCTAAAGATTATAGCCAATAACAAGCACACTATGTAGCTTAGTGACATTTGTAAATGCAATCTATGGTAACAAGAATGATAGTCACTTGAGATGTGACAGTCAAAAAGAGGTTGAGCAGTGACAAGATAATAAAGCTCAAACCTTGCATAGTAAAGTGGAGATTTTAACAGTGAGTTTCCTTACCCCCTTGCCGACCTTAATGGTTTTTCAAATTCTTTTGGTAGTGTTAGACAAGGCAAATGCAATCAGGGAATGACTATCCAAATGAAGTAATAGTGGTAATCATAGGCTCAATGTTTCTTCTTAGCCATTAATGTATAATGGAGGTAGTGGATTGCATGTTTGAGCAGTGTTATGAGACTCATCAAAGATGGGAGAATAGTGAATAATACCTTGTGGATAGTGAAGTAGTGTCAATAAGGTTGAAGGATCTTAAGAACTACAATACCATGAAACAATGAGTCCCTTGTAGTAAGTAGGCAATCTATAGGGCATAGTTTGATTTTATAGAAGTATGCTCATGAAATGAATCTTCAATTGATAGTGAGTGATTTGTTTGATATTGGAGCTGAGGGTGCAATACCCAGTGTTAAAGGAAGTTAGCAAAGCAGTAAATGTGCAAGAAAATCAAATCATACACAACAAACTGTAGACATGTCAAATTGACATAATGCATTCAACTAGGTCATATTCATCCATTCGGAAAATAAATCAAGTTTATTTATCAATCTCCTAAAGTCATTAGCTTAAATCAAATAAATCAAACTTATCATCAACCTTTTTAATCAAATAAATCAAACATCCATCATAATGCATTTCCATCCTTTCTGATTTAAATAAATCAAATATTTATCTCAAAGAGGTCAAACTCATCCTAATCATCATCCTAACTAATTAATCCTGATCTAATGCTAATCTCACCCACTTGCACATATAAATCAATTTATTGATTTATTAAATCCAAGATTTTTGATCAACATGGCATTTATGGGGAATATTCCCTCAATTTTGAATTCAAAGGCAAGTTGATTTGTCCCTCCAACATTGCATTTATTGCTCATTTTCTTGTCCCTCACTTAGCATTTACTCTCAAATTTGAATTCAAATTCTCCCTCTCATGGGAACTCTTCCCAAATATTGCACATGCATCAAACACTCACATGATGACAAGTGTCCTCATCTCATTGGCTTGTTTTTGATCCCACATTGCTCTCTCATATGCATTCTTTCAACTTGATAATCTATAAATGAGAGGCTTCATCCTTCAAGCAAGGTCTCCACAACTTGATGCAAAGTCACTCTCTTCATTTGAGAAATGATTTTTCCCACCATCACTCCATCATCTCCACAATTTCATCCAAAAGGCATATGCAAATTCACTCTCCTTGAGAACTACTTTTTCTCATCATTTCCATTGCATTTACATCATCTTAAGCTTTGATCAAGGATTGGGAAAAGGTCACTAGCACATGTGACACCAATCCACTATGAGATGAAGTTGATTCATGTTGTTTGTATGCTTCTTTGGTTTTTCTTGTTGTTTTAATATCTTACTTAGCATATCTAACATGTTTCATTTTCTCATAGGGATGTTGAGGATTATTTTGGTTTTAAAATGCTAACCATATGCAGATTTTTACATCCACAGAAACAATTCACAATGTTATCTTGCATAATGTCTTGAGTTTGAAGACAAAAATCTTGTTATATCTTCATGATGAAAGTGGTGACCTTAATGGTCAATCATTAGCAACCATGATTTTAAAACATGCTATTGTGCTTATGGAGGCAACATTTTAAGCAAGGCAGTGAGTGGTGGTTTGGAACAATGGTAGGTATGAAGGACTTGCTTTATATGCATACTATATAGTCTAGCTTAAGACATCATTCTTAGAAGAGATTGAAGGTGTATTATGGATCTCAAGGGTTACCATGAAAAGGATTAAAGCAAAGACTGAGATCTATTTAAAAGCCACGGTCATGAAGATATTAAAGATGTCACATGCAAAACCCTAGTAGCTGGAGTAATGAATACAATGCCAAAAAGGATAGTGTGCTGAGGCAGATTTAGGAGATCTCCACATTATCTAATTACAGGGAAATACATCATTTATTTATTTTTTTAATTAAAAGAAATCATTCTAAACCCTATATAGGATACATTGATACTTCAAAATCCTCTGAAGGAATTTGAGATTATGCAAATCTATGTCAAGTAAATACCTAGATTACAAATAGTAGGGGAAAAAATGTAAGATTTGTTGAGTAGATCACGAATGAGATAAGCAGCAATGAATCCTATGCCTCCTTTCACGCACATCTCCTCACCATTCTCTATCATTCTTTATGGAAACACTTCTCCATTTTGGCAGTCTATGCTTGAAAATAATGTTTTGATGAAGGTTTTAGAGTATGTTTATTAAAATGAAAATTCCATTCTGGTGGGCTACACCTGAAAATAAGATTTTGACAAAAATTTTAGGGTATGTTTATTAAAGTTTTAGAGTATTTTGGTAGGATATATTCTTGATTCCTTAAATGATTTATTCAAATGGATTATGACTAAATAAATGACTAACTATTTAGTCATTTTTATTTGTGTGACTAAATATTTTTTAATCAACGACCAAACTAGTAATTTATTTACTCATTTATAGCTGAGTTGTAAAAAATGAGCAGAATTTAGTCATTTTCAGTTGTTGTGACTAAAATTTTTAGTCACCTAGTCATTTATTTTCCAAATTCTAGTAGTGTGTGCTTCCTTGTGTGATTAGGGCTCTCTCAATGTTGAGGGCCCTAGGGATAAGCTCATCATAAGAAGTGACACATTGCATCTTTAACTAAAAGGATAAATCCGTATTGACATTAGCAATGATGATTTTGACTTTTTGCTCCTTAGGAATGGGTCACTTGCTCTTAGTAGCTCGCTACCTCCATTGTTGTAGGAAGTTGTGATCAAGTTCAATATTCTGGTTTTAAGAGTCTTAATGATTGGAAATCATAGTAAAATAAAAACTTAATAAGTTTTGAAATTAGCATTTTAAAGTGTTTTTTGGGGTCATTAACATCAGACTATCTTCTCTTTTGCAGGGGTGGTTGCATGCCAAAAAATTTTGGTGTAAAATATCAGAATTATTAGATTTTGTTACCTGTCTATGAATAAAAATTATTTGAGTGTGAGTTTGATATTTTTTGAAGATCTAAATAGTCAAGCTTGGTAAAGAAAAATCATGTTAGATAATATTAGCCCAGAACAAAATGAAGAGACACTTGATAGATTGTGGGCTAGATTGAAAAGAAAGGGTGATGTGAAATGTTATTGTCCTTGCAATAATTGCAAGGGCTTAAAGACGAGATGAATTTTAATCACAGTAGCTGAGAAACATTGTAGGTAACATGGTCACGTTGAAGCAGGACATGATTATTGTCCATTGGTAAGTTGCTCATTATATGTGTTTATATTGATTGAATTTGTAAATGTTTATATTGTTTTAACATTTTATATATATATATATAATCACTTGATCATGATCATGGTTTATTTGTGTCTATCATTATTATAAAGGTGGGGCACCCTAGGGAAGATGATATGGATTATCATAGATCGGAGAATGTGGTTTTGCAAGTGGACGAACATGGAGTTGTGAATATTGAAGATGAAGTTAATGATCCTATGGAAGAAGATGATTATGCGCCAGAAAACACAATTGAAGATGATGGTACAAATACATTGATCCATGACACATTTAGTGGTAGAGTTGATCATGATGATCAGGATGACTTTGATGATGTTCATGATTTACCTATACTTGAGAAGGCATACGAGCCCCTTTATGAAGGCTCCTAAACAACTCTTCTCTCTGTTGTATTGTTGTTGTTGAACTTGAAGGTTATGAATGGTTTATCAAACATAAAAATCTCACGGATGTTATGGTATGTCATATATGTCATCTTTTTTTATCTATTTTAATTGTTGTTAGTTTGTCACTAGTAAATAAAGGATGAAATATGTACCATTAATATTCTTTATATTAACAAATTATTTTTTGTTGTAGATTGATTGGTGAATTTGTTACCACCATCAAATATTTTACCTCACTCATACTGAGATTTATCTGCCATTATGAAAGATATCGGAATGGAGTATCAAGCAATAGATGCATGTCCCAATGATCATATTATATATCATAAACAATAGGAATTTGCAACAGAATGCTCGAAATGTCATATCAGTAGATATCAAACAGATCAACTAACAAAAAAGGTGTCTCACAAGGTTCTTCATTATATTCCCATTATTTCACATATGCAACGATTATTTTAGGTGTGAAAGCTTAGCACAATTTATGGATTACCATGCATGGAATAGAAGTGGAGATGACATTCTTTGAATGCCTATGGATGGTTCTACATTTAGGGACATGGAGGAAAAATGGCCACACTTTGAAGAAGAACCTCATAATCTTAGGCTTTCATTAGGAGCGGACGGTGTCAATCCATTTGGAGAGCTGAGATCTATTTACTCAGTGTGGCTTGTTTTTGTTATCAACAATAACATTCCTCCATGGATGTCAATAAAGAGGTAGCACATAAAGTTGTCAATGATTGTTCCAGGTATTTGTTTAATCAATTTTCTTTAACGTAGTAGCATCTCATTTGTCTTATTTTTTGCATAATGATTTATATTTTTTTCGTTCAATAGTCATGTACATTAATTTATATATATTGCAATAAAATGGTTAAAATAATTATGTAATGTTTATTCTCATTCAACTAGGTAAGTACCAATTTAAAGATATGAATGTATATATCGAGCCTCTTATCGACGAGTTACTAGAGTTATGGAATGGTGTCACTATGTATGACGTCTCTAGACCAATAGGATAAAGAAAATTTCAATTCCATGCAATGCTTGTATGGACAATTCATGATGCCTTAGGGCTAACACATTTTTGTGGTATGTTATAACGTTTGAATGCACTTTAACAATATTTAATTTGATGAAGTAGATATCATGCATGTTTTTAAAATAATCTATTCATTATATATAATTATTAAAATTTACATATTTAATCTAATTATATATGATCTTGTAGGTCTTCAAACAAAGGGAAAATTTGCATGTCCAATTTGTGGTCCAAAGATGAAATCTCATCATTCAACAAGTTTAGAAAAGAAGGTGTTTGAAGAGTATAGGCACTTCCTCCATAGAAATCATAAGTATCGAACTACTGAAAAACATCTTTTTAATGAGAAAGTGGAGACTACATCAAAACCATGAAGAATGACACCTCGCCTATGGAGGTTGGAATATAATAGAATTAATCGTCAAGGTTATACATCAGATCAAATTGTTTATCTATCATATATGATATGTTTCAAATTTATATTTTTATATTGTGTTGTGTTTACTCATGTTGTAATTGACAATGATTGTCATTGTTAATTTTTTTAACTTATATGTGTCATGAAGGTCATCAAGGCATTAATGGTCGGCTTCCACAGGGACTAAAAATTTATCCCAGACAATTTAGTAGGTTTCCCTACTATGAGTAGCTAAAAATTGTGCATTTGTTTGATACAATGCATATCGGAAAGAATATAACAGAAACGTTATGGAAAATATTGGATGGAAAGCATGACAAAGAAAAAATTGTCAAAATTTGTAGTGACATTCAGGAAGCCAATCATGCAATGAAAAATGTCATTCAATTAAATAGCAATGGAGACCAAATTAATATAAGTGTCCTTCCTTGGTTATTAACAGAGTAGCAAGCAATGCTATAAAAGAAGTCATACAAAAAATTCAATTTCCCACAGGATTTGCTGCAAAATAAACAATATAATAACAAAGAAAGGTGAATTTGGGTCAGGGATGAAAATGCATGATTGGCATACCTTCATTAAGGTAATTATTTTGGTATATTATATACACTTGTATAATGCATGTACTTTTCAATGTATTGTGTTTACTACTTTTGGAAAAATAATGGAAAGATCATTTTATAATTGTTGTAGTACGTTCTACCTCTATCTCTCCTAGACAACTTTGACAACAATGTCAAGCAAGTTATATATGATCTTGGAAAATATATGAGGTAAGTAGCGAGATTTGTTCAATTCATTGTATACATCTTATAATTGTTATTTGTTTTACTTGCTATGTAATATACTGTATATTTTTGTTCAATCTCATTAATATATTTGCGCCTTGAATCACTTGTAGATGGCAGTCATCTAAATAAATCTATAAAGAAGATATAAATTATTGAAAGAGAAAATTTATTCATCTAATGTGTGAAATGAAAAAGTGTCTACCTTTGATATTTTTCAATGCACAATAACACTAGCTCATACACTAGGTTGAGGAGATTGAATTGTGTGGACCTGTACACACAAGGTCAATGTGGATGGTTGAGAGGCACTTAAAATTTTATAAGGCTTTGGTTAGACAAAGATCACACCCTGAGGGTTCTATGGTGGAGGGATATATGGTATACCAGGCCATGGTGTACATTAGTGAATATTTTCCTAAGTTTGCAACAAAGATCCATGTAGATCGCATTTGGAATCCCAACTCCATTAACAAATTTGAAGGGGAGTACCTAATGGGGAAAGGTAGATTGAGGAAAGTGAGAGGTAATTATAAGATGGTGATGCAGATTAATTGGAATACATTTTACATATGGTTTTTATGTATATTGTACTTATTTAATTTTTAATCTTCAATATACATCAATTATAAATTAAGGTCATTTACTGTGGTATTTAACTAATTATACGTCATTTGTGAATTTCAATTTTTTTTTATATAGTTGGTCAAGAGTGGGATGCACATGTGTACATCGCCAACAATCTTGATTGGATGATGGTATGGATTGAACGATGTCAACAATCTAGTCGCGCATTAACATGGGAAGGTGTGGCTTCATTGGTTAAAGAAGCTTATCGTAATGGAGATTCCAATGTTACACAAAGGGAAATTGATTTAGCATATGGTTAAGAGATAAAAAGGTACGTATAAATATATTAATCACCCATATTATTTAATTATTTTCAATTATATTGATGTATATATATGTTGAGATTTTTTTCTTTGCATACATTCAGCCAAGAATAAATATGTTTATCAACTGACGATATTGCAATAATTTTTACATGTTTGACATATTGCAGGTGAAACACCACAAGACTATGTGGTGCAATGGTCGTAAATTTTGAATCAAAATGTTGGATGACATGAAGAAAAATTGTGATTCTGGTATAACTGCAATATTTTAGGTGACTAATGTTTCATCTAGAAGCAACATACATCCAGAAGTCTCAGAAAATTGATACTATGGGATTTTGGATGATATACTTGAGTGTGACTTTAAGTCCTTCAGATTAATTTTGTTCGTCGTCCTATGGTACAGGCTACAATTGAATGAAAATGATCCTGAGAGAATTGTTATTGAACATGATAATGGATTTACCATGGTTAATACAAGGTTGATTGAGCAAGCTAGAAATGAGCCCTATGTTCTTCCAAGCCAATGTGAGTAGGTATTTCACTCAGAGGTTCCAGGTAAACTGGGTTGGTCATTTGTTCTTATACATGATCCAAGAGGAAGGTCAGTAAAGTATAATGTGGTGGAAGAAGAAGATAATAAAGAACTAGAAGATGATGTAGATAATGATCAGGACCAACAATTAGTTGATGATGTCCCTAACGAAGATGTCGAAGAGGAGGAACTAGATCATGATGATGTAGGAGTTAATGTTCATGAAGATGGTATCCATGTGGATGATGACATTATCAAAATTGATATTGATGATGATGATGATGATATGACCAATCCTTACAATGTCGAATCTAGATCAGATGATACAGACAAAGAGTTGGATGAAGAAGATCAATGACATTGAAATGTATAAGTTATCTGATTAAATTATCTATTTGATATTAATTTCTTGATAGAATTATATTTGACTTATGTGGTTACATAATTAATTCATGATGTTTTTAATTTTTATGTCATTACATAATTAATTTAATGATGCACTTTTTAATGTTTGAAAGGTCAAAATATTAAAGCATTTCAATACTGATGTTAACAACCTTGAAATTAGTGTGGTTTATGTTTCATGTGATCATAAAAGATTAAAAAGTTAGTTGTAGAGGTGGTTGTTTAGTGGTTGACATGTAAAGGAATTTAAAAGGCATAAAGTGATAATTGTAATGGTTGTTGATGGTTGAGGATTTAAAAGACAAGCTCTTGACATTTGAAAATCTGTGTTTTTCTTCAAAATTTCTATATTTTTCTTGTTATGCAGCACTGTAAGTCACATGCAGCCATATTTTGATGTGAAATCAATTCCATGTCATGAAGATATGTGTTATATTTGATTTGAATCTGATTTGAGGGCTTAAGGCATTGATTTGAATTAGAAAGCTTCATTTCTTTGCATACAGCGCGGTTGCCCTATTTTTGAGGGTTTTGTAGTCCAAACATGATATAAAGGGGCTCTTACACTTTTTGTGATTACTGTAGCTTGTGTAAGAGGCCCCATGGATACTATTGTAATTATAGGATGCATGTATAGGGCATAGGATGAGAAATAAATAAGGTATAGCTGCTGTCCTCAAGAGTTTTGTGAAGAAAAGCATGTGAAATGAGAGGTTCAAGCCTAGGTTTTAACAAAACATGTATGGGAGATCTGATTTTATTAATTTTTATCCATGTGCAGACCTAATGGGTTGTTTCTGAACACTGAATATAAATTATATACATACACACACACACACATGAACATATATACATATATGTATATGTATGTATGTATGTATGTATGTATGTATGTATGTATATGTATTTTTAAATGTAAATGTAAATGCAATTACTGGATGCTCTCCTAGAATAATAAATGCAACATATCATTAAATAAATCTATATCTATGTATATAAATGTGTATTTTTGATTGCAAGTGTAAATGCAGAGAGCATATGGTTTTGTAGTGTTATAGATACAACATAACCATAAATTAATGTAATTGAAATTCTAAAGTCTTCAACACATATAATATGAAATCGATCAAACTATTAAAATACATGAGAAATAAATGAAAACAGTAAATGCATATGTATGTGTATTTATAAATGTAAGTGTAAAATAAATAAGAATAATGAAAATTATAAAAGAATACAAGGAAAGGTTTAGAGTTTAGAGTGGGAGAGAGATAGAGGGTAGAGGGTTTAAGGGTTTAGAGTTTAAGGGTTAATGGTTTATGGTTTAGGGTTAAAGGTAAAGGGTGTTGGTTTGTTTTTTTACACTATAACTAGGTTGGTCTTCTAATCTATGTATGGGATTTCCAATTCCAATCAAGGGCAGCTCGAAGGACCTGGACCAACTGACGATGAATTTAAAAAGCCTCCTACATTTTGGGCTCTGCAAGACCCGGGAGGGTGATCCCTTAATGTGTTTACAACCTCTGCACCAATACCATAAACAACATTAACACATAACAGATAATCCCATTGAATAGCTCAACACAATAGGATAATATCAAATAAAATTGGTTGTTCACCTATAATATCAACTATGTGGAGCATGAGATAACTACAACACAATCTATAGTAAAATATAGTCATTAATTTGCAATTTGTAGCAAGCTCTAGGCAAAGAAAAACAATTATTGAACTACATAAATAAGTACAACTTAGATCAGTGCCATATATCCATTGCAAGAGTCAAATTCATAAGCATCTAAAGGTTTATGATAGATTTAATACATAACATATAACTTATAAGATCCTTGAAAATATTGCATTACAATTTCATCAATATGCATTCTCACCCAATACTACTTATCAAATCCTTATATAGAACATATCCACCTAGAATCCCATTCAAGCATTTTAATTAATTCCTTGAATTAAAGCTAAAATAAGGATTATACACACTACAACAGTGAGATGAATCCCTCTCTCTCTCATTGAATTCCTCTATCTCTCTCCCCTCTACCCATAACCCTAAACCCTTAAGCCCTCTACCCCCCTCTCTCTCTCTCTCAAGTCTCTCCTTCCTACCCCCTCTCCCTCTCTTAGGTCTTTTTATCTATCTCTCACCTCACTCCCTCTATGTTCCCTCTACTCCTTAAACTCCTAAACCCTAAACCCTTAACTCTGTGAACCTTTTAATCTCTTAACCCCTTAAACTATAAACCCTTAAACCCTCTCTTCCTCTACATACATTTAACCTCTCTACCCCATAATATCTCTCTCCCAGCCCCTCTCCCTCTTTCCTCTGCTCTCCTGTCTCACCCTCATCCTACCCCTTCTGCCTCTCTCTCTTCACTCACTCTTTATCTCTCCTCCCCACCCCTTAACCTCTTACCTTTCTACTCCTCTACCTTAACCTCTTCTACTCTAAAACCCTTGAACTCTTAAACTCTAAAACCCTTAAACCCTTAACCCCAGTGTAACCCAAAACCCTTAATATTGTGTGTGTATTAAAACATTATAAAAGTATAAATTTTTGGAGTCCTATTAGGAATTGAATGATAAATGACGATGAATGGGAAAATCTAAAGCACTTTAATATTTTAAACTAAAAAGTTAGAGTTCAATTAGGATTAGTGTTCACTTAGGGTTAGGTTTAGGGTTCAATTAATGTTCAATTTGGGTTAGGATTGAGGATGAGGTTGGGGTTTAATTAAGGTTATGAATTCAATAAGAGTTCAAATAGGGTTAAGGTTAAGGTTAGGGTTGGGGTTAAGGTTCAATTAGGATAAGAATTAGTGTTAGGAATATGATTAGAGTTCAATTGTAGTTCAAAGTTAGGGTTATGGTACAATTAGGACTAGTGTTCAATAAATGTTCAATTAGGATTAATACTTAATTAAGGTTAGTTTTAAAGTTCAATTAGGGTTTGGGTTAGGGTTGGTATTATGAATCAAGTAGGTTTGGGTTAGGGTTTGATTAGAGTTAGGTTTAGGGTTTAGTTAGAGTTAGGGTTAGGGTTAGGGGTAGAATTCAATTATGCTTATTGGTCAATTACAATTAGATTTAGTGTTCAATTAGGGTAAGGGTTAGAGTCCAAATAGGGTTAGGGTTTAACTAGGGTTAGGATTAGAATAGAATAAAGTTTTTTGTTTAATTATGATATCTAAAATTTAGTATAAAATTTTGAAGAAATGATTTGGACACAAAGAAAAAAAATAGAAAGAAGTTGATTTTATATGAATTTATTTGTTAATTTGTCTTGAATTCTAATTAATAATTGTTTAATTAATTTCCAATATGAATGTTAATTTAATTTAATTTAATTGTATTAGATAATTAGTAAAACTAAATAGATAATAAATATTTTATGGATTTTAAAAATTAGAAGGGTTAGGATTATAATTCTATAACTAAAAGTAATTATAATCTTGTCTTTCATGTTGTGCTGCAAATGCTACTAGCATATATATATTATTTATTTATTATATACAAAATACACCAAGAGATATCCTTGTCGAGGCACCTATTTTATAATAGTTCAACTATTGGTCCATTTTTGTTCAATATAAGTTGTATTTTAAATCATTATGTGTTGTTTTTATTACAACAAATAGATTTTTTGTGTTCAACTATTAGTCCATATGTGTTGAATATAAAATGTAGAGATATCAAAGATTTATGCTTATCAATAAGTATTTGGTCCACTTAGGTTGTATATTAATTTTAATTTAAATAAAAATATCATATTCTACAAGCAACAAATGATATTTTTTTGCTTCAACTATTGGGGCTTCCATGATTAAGTTTTGGTCGAACCTTTAAAAAAGTCAAATTTTAGACACTTCTCAAAAGATCTGCTGATGTGGCGAGTTACAAGATGAGTTGTGCCTCCAAAACTTAGTTATAGATAAATAAGAGACCAGTCTACATTTAAAAAAAAAAATGAAGGTTCTACGATATTCCAGTCAATTGCTACATGCTAAGAAAGTTAGCCTGTACGACTACTAGGCCCTCTCCCCTAAAGGAATAAGGGGACATCACTAGGTCGATGAAAAACAATGGCATAAGTTGTTTTAACGAGGGGACACAGGACCAACAAAATACTTAGGAAAAATAAAGTCAGGCGAAGGAAATAAAACAATAAAACAAAAGGGGGCCCAACCTAGACAAAGCGATGGGGCTTAAGTCATTTTAAAGCCTTCCCAAAAAGTAATGGCCAAATATATCCCATCCAAGGTGTAAGATGAACACTAGGATTTTACATGAAGATGAAGGTAAAACACCAACCTTAGGCTTTTCCCAAACACCATAGATGATGGCCAGAGACACAAGGCAAGATAAAATAGAACACAAAGAACAAAACTTTGAAGTTCCATCACTACCCTTAACCCTAAACCCTAAACCATTAACCCTTAACCCTTAAATCCTCTACCCTCTCTCTCTCTCAAGTCTCTCCCTCTGCCCCCCTCTCACCTCGGTCTCTCTCTCCTCTCCTCCTGCCTTCTCCCTCTCTTGGGTCTTTCTCTCACTCACTCACTCTATCTCTCCTCCACCCGCCAACCTTAAACCCTTAAAACCATCTACCCTCTTAACCCTCCCTCCCTCTATCTCTCTCCCTCCCTCCCTCTCTCTCCTCTCAAATATCTTGAGATATCCTGCCCCTCTCTCTTGGAGTCTCCATCTCACTCACTCCTCCTCATCTCTCTCCCTTAGCCCTAAACCCTTAGAATACCCTCCACCTTAACCCTCCTTCCTTTATCTCTCTCTCTCTCTCAAGTCTCCCTCCTAGCACCACTCCCTCTCTGAGGTCTCTCTCACTCATTCACTCTATCTCAAGTCTTGCCCTCCTACCCCTTCTCCCTCTCTTAGGTCTTTCTCTCACTCACTCACTCACTCACTCCCTCTATCTCTTGATCCCCTCCATACCCTTAAACTATAAACCCTTAAACCCTCTATCCTCTACCCTTAACCCTCTACCTATCTCTCTCCCACTCCCTCCCTCTTTCCTCTCTCTCTCTCAAGTCTCACCCTCCTACCCCCTCTCCTCTCTCGGGTCTCTCCCTCACTCTCTCTATCTCTCTCCCTCTACCCTTAACCCTAAACCTTAGAAGCCCTTAACCCTTAAACTCCCAAACCCTTAATATTAGGTTATTGTATTAAACATTATAAAAGTATAAATTTTTGGAGTTCTATTAGGAATTGAATGATAAATGACGATGAATGGGAAAATCTAAGGCACTTTAATATTTTCAACTAAAAAGTTAGAGTTCAATTAGGATTAGTGTTCACTTAGGGTTAGGTTTAGGATTCAATTAATGTTCAATTTGGGTTAGGATTGAGGATGAGGTTGGGGTTTAATTAAGGTTATGAATTCAATAAGAGTTTAAATAGGGTCAAGGTTAAGGTTAGGGTTGGGGTTAAGGTTCAATTAGGATAAGAATTAGTGTTAGGGTTAGGATTAGAGTTCAACTATAGTTGAAAGTTAGGGTTATGGTACAATTAGGACTAGTGTTCAATAAATGTTCAATTAGGTTTAATACTTAATTAACGTTAGTTTTAAAGTTCAATTAGGGTTTGGGTTAGGGTTGGGATTATGAATCAAGTAGGTTTGGGTTAGGGTTTGATTAGAGTTAGGTTTAAGGTTTAGTTAGAGTTAGGGTTAGGGTTAGGGGTAGAATTCAATTATGCTTAGTGGTCAATTGCAATTAGATTTAGTGTTCAATTAGGGTAAGTGTTAGAGTCCAAATATGGTTAGGTTTTAACTAGGGTTAGGATTGGAATAGAATAAATTTTTGTGTTTAACTATGATATCTAGAATTTAGTATAATTTTCGAAAAATGAAATGATTTGGACACAAAGAAAAAAAATAGAAAAGTTGATTTTATATAGATCTTATTTGTTAATTTATTCTAAAATTCTAATTAATAATTGTTTAATTAATATAAAATGAATATTTAATTTAATTTAATTTAATTTTATTAGATAATTAGTAAAACTAAATAGATAATAAATATTTTATGGATTTTAAAATTAGAATTTAGTTTAATTTTATTTGTAATGCCAAATATTAAAATTTTAGATTGAAATACTTAATTGATTTTAAAATATTTATAATTAATGTCTAATTTATAAACTAATATTAAGACATTAATAAATATAACCTGCAACATAATGTATTAAAGATTCATCAAAGTATTTATCATTCCTTCGGCTTCACTGGATGAGACACATGGCGCTCGCCCGTGATATCGCAATCAATAAAGAACTCACAACTTTTGATCACGCAATGGCAGGAAACCATGGATCTCAACCATCGGCAATCTTGTTCATTCAACACAGTCGCCAACTTATTTATTAACCATGAGCACCTTTATGCAGGATTATAACATCTTCCATTGATTTAAAACTACATGCATCTTTATAAGCCCGATTTAACCAACTTAGCGGCATAATGTAGTAAAAGACCCATCAAAGTATTTATCATTCCTTCCAGCTTCACTTAGGATGAGACAACATTAAATGCTTCCTTTGTGATATCGTAATGATCAGCTGTTGAAGTCGCCAGCGAGGATATTAAGGGAACAGTTGAGATCACACACAATGATTGATCTCACGACCCATCTTGGTGTCCCCTCTGCAAAATAAAAACATTTATTAGGGGAGAGAGCCCAGTAGTCGTGCGGGGTGCAAAATAAAAACATTTATTAGGGGAGAGGGTGCACTCAATCATGATGATAATACCCAGTCTTACCACATATTTATACGATATATTGTAAATAAATAGTTCAAATGTAAATAAAGAAAGATATTTATACAATCCAAGAAAATAAGTTAAAATGTATTTAATAAAAAATTATATATCAATTTGTTTTTCTTTTTTAGATGAATTAAGAGTATGATTTAAAATATTTTAATTCAAATAGCATAAATGATAAATTGAAGTGGGAAAACTTGAATATTATTTTAAAATTTTGAGGTTTCATATTTATATGTGTGAGATTGATCTAATATTCCAGAAAATGAATGTTAAAATATCATGAAAAAATAGGCATAGAATGAATGTAGAAGTAAAATTATATTTGCATATATTCATAAAATAAGATCTAATAAACAAAAAATATATGCAATTAAAAATAAAGGAAAAATAATTCAGCCCAAATTTAGATAAGAGAGATAATTAGATTATATGATAACTTTAAGGCTAGGGTTGGGGTTTGATTAGGATTAGTGTTCACTTAGGGTTATGATTAGAGTTATGAATCTACAATTAGGGTTCAATTAGGGTTATGATTAGAGTTATAAATCTACAATTAGGGTTCAATTAATGTTCACTTAGGGTTTCTTTCTTGGGAGAAGTTTATTGAATGGTAAGTGTATTTTATAAAATTAATATGTCAAAAATTAATTTTAGATAATACTACATGTGGTTTTTCATATGGTATTAAATTGTAGATTAAAATTGATAATGAATTTCCTTCCAGCTTCTTTTGCATTGTAAGCTACCATAATATATGGCCTTAAAATCCTATTCATATTTTTAGCTTTTCTAAGCTATACAATACGACATCCAACAAAAAAAAATTGTTATGCATTTTTTCCAAGCACAAATCCTTAGAATTCTTAGTGTGTTACTTAGGTTAATTCTTTATTGCAATAAATAAATACACACTAATATATATATTATGGATTTGAGGGAAAATATTAAAATATTTATATATATAGAAAAGTTTAAATGCAAGGGATTCAAATACATACCTTTGCTTTTGTTAGTATTGATAAGAGATACAAATCTTGATGAAGTGCCAAATTTGATGACATGATGGAAATAAAACTATAATATCTTTGCTCTATGTAGCTTGAAATTCTATACATAACTAACTCATCAAATTTGAGCTTTTTGACCTATTTTTTCATCAATAAATATAGGCTTTGTTACATGCCTCCCTAATCTAGCACGATATGTATAAATGCTCCAAAATAGTTGGGAATTAGTGTTGAGATTGGTGGATCTTTGGGAAGGTCAATGCTTCTGCTGTATCTCTCCTATAGATAGAGGTAGAGATGAATATAGAATGAGGAGAGCAAAGGGATAAAAATAGATAGAGATATAGAGATAGAGGAGAAATAAATATATAGAGATATTAAGGAGATAGAGGGGGGATATATATATATATATATAGAGAGAGAGAGAGATGGCAAGATAGAGATATAAGGAGATATAGAGAGAGGGGAGATCTAGAGAGAGAGAGAGATAAGTAGAGAAAGACAAATAGAGATGGAGAGGGAGATATAAATAGGGGGAGATAGAGAGAGAAAGAGAGAGGGAGAGATAGATAAATGGGAAGAGAAAGACATAGATATAGAGATATATGGGAAGGTAAAGGGACAAATAGGTTGAGATATGAGTTATATATAGGGGTATAGGGAGGGAGCAAGAGATCAGGGAGAGATGAGGAGAGATAGAGAGGGACGAAGAAAGGGAGAGATATATGTAGAGGAGGGAGAGATAGAAGATGGGGAAGAGGGAGATATATGTAGAGAGGGGGAGAGAGGGAGAGCGAGATGGGGAGGCTAATTTTTTAGTTTAAATTCTATAAAATATTCAATAAATAATAATATAAATATTATAAGAATTATATAATTTGTATTTTAAATTACACTATATTTTATTTTTGAAAAATATGTAATTTTTTAACCATTTTCCTATATATTTAGTATTAAGATTTTTACATCTTTTAACAATTCAATATATAATACAAATAAAATATAGTTAATAATTGAATTAACTAGCATACCTATATTAATTAATAATATATGTAAAACACGCCGAGAGTTATCTTTATCAAGATGCCTATTGACTTGTAAAAATGCTTACATTTTCATGAATATGAATTTGGAAAGCAATAAATTTGATTTCATTATTGTTTGTGTCATTGTTTATCTCAATTTCCATATATAAGGGTACACATTCAAATTTGAAATCATACCAACTTATCTATAACAACAATCAACCAAGAACAATAAATTTAAAAGCAGAAATGTTCATCAATCATTAGATTTAGTATTGACAGCATCAAAGAAGTATATCATGACAAAATGGCATTAACTAACTTAGATATATCCACTATTTTTTTTTTCAAATGTTTGAATACATTGTTACTATAGCTTTGCAATTGATCTAATAAAGCTTTGCTCTCAGATGAATAATTAAACTTTGTTGTTTTTATGACTATGCATTTAATCCTTTGTTCATCATTATAGATGTCTTTTTTCACTTGAAGTTTAAATATGTATCTGTTGAAAAGGACCTTTTCTATAATGTGTGAAAACTTAACATCATC